>JAOXXN010000102.1:34954962-34982873 GCA_026770055.1 Myrmophylax atrothorax
TTTTTTTTTGTTTCCCCCCCCCCCCCCCCCTTCAATACAATTATCTGTGTCAACTTTCCTTTGCTTCAAAACTTTGACTGCAAAATTGGCACAATTACCACATTTGTGCTCCCACAGTGAGTGGAGCAAAGTATTTCTGGATAGCAAGGGAGTTATCATATGATCAATTGCTCTGTGTCCTTTTCCTTGAAGTCTAATTGCATCCTACCAGCAAGATCCTCCTTCCTCATTGATTACCTCGCTCCCTTTATTTCTTGCTGATTTGTTTCTCCCATTCTCAGCTTTAATTAACAGGGCTTACTCTTCTTATCCCAGACATTCAGAAACCTCTCAACAAGCAATGAGACAACACATCTGTGGTCACATGAAGAGATCACAGTTCTGCTGGTATAATTTCTTGCAACTGAACTTTTTTAGCTTTCCCTCAGCCTTGCGGGTGTATCCGTGTGTATATGTTTTTCAAATGCTTCTGAAGAAAGCCTTTTATCTTTTCAAAGCAACAACAGGTCAATGAAATTCTTTTGCATTCTGAAGATGCAATCTTATCTCTCATGGAGTGCCAATCATTTGCTCTCATGATTGACTCTTTTACTTTTGTTGGTTGGAAAAAAAATACAAACATCTTTGCCCTTTTTTCTTTTGTTTTGGCTCTTGGCGGTGGGATGGGGGCAAGTGAAGTGCTCTGTCTGGGTGAATTTACAGACACAGGAGCATGTTGGAGTGTAAATATTCTGCAAGGAGAATGATATTTCCAGCTCTCACAGATTATATAGTTACTGTAGAAATAGTGTGGAAAAAAAATAAATCTAATTAAAGACTGATATCTGACAAGAGTTTGATTGTACTCAGCTAAACCTGAAAGCAAGTACTTGTGTTTGACACAGGCTTAAATCTTCCTGAGTGCATGCCTAAACCTATTGACTTGGAGCCAGTATTTCTTTTCATATTGGTGCATGAGTCTGGAAAAATCAAGGCTGGATAAGTTGACTTCAAGGCTGAATGACTTGACTCTGTTATTTAGGCACCTTGGGGATGTCAAAGAAAAGTTAAAGGGTTCTTTTAAAGCAAAACATACTTTCTTTTAGGTGTGTGGGAGAAGGTCATGGTGCTCTGTCTCACACAAAGCCACAAGAGGCAGAGGTAGAGAGAGACCTGATGCCCAGAGAAGTTGGTTTTGCTGTATTTCTGAATAAAGCTCACCTCTTACTTTGCTGGTTTACAAGCTCTTTCTTTAATTGCATAAGAACAGCATCAGAGCTTGATGAAATTCACAGCTGTGCAGACAGCAAACATGAGAGATACTCACTTTCTACTTAGGTCTCCTTGAAATTATGGGAATAGAAATAAACCTTTTTTACAGAGCTGGTAACAGCATTGCATATCTCGATTGTCAGCTCATAAAAGACACCTATGTCTTATGCCTTTTGCCCCAAGGATTGTATCATCTCCCAGGTTCCATATAACTTGTGGTAATTTTTGCCAAATTATTCACCTTTCTTGTTCATCCTCTCATTCTCTGTCTACCCACCAGCCACATACCACCAGGGCAGCAGTCTGGAACACAGGCTGAGTGTACTGGAAAATATCTCACCACCCTGAAGACAATCCGAAATCAGCTTCAGAAAGCCCATTCTAATTCTTCATACAAGCAGCACTGTTGGCATGGATACTAATATTTGGATAATAATTAGGTACATTTCTTTCTGACTACACTGGCGCTGAAATTCTGTATCTTCATTAGCAAGCTTATCTGTGGAAAGCTGCCAAGCCTGTGAGAGAAAAGCCAGACAAGGTAAATAAGAATGTTCAGGGAATGGCAAATCCATCTTAAAATGGGTTTGTAACAGTGAGAGAAGGAACATGAAGGGCAATTTAGCAGACTCAGAAATGAGTAGTCATGACAAAGAGCTTGAGGAGTTTGCATTATATACAGGATGCACAGGCAGACAGCTGGGTTAGACTGCATTTGTTTCCAAGCTCCAGCATAATTTCCCAATGTAACCACACCATGCAGATCATTGAGCAAAAACTGCAGAGCATCATTTAGTCTTGAACTTTGCAAGTCCTTACTGGGCTAATTAAGCACACCAAAGGCCACCTCTTTGGACTGTTCCTATACAACAAATATGTTGGTATGTTCAGGTGCACTGTTCCTGGGTTTACTCAAGTGATGAATAATAGGACATTTTTTTTTCTTGTGTGAAACACCTCCTGGGAGAACAGCTCCCTCAGTCTGTCACCATCCCATTAACTCCTCACAAGATCAAAATCATAGTTTCAAGCACGTCCTTGCTACTAGGTAATGGCATCAAAGTGAAAAAACAAATAGAACATTCCCGGCCTTATTTCACCAAAATGTTTTCCAGAGGCACTTTTGCTAGGTGGTCATGACATGTCACATCATCTACCTGCACTTTTTGTTCTCTGGGCAATGCTTACTCCTTCGATCTTTCAGAAATGTGGGTACTATACATTTTTTTGTACTACACTGAGAACAGTAAGAGCTTTTGAGTTTTCTCCCTCACTGGGCATTCAGATCGGAAACAAGACACTGTTGCCACATGTGTACAGTCTGAAAGGAAAGGACATTTTCCATGATGTATAAATGTTCCCCAAGAAGCAAACCAGAAAGGCAAAGATGAGCTCAGTCTCCCAGTGTAGCAGAAGAAGCCTGAGAAGCAAAAATTCCATTTCTGATTTCAGAAAGCAGCCTTAAGTTGATAAAAATCTTGCCCATATGGATCTTTCTTTTCAATTTGGATAAGTCAGACAGGCAAAATCACTTTTTGTTGATAAACTTTCTCTTTGTCTGCTTTGCAAGACAATGAGGATGTACATTATCTAGAGCTTGACAGCTTTACAGGTGTAAGATTCTCAATACTGCTGCATGCTGCCAATCTTTTTATGATCTGGCACTGTGGGTTCCCAAATGTTGTCCACGACAACAGTCCATACACTTGATCCACCAACACTAAATTAGCTGTGCACCATCAGCAGTCAGGAGTGATGGACTTTAATTAAAGGCCTGGTAATGGTGGGGGAACTGGCCCCAGGCTTCTCCAAGGTTTGGCCAGGTAGGTAGATTGTCTGTAACAACTGGGCAACCTCCTGCTGAGCTCTTTCCCAGCCCGTTCTGCTGCTGCCATTGGCACCGCAGCACAGCATCACATGGCACCCTCAGCTCTGCTTTGCCATGGTGAGTCCCGACTGCAATGCAAACCTTCCCTCTCTGCAGCAGAGGAAGCTGCTGGAACCCACATGTTCCAGGTGCTCAGCACCGTATGTGCCAGGCATTTGGCAGGGGAGGCTGATGGCCTGGAATTCTCAGTCAGTAAGCAAAGCCATACTCAGGTACTTCTGACTAAGGACATTTTAATTATGAAACAAAAGTTGAGATAATAGGCAAGCTGGCACTATCAGACTATGGAAAAACCCACAGCCAGCTCACAGGGCAAGAGAAGTTCCCCCAGTGTTACACATCTGATACCAATTCTATCTTCTCTTTCTTGTCACTATCTTTCCCCTGCTGAAGAAAAAAGAAGGAAAAGAAGTGCAGCATTTTTACAATTCTGCCTCTTTGTGCCTCCGTGTATGACAGGAAATGGATTCTAAAAAGCTGCCAATAAAACTGTAAAAATGACATTCAGAAGTACTTCTGAAAAATTCTGATTACACTTTACATCTGGTGAAAAGACATGAAGGCTTCACTGATATCAGAACAATCCATCAGCTTTCACTCTGCATAATGATTCCTTGCCAAAGTGGTGCTCAGGGAAGAGTCTGGAAAATGCCCTTAAGTTCTCACGACCTCCAGCTGTGGCAAGTGTTACTATGATATAATATTACCAGACACTATTTGCATGAAATTCAAGTTAAGATGAGATTAATTGCAAGAACTAATGGACTTAATTGAGGAAAAGAACAGATATTTGTTTTTAAATTAGGTTATTTAGATATTTTTCCTACTCTTACAACATGTTGTTTACTGATGATGAAGTCAGGCCCCACCAGTGAAATTTTAGTATGTAACTCTTGTAGTGTTCACATCCATGTTCCAGTTCACCATCATTTGTTAGGATGCTCTATCAGAGATAGAAAATGAGATCTCTCCAGAAACTGCATATTCAAAATGAGCCAATGGCTCACCTGGTTACCAGCAGCTCACATTCTGGACATCCCAATGCCTGCTGAAGTGTGAAACCTGTACCTTTAATGTCAGCTGCAGCTGTGCTCCAGCAAGAGAGAGCAGCTCTGTAAAAACAGCACCACAGTGCTCCATAGTCGTTGGCAGAGCCTGGTTTGCACCATGCACCAGCTCCCCCTGCTTTTGCTCCCCATTGGCAAGGGTACATTAGCTCAAAGCAAAGTACAGGCTTATGAAGTTCAGCTCAGCTCAGCACGTAGGCAAGGATCGTTCCCATCTCTCTGGCGTGGGAGCAGAGCCTGGTGGCATCTCGGTGCTGTGACCTACCTAGACATGCATGGCCATTTGTGTATTGAATGCACCTGAATGCAAGGATGCTCATTCTGAATTTCAGGTCAGTCAACTGAACTGCAGGAGGGACTTTTGTTTTTCAATAACATTCTTCAGTGTTTTTAGACCAGCATGGTTTTCATTGCATGTTCTAGAAGTCTTGATTTTATCTCAGTGTGATTAAGAGATATTTAATGCATCATCCCACTGAGGGGCCTATTCCACTGTGTAGCTGCTCCTTTCCCCTGCTCTGATTGTGGAGTTTCTATTAGGAAGAAAAACTCCCTGCAGTTGTAATTTTGGAGTCTACTTGCTTTCTTGGTGAGAAAAAAGTTTCCTTTCAGAGTAGATTTTCCATATTCAAGCTATATTCACCCACACATATTTCATACACAGAGAGAGAGATAAATGCTTTTATACGCTTCAGTGTAGCTACAGTACTTGGCACTGACCATCAGCTTACACTGAGCAGCATTACACTGCTCCTCAAATTAAAGATAGAGCATTATATCAGACTTTAGCAAACTACAGATGAGAAAATACCAAACCCTTAGCAAGTGAAACCTATACAGTTCCTTATTTAAATGTGTAACTGTACGAGTGTACTTAAAGTCCTATTACAGTGTTTATTTGATGTGATAAAAACTGCTTTGTATATAAGCTCCTGCCCATGAGCCATCACATCCCAGGCTCTGGCCATTCTCACAGTGTTCTCTGAACTCAATCAGTGTGTTCACACCCTTTTGGTATCACAAAGCTGTACGATGAGTATCTTTGAAAGCTTCTTTGAAGCTCAGTGCATTGCATAAGAAATCACTCACTCCAAAAGCAGTACATCTTTCTTCATTTTATCATTTCCACTTTATTTATTGCTGCCTGGTTATTTTGACCATGAACATGTTACGATTAAGTACTCAGAAAGAAACCAAGTATCTTGCCCTTTTTGTAAGGATTTCAAGCGGAATCCATTCCCACTGTTTTATTATTATTCTCTCTTTTGGCTGTCAGGTTACAGACATCTATTTGAAAAGGCCATACCTACACATTACACAATGCACAGAACAGTGAAGGTAGCCATGCAGTTTAGACCAAACTATGCTTTTGATGATTCTAAATCTGCACAGTTGCTGAAACTGTTGCTATGTTACATGAAGACATTTTGTGGCACCAGAAATTATTGAAGAGATTGAAGAGCTTTGCCAGATGAAACACAATGCATTGCAATTCTGGTACATCTTTTCCTGTTTCTGCAGAATTTTGAAAGGTTACTACAGATATTTCCTTGAAAGTAGAGAAAAATCTCTTGCTTGCAGCTTAATTGTGAGGAATGCAAGTGCCAGGATATTCTCAGAGGGTTATTTTTCAGTTGTTTGTTTGTTTGTGGTTTTTCTTTTAAACCCTGAAATACTCCTCTTTTAAATGCTTCTCTTTAAGAGTCATGTTAACACAATTTGTTGTATACTTCAGAATGCTACAAAGCTCACAGCATGATGCTAGTTACAGAGATTTTCAGTTCCCCATTTCATATGTTTTGTGTGTAAAAGTCTAAAAGGCAGATTCCTGTTTTGTTTCTTGAGTTGGGACATCTCAGGAAGCAGATGACATTATTAAATTCAGGCTATTTTGTATCAGAGAATACAAATCTTGAAGACTTGAAAAGTATATTTCCATAACAGAAATATCTATACCAACTCAAAAAAACATACAAAAATAGCAGTGACGTCGCACCCTTCTGTGTCTGCTGATGGATCTGAGCTTGTGAAGTCCATTTGAACATGGTGTTGTCTTCAGGGTAAATGGAAGAACAAACACTTTTTCCTTCTCAATTGTGAGGACTGAATGGAAAGCTCCTCTTCTGCAAGGTCCCTCAGCAGTGACAGCAATAGCTAAATGATAATTCCTTTATTTGTTGGTTGCTTGGTTTATGTGGAAACCAGCAAAGAACAAAGTTGCTCTTGTCCAGAGGAAAAGAAGTGAAGCTTTTTCATTTAGTAATAGTGAAATTATTGTCCAAAACCGCCTCATAATGAGAACAGCAATACAGAGAGTGATTTCCCTGTAGATTTATCAGAGTGGGCTCCAGTGAGCCTGTCAAAAATCCATTGTATAATAGCTTTCATGTTTTCAATGAGACTGAAGGTTTGCTGGTATAACAGATTTATCAAATAATTTTAGTAATTATTTGGATTAGGCTGCTATTTGTAAACCATACAAAGTAAAGAGTAGCACATGACATGTGATCTGAAAACAGACCAGAAATCAGAATGGAAATTAGGAAAATCCCAGTTCCCGCTTCATTCTGTTTGGAGGTACCACTATATGAGTTCATGTTGTCTCACAGAGCACCATATTGGCTGCTGAGCTTGGAAATCCTTCAGACCAGTTGCCTTGAGCCTCCTGCTCTCATCCTCCTTCCTCAACACTGCTCTCCCCTTTCTCCTTCCTCAACACTGCTCTCTCCTTTCTCCCACCTCAGTCTTCCTATTTAAGCACAGTCTCCTAAATGCAAGAGATTAAATAAGAGCTGTGACAGTGCCTCACAGAAAACACTCAGTGGTTAAAAGGAAAAGGATGTACATCACAGGGCCTGACTTAAAGCTGTTATCATGGTATTAATAATTTGGTGCAGTGCCAGTCACCAAATGCTCCAGGCACCAGACACATTGAGCTTCTCCCTGCTTACTTGTGAAAGGGTTGCTGCACTTCCCTGTAGCAAATTGGCCTCAGGTAAATACAACAGGGGGTTAAAATGCTAAACACAAGGAAACTCTGCTTTTGCCAGACTCCCAGGAGAAATTTGAAACCATCTAGCACTGCATTTCAATTTTCACATGAATTTCAAATGATACAAGGAAGGGATGAATCTTGAACAATGCAGATTGTCAAATAATTGGGACAGATCTACATAAAATGTTCTTGTCTCCGGAAGAGATCCATAAATTATATATCTTGATTTAGTAGGAACATGTGAGGGTCCCAGCAGTACTGATGAAAGGTTCTAAGACTCATAATGATGCCAGTAAGTTTTGGAGGTGCCCATCAAACCAAAGGATTCACCCATGGCTTAAGAGAATGGTGTGGTACCAAACAGAACCATCCTATTCTGGGGTGTTGTAAGGAGGCTCCAAGAGAGCTGGAGAGGGACTTCGGACAAGGGCTTGAAGTGACAGGACAAGGGGGAATGGCTTCACATGGATAGAAGGCAGGGTTAGATGGGATATCAGGAAGAAATTCTTCCCTGTGTGGGTGGGCAGGCCCTGGCACAGGTTGCCCAGAGAAGCTGTGACTGCCCCATCCCTGGAAGTGTCCAAGGCCAGGTGGGGCGGGGCTTGGAGCAACCTGGGATAGTGGAAGGTGTCCCTGCCTATGGAAGGGGGGTGAGACTAGGTGACCTTTAAGGTCACTTCCAACCCAAACCATTTCATAAATCTATGATTCAATGAACTGTAAGCAAGGACCTAAAAACCTCTTCTTCTCTATTACCATCACCAATGATTTACCGTTTCCAAATATGATCTTTTTTTTTTTTCCTTTAGGAACATAAAGAATTCACTTCATTTTCCTATGTTAGAGGTAATAAAGGCTTTTCCCCTCACAGAAAACAAATAGCTGCAATTCACAGGCAACAGAGATAGGGTAAGGAGAAGAGTGATGTTGGCCTGTATAGATTCCTATATAACCACTCCATGAAGAAAGTGTAGAACAGAACTTGTATAAATGTATTAAAAACCCTTTGTGGGCCAGGAATTTTGGTTTTGATGTAGTTTAGATTTACAGTGCTTCCTGTGAGTTTCATTTGTTGTGTTGTATTTCTTAATGATTGACTTGCTGCAGTAAATAATTCAGGAAATCAGCCTGTACTCTATTGTTCTTTCGGGCATATGGATTTTTTTTTCTCTTCAAAGCTCAAGTTTCTACTGTATGTTGAAATTTCAAAGCTCTCCAAGGAACTGAATACAGGTTTTGTAATTATAACAATTTCTAGCCTAGCACCTGTACATCTGCTGTACCCTTTGGGGAACAGAGCAAAACAAAATGTATCAATTCCCTCTGGAGAAAATGTGACAGTATTTCTATTTTCTAGGTTTTCAGACCACCTAGGCTTATTATTTTTAGAACATTATGAATTGATATTAAGCAATAGTGAATTGTTGTGGAAACACAGACAGACAAGATGCACAGCATCGCCCTTCTGAGGGAAAATGTACGAGTGCACCTCCTCCTTCTGCAGCTCTGCTGCTGCAATTTCATAGTCAATAAGAGAACCAGATATAAGGGCTTTACAGTCTCAGTCTTTTATAGAAAGATAGCTGGAGGTCTTCAGCAAGGAACTACTATTAACAGCTTTTGGTCACACAGAAACATCTTTCAACAGAAACCATTTAAAGGTGTTCAAGTCTGATAAGTGTAACAAATACTGCATATTTCCACTTCTATTTTTTTTTCCCCTGAAATAAACCTTAGTCTGTGCATGCACATGTGTATAGGCAATATAAGCCATTATGTGCAATTGAACTTTGGGAAATGTTTGGGTTTATTTGGTTTTTTTATCACACTGTTCTGTATCACCCTGCTGCATATATATAATGTGCTGAGCTATCAATTATTATGCTCTACAATGAAAAAAATATTTTTCTAGGGGACAACTTTACTGCTGGTTTTTGAAAGTATCACACAATGACAATGATCTACTTGGTTTTTTTCCTGTAGAGTTCCTAAAAACCCCCAAAATTAGGACATCTAGGAAGGTGTTGAACTTGTAGGGAAGTCTCAGCTTTAGTTATGTTAATGGCAAAAATCCCATTACACCTTGATGATTTCTCAAATCACCTTTGAAGACTGGTTACTTTTCTGCCGCTGTTATCATATTAATTATGCTGCTACTTTTTTTTTAATTATATCCACACTGGCGTGTGTCTCTTGTGTTGCTTCTGCTATTCCTCCATCCAGGATTTGAAAGCTGAAGAGGATCCTAAAAAGAATATCTGAGTGTTGCCTGCACTGATACCACTAAG
The DNA here is from genome assembly GCA_026770055.1 of Myrmophylax atrothorax. Classification (NCBI taxonomy): domain Eukaryota; kingdom Metazoa; phylum Chordata; class Aves; order Passeriformes; family Thamnophilidae; genus Myrmophylax; species Myrmophylax atrothorax. Next base: position 34,964,452 of record JAOXXN010000102.1, read on the forward strand.
GTTTCTGGAACATATCAGTGTGAGAGTGAGTGCAATGGGAGGATCAGCTGTGCTGTTGCTTAAGCAAGAACAGCAGGACAATGTGCCAAACACACTCTCTTTGACCCAAGACAGCCCAAGATAAGACCAGATCAAAATTGATATATTATTTGGGGGCAAAATTTTGTGTTCTCTTTTTTCTTTTTTTTTTTTAATTACATACTATTACTGCAGAGTAAATAAATAGGTACCTGAGGTGGTGAAGTATGTACAGGTGTGGAGTGTGACCAGAAAAACATGAAGCACCATTCTGACCCACTGACAGGAGCACACTCCAAATCTAATAATAGAAATCTAAATTTGGAGCAGAATTTATGCAAAATATTATTAATTCTAATTCAGATAGACCCATGATGATGTAGATTTTTCTTAGAGACAATTGTGTGATGTTTAATTCATACAAAAAAGAGTGAACAGACAAAAGCTGGAAGGACAAATGTCAATCTAATTCTTATAAACATTACCAAGAGCTGTTAATAATGTTCACTGTAACACCAGACTATTCACAGCTGCTACCCCTCTCCAGGAGCTCCCCTGTCTGCCTTTGACCAAACAGATGGCATTTTTCAACCCTGCCAGGCTCAGACCTCACCTGCCCATGTGGAGGCACAGAAGGAAGAAGAGAAGCTGCAGTTACATCCTGCTGTACCGCCACTCTTTCAAGGTCCTGCTCCTCCCCTGCTGCCAAGTCCCCTGGTCCTACCCTCAGACATTCTCTGTTGTTTAGGCATCATATTTTTTCCTTGAAAACCAGGGAATCAGCCTGAGCTGTTCCTGAGCAAGATGCAGTTAGGATGGTGGATTGAATGACAGAGTCATAAAGAAACAAGGAGATAAGAATAAATAAAAGCTAAGAGGTGTCAAGGACAGATTTTTTAAGCTTTCCTCAGCTGTAGCTGGTATGACTGTAAACTGATATGACCTAATTCACTCCAGTTTGGTTTAAATGACTGCTGAAGAGTGGTTTAAACTGCTCTTCTCACCTTTGCACTGAGCTGGACTCCTATCACTTACACAGTCAATCATTGCATTGCAGCCAGCAGTGTCAGGGGTTCAGGGCACAGCCCAAACTGAGACAACTCTCAGAGCTGCCTTTGATGTCTCTATGGAAGAACATACAGAGCAGCTGCATTACCCACTTCCTGATAATCCATTCCAAGGTCCTCATTGGCTCAAGAGTTACAGCTTAGAAGTTGTTTGCTACAGGTTGATGTTTGGACACAATGATCTAGAGGGTTTTTCCAGCCTTAAGGGTTCTATGATTATAACCCACTGCAAAGCCCTGGGATCCCCTTGGTTGCCCACCCTGGATGCTCCTCTGCTCCCAGGATCTCTTCTGGAGCTTGGGTTATTTCTTGAACTGTTTGGATGTGCACACAGTGAGCTCAAGCACTGACTAGTACAAGATAAAATCTGATAGCAACACTTGTATGGACATGCCATGGCTAACTTGCCATATGAATGCAACCTCTTTGCTTATTTCAATCATTCCCTGGAATGAACAAGAATCAAAGACACCAAGTCTTCCTGTAACACAACATGACTTCCTTTTGAAGCTCAGTGAAAGCTATTTGTAACAAAATTTGCCAAGCAACACACCTAAAACAGAACAAATCAGTATTGTTTGGTGTTCCCAAGTGAGTGGGACTACACTGGTAAGTTTGCTGCAAAATCTACTACTGAGACAGTAAAGAACTGGTTGCTGATTTATATGAATTGAAAAATACATCATATGCAAAGCATAATTTTTAATGTTTTCTCAGAAAAGTCCCACCAAGTTCTAGAAGCTTTTATTTTAATATTCTAAAGTTGCATAAAATTTTGCAGATCAAGAACCAAGCACCCATTTTTTTCATAAATAATGATCCCATAAACCAGACCCTGATTAACAGTGGCCCGTGGTGCAAAAAGGTGAGTTTGACAACATGGAAGACATATGGAAATATTTATTTGCTATCCTTGAAAAAGCATCTAATTCTACACTGGCTTGTTTTCCACTTTACTCCAAGTCCATACTCTCTTGTTGCTCCCTATTTTGCATCCTAGTTTCTTCCCAGTTCTCCTGCTTGGCCACGTGAGTCATATGCAATCCATGGGAATGTAAACCCAGTGTTCCACCATTTAGACCTTGCCAGGTTGCTCCAAGCAGCAACAGCTCTGCACACTATGGGAGTGAGGTTACCTGCCTCCATCAGCACAAAGGTCAAGGACCTCTCCTTGACATGGTCTGCCAACACAGATAGAAGGAATTTTCCCTTTCCTCCATTAAGAGGAACTCCAAGAACAGTTGATGTACTACAGGCAGCAATTGCTGATTAGCACAAGTAGGGTAGATAGATCCTGGATTTTAGCAGTGCTGTTGTAGTCAGCTGATGTGCAGTCTCAGAAGGAAAGGACTATCATGTTCCCTGTGTCCAAGGCTCCATAAAGAGACTCTCCTCTCTGCCTCAGAGGACATTGCACTTGAGCAATTGCTTTCTAATCTATGTTTTTCATATCATTCTCGTCACTTTGACATTTGGAATAAAAACTCAGGACAGTGTAAACAAACCTTTTAGCTAAAAGAAGATGGCTAAAAGGGATTGATAGTATCAAAAATGGGTCTTGCAGTGATGTTCTTTATCTTTTCTATTCCTCTGCCTTGCAGCCCTTTATCTCTTCCCCGCTTAGAGCAGAGAACTTCTTAGTTCCTGCTATCTAAATTGCAGGTCTTTCAGCAGTTTGTCACATGTGAAGAAACATGGATCTTTTGTGTGGAGCAGTAAAGCTCTCCTTTTGTTAGTTACCAAGTCAGCACTCACAATACACTGTGATTTAGGGTTTTCTCATAGTATGGCAATGTCTAAAGGCGTAGAAACCACAGCACTGGTGTGAGAACGAAAAACACAATTTCAGAGAGGCAGTTGGGGAAGGGGGAGGCTTGAGAGTGTGCAGAATGTTTGTACACAAACTCAGAGGAGATGTTTTTAACCTTATCACTCATTTTGAAATGTTTGTCATAGATATGTGGTCCCTGACAACAAACAGAAAGGTAGTGCTTTGGAGAAATGCATCAGATCAAGAATACAGCTAATTGCATTGACAAGCTACTGATGAAAGCTTGTGTTCTTTTAGAAATGAAAGATGCCCTAGACACCGTTTGCCATGTTCTACTAATTGAAAGTATTTCAGAAATTGAATGCCTTCTAAGAATCAAAGTGAAAAACAATACTGTTACCTTCTGTCTTAAGCATCCAGACTGATTCATTTGCTTGGAAGGAGGAAAGGGTGAGATGGACCTTTAACTCAGGGTTACAGAGCAGAAGTGCAATTTAATGTAGGGTATCAGGGTTTAGGTAACAGCACTCCAGGCAGAAATGATGTGCAGATTAAATGCTGACATATTTTTAAGGTTTTCTTAATTGATGTTCCTCTTCCTGTCTTGTCAGTGGGCACAAAATAAACAGTTACAGGTAAAACAGGAAAACCACATCCAGCTCTGAGGACTCTGACACCAGAAGGACATGGACCTGCTGGAGTGAGTTCAGAGGAGGCCTCAAAGCTGCTCAGAGGGCTAGATCACCTCTGCAATAGAGACAGTCTGAGAGAGTTGGGATTGTTCAGCCTGCAGAAGGCTCCTGGAAGACTTTAGAGACCTTCCAGGGGCTCCAAGAGAGCTATAGAGGAACTTTGGACAAGGACCTGGAGTGAAAGGACAAGGGAGAGTGGCTCCAAATTGACAGAAGGCAGGGTTAGATTAGATATTACAAAGAAATTCTTGACTCTGAGGGTGGTGAGGCCCTGGCACAGGCTGCCCAGGGAAGCTGTGGCTGCCCCATCCCTGCAAGTGTCCAAGGCCAGGTTGGATGGGGCTTGGAGCAACCTGGGCTAGTAGAAGGTGTCCCTGCCCATGGCAGAAGGGTTAAGATTTTTGTGGTCCCTTCCAACTCGAACTATTCTATGATTTGATGAAAACAGACTCAGATTCTTCACCAGGAAACAAATTAAAATTTCATGCCATTTTTATGTATATAAAGAAGAAAGAGCAAAGAATTCCTTTCCTACATTGTATTGGCACCAAATGGATGGCAATCACTTTCCCTTTCTGTAGAGGATGATGGAACTTAATCTGCAGTTCAGAAGTTCTTGGATAGTTTTAAACTGATTATCTCATTCTGAATGCACACAATGCTCAGAGTATAAAGCACATCTCATGCAGACCGGCTTAGTGGTTGAGCATATACATTAATGTTCAATCAGTGCTGGTGCTCCATTTTTTATTAATCATTTTCCATGTATATTTGCAAAATGGTACCCTTTTTAAAAAATAGAAAAGTATATAATTCTTCTATTGGGATTTTAAAATGAAAAGGACTGCATTGATAGTGTTTTTGAAGGGTAATAGAGAAAAGAAAAAGTATAGTATTATGCTGAATTCCTTCGATTTCTTTGGGCATAAGATTAAAAAAAATCACAGCCTGGAAAGAACAGGAAAAGTCTCTGTTTTAACTCTGCCTAAACCAGAAAAATAAAGTGTCTCCACTTTAACAATCTTATTTAATTTCAGTTTGATCATGGTAAATGTGATTCCAATTAATTTTACTTAGCAAGTACAGATGGAGCCAAAATCATATTGATACATCTAAAGATAAAACTCAAATTTTATACTTGGAGAAATAATAGTGAATTTGCCTTGGCATGTTTGATAAAGCAATAGTGAATAGTTTAGAGTACAAAGAATAACTTCAGACAGCTTGGATTTAGATGATCAGCAGATACATCTGATGCCATTTAACATTGTTTTTCTCACACGCCAGATTATGAAGATGAGCTCTTAATGAATAAATTCTCTGCATTTACAATTCCTTTTCAAAGCCCAGTGGAATATATTAATTGAAATTTTTACCAGAAGTCAAGTAACTGAATTAGTTAAGCAATTATGTATGTCTCATTAGTACTTATGTATATATTTGAAGTTGTTGAATAACTCCACAAATGTGACCCTAGGTCATTTCAAAAACTTGAGTTGGGGCCAAGAGTATGTGGAAACATTCTGGTGCTTTGAAAAATCCACTTGGACCTTTAGGTTCATGTTTAGTCACTTGAATAAATTCATAGACTTGATTCATAAACTTGATCACCGGGTCCTTTAGCAGAATTTAGCCTGGGATTTTTATTGTGTATCAAATTATTTGTCTCAATCCCATCAGTGGTCCAAACTGAGTTACACACCCATGTAATCATACCCCAGTTTGATTATTAGACTCATTTCTTGGGATCACCCTCCAAATTTGTTGTGCTTTCTGTTGTCTTCTGTTGCCTATTGGCTGTTTGCTGAACTGTGCTAATGTTTCTTCTCTAGTAATGGATACTTATTTTTCATTGACTTCTTAGAGCAAATACTCCCTTGTATTTGTTATCCTTTTTTCTGCTCCCTGCTCTAAAGATCTTTTTTCTTACATAAACAGCCTGTATTGCTCTGAACCTTTTGATCTGGAGATAAAAATTCCCATACCAACGACTCTCCTGATTTCCCTTCTGATTTCTGGGGTCACACTTCTCCCCTCATTCATATAAGATATTAAAGATATTTTTCCCCCTTCTGTAGCTCGTCTTTATGAACCAGGACTTTATAATCAGCAGCAGGACTTAACACTTCTCGTCTGTAAAGGACCTGCCAAGTCTCACTCACTTTGAATGAGAGATGTCCTCACTTTGATTTTTAAATTGCCTTAAAATTAAATCACTCCACTTTTGTGGCAGATGATTTTGTAGTGTGTTTCAATAAGACATTCAGAATAATGTTCCTAATCCTCTGAAATTTCATATATTTAACTGTCACATTTTGAGTCATGTGTCAGGCTCCTAAGATTTGGAGCTCTTTCCAGGAATAAACCCTTGTCCTCTCATTTCTCCATCTTCCTCTGTGTTTGCTGTTTGTGAAGAAGAGCTGTGAGCAAAACTATGCTGGCACTGACTCCTTCTTTCTGCAGCATGGAGAATTCTTGGTATTCCATGCCTCATCCTTCATGGTTTAAGGTGCACTCGGAATTGCGTGGTAAAATCTGAAGTGAAAACCATGGACTTTTCATTATCTTTTAACACCAAGAAAAAAGGGAGAAACCCACCTTGGAGTAGAAGTTTGCTATATTTTTTTTTTCTTTTTTCATCCAGTACTATGTTGCTATAAACTACCAAATTAATTTTTTTTTCAGTGTAATCCTAACACTGTAATTGAACTAAAGAGCTGATATGTTACTGCTCATTTATACTCTGCTACTCTCATACTTTAGTGCATCCCCTAAAGATAGAGCTCCACCATTTTGCCAGGATCTGAAAACGATTAAGCAGGATCCAGAAAAATTCAAACCTCATGTATTGATCCCCCAAAACATTGTCATAACAAGACCTCCCTTCTACCAGTGCTGATACTCATCACAGTCAAATTTTGATGTGACCAGTCTCTTTCTTTCTTTTTTCCAAAGTTTAAACTATGAAAAATCTCCATAAGACTCCAGTTCAAAGGGCAATATTTAGGCAATGGATCTTTTATTTTCTTTTCTTTTGCTTTTATCCTAAGGAGAAACAAAATTTAGGTAGGGAAAAATAATCCAGTTTCTTTCACTTTTCTGATAACAAACCCCATGATTGCAAAGAGCTGGGGAGAGCCACTCATAGTTTTTCAATCCCTGTGACTGCACTAGTGAAAATTTAACTGGTCCAGGGACCTCCAAACCTTCCCAGAATGGGAATGGCTGAGACTGTTGCAGGTGGGAACAGCAGTTATTTAAGGACTCTCCTTTTCTTGGGTCAAAGCAGCCCTTCCTTGATCAGAGGGTTCCAAGACCCAGAGCACTTTTCCTGTGATTTTGTACAGAGAAATGTGGGGTTTCCCGAATATTTTCCTCTTCCAGCCCAGACTCTGAGAACCACTGGAAAATATCAAAGTGCTCATTTTTCAGCAAACTCACTGATGAAAGACCCAAGACAATTATGAGATTACTGTTCTTTTAAAAAAGAATTATTACAATTATTTTGAGATAGTTTGAGTCAGGAGAGACTAAGAGTTCTAATTTGGGTAGCAAAGCTGATAACTTTGACTATCTCATGCTACCAGGGTAAGTCACTGTAATGCTAATTACAGGATTAAAAACTAAACGTTATAAACCCAGAGAGATAGTGCTCTCCCTTTTTATATTTTTCCCCACTAGGAAACTAATTAGATTAGTGAATAACTTCTCTAGAATATTGTTGTTGTGGACAACTGCTCAGTGATCTCTGTTGGTCATCTAGGGGCTCAAATCACTCCAGTCCTTGGATTGCATTAAATGTTCAAATGCCCAGGAAGCATCTTTAGGTAGTTGTTATATGAATAAGATTGGTATTCATACTGGTGAAAACAGTTCTCACATAACCAAAAAAAAAAGTATATTATGATATGATGACATTCTGAAAAGCTTTCTATTAGTTTTAAAAGTTGCTTTTGAATGAAAGTTTAAATAAAAAAATCAGGTACAAGTGTAGAACAGCAGCAAATATAGAGACATATGGATCTTGGATGAGTTTTGTTCATGTCTGAAAGATCACGAAGGATACAAAAGAGAATTGTGACATATGGAGGAAGCAGATTAATTAATTTGAAAACAACCTTTGTACAAGAAACAGTTTCAGCTCAAGTAATTAAATGTAAAATGTTGTATAGTTGTCAAGGTTTGTGTAAGGAGAGGGAGTTGGAACTGCTATCAGGTTCTGAGAGAGTGCTGAAAAACCTTGTAATCTAATAAGGTAAGAAACACTGATGTGCAATACTTAACAGCCCATTTTATTCCATGTAACCAGGAACAAACACATCATCCTGCCTGTAACATATGCACTGATTATTATTTACTGTTCCCTCTCTCTGCCCTGCTTTACGTTCAGGTTTGAGGAAACTTTCATCACTTTATCACCAGAATCATTTTCCCTCTTCTGACAGCGCATTTAAAATCTTGTTTTCCGTTGCTGATAGACTCAAACTATGTTCTTTCTCCTCACTGGCACATCTGTCACAGCTGGGGATGTACTTGCCCAGCTAAGTCCTGTCAGACACTTTGCTGGACACTGACAATGTTATAATCACCTCTTTGCGTATTCTGCAGTTTCATGACTTAATCATGGCACTGTAAATAACTGCAGAACAGAAAGCCATTATTTTAGATCTTCTTGACCATTATTTATTTTGAGGAAAATATCCTCAAGCTGTCTAGCAAGGAGATAGCCCAATAAAATATTAAGAACAATTTTGTCAATGTAAACTCTGAAATATTGAAAGGGTTATGGTGTGGGGTTATTTTTTTCCTTTATAAATCTCAGATGCCAAGTAACCCTGGACTCAAGTGAGGAAAAATTGTCTGAGCAGAATGGTAGCCTGGGCATGGCTCTCACTGTATTAATGGTGCTTTATCTCACTCCTCTTCAGCAAAGTGGGATTTGGATTTTTTCCTAGGATTTCAGGGAAAAAAACAATGGCCCATTATGCAAATACTGATAGATCCTCCTTCAACGCTTCTTGGAAAGAGTATAGTCTGCCTGTGAGGGAAGGTAAAGAGAGAACAATTTGCAACACTACCTTGCTCAGCAAAAGCAATGTTTAAGACATAAGGCTTACAAACTTCTTGGGTTTTGTTTGGCATGTATTTGGGACTTCTTGGAACTAGTTCACCAATGCAAATGAAAAAAGAAAAATTCCAAACCCTGAGTATCTGAATAAATAAATTGTATTTCCTCTGATTTCCCTGCCAAAGTCACTTCAGTCATCAAACTCACATACAAATGATATTCATGCATTCTTGCAAGCAATTGCTTCTTCCTTTCAAATATTTCTGAAGGAAAAAAGTAAAGTTTAATTATGAAGAGATAACCAGAGGTGTTACCCTTGGAATTTAATTATTGTTTGATTAAATTTGAAAAAAAAAATCCCACAACTAAGCTATTACAGGGGTAGAAACTGTAGTAAAATGGTAATCAGGAAATAGGAGATATGAATTAAGATAAGTTAGAAAACATTTTCTAAAGTGTATGCTTGTGGGATGGGGAATAAAAGAAGTGAATGTTCTCTCAATCTTATAAAATATTAACATTTTGAGTTAGAAGATGGATTAATTGATGCCATCTGGTGAAAGGACATGGAAACCCCGCCACCCTTTATCATTTGAAATACCTTTCTGTGGGAGAAGTGGGGTGTTACTGTTGTTGGTGGGCTGCGTCTGGAACTACATCCAGTCAGAGAATAAAAATCAGGCAGGTATGGTGGGATGCACCAATACTGAACCCATGATGAAAGATGGAGACCAGACTTAGCCCTGCAGAAGCAGCAGATGTATAAATCAACGTGGCTCCTACCATTTACTCCCAGAGCCCTGCAGTTGCAGTCACTGCTGACACATTTTGAGCAGCTGGAATCTTAGTCTGCTGCTTTCCCAAAGACAGCAAAATTAAACATACTTTCAAGTGTTCATATTAATGATGGATAGTCTCATGCACTTCTTTAAATTGGCAGGCTGTTTCTCAGCACAGAGAGCTGCCTGCTTGCACCGCCAGGAGTGCAGAGCTGAGAAGAGGAAATAGGGGAGCTGAGGGTTTGTACTTATGAGTGCATCTGCTCTGGGAGGCAGAAAAGCAGAGGATGAGCTGAGCTGGATGTACTGCTGAGCTCTGGGTGCAGGAGGGAGCAGCAGGGATCACAGCCCTCGCTGTCTCCTGCACAGTGGAACCCAAACCTGCCTCTTGGCCCATCTGCCCATCTCTCCTGCCTTGTACAAATACTCACCCTGGGGTCTTCAGAAATGACAGCTACTCAATATTTAACTTTCAAGACTGGATTTAAAGGTAATGACCCAGGAATGTGTGCTGAGAGCTCAGTCTTGCAAATCTTTACTCAAAGCAATAATCCACATACGCAGAATATTCATTTTAAAGTTGGGATTAATTTCACATAAGGTCCTGCTTCCCTAATTTTAATTCACAGAGAAGCAAACTTCTTTTGTTAGACTTCACTTCCTAAAGAGGACTAAGCACTTTTCTTTGTTTCTCAGTTCTTTAGTGTTCAACTCCTTTTCCCCTTTAGAATCTGTATTCTGCTGTTGTGTTAATTTTACTCCCAGATCATGAAGACACCTCCATGGAAAGCATCTAATCCTGAAGTCAATTAATAAATCCATCTAAACACCAATTTTATTAAAACTGAGGAGAGGACAAATACCTCGCATGTGTGTCTGCTGAGATACCTTTGTACTGTCCTTTAATTAGGGATTTAACAGCTTACAATTATCCAGCTGTATTTTCCCTGGGTTAACTGGTTGTTTTACTACCCTTAAAAATACCAGCTTTTTCCTCCCAGTGCTCCCACTAAGAAGGTTTCCTGAATGCGAAGACAAACCTGCCATGGAGGTTCTACCTTTGTTTTTCCAGAAGGATGCACAAGTCCTGCAATCATCTTATTTTAATTCCAATCACAGATGAGTTCTACTGATACTTTGTGTTTCAGTGGAAAAATACAACTTTTTTGCTAATGACACATTTATTTTGTAGGCACTGTGCCTAATTTTTAAAGGACTAGGATTTTATGAGCTGGAAAGTAGGAAGAAATTATGAAAATGGTGCATTTATTCTATTCCATCTTATTTCAATTTCACATATGAAAAATGTATAATTCTAATACAAAATTTTCTGGTCATATCAGACAGGAGCTCAAATATATATATTAATGTAATTTTTGTAACTGTGGAAATTAATTTTAAATACAACTGTTCTGTATGCAGAAATATATACATATATATAAAAGTCTTGCCTTACTTTTCTTAGTTTTTTCCTCTGAGATTTGCCTAGAAGGTTACAGAATATACCCTAAAAATTGCTACAATTCAACCTGTCATCCTTTAAGAAATATTTTAGCCAAGTAATTACTGTGAATTTCATATTCAGTTGCTAGAATTTTAGGAAATTACTTATTTTCCTTATTTCTATCATGCCCACAGAAGCTTCCCTAACCCAGTTATTTATCTCAGGAATATATATGCAGAGAAGTGACTGTATGCCAGGGATCTCTGTGCACATTTACAAGTGGGAAAGTAAAAATCCTAATACTTGACACCACATGAAAACACAAAGAAGTTTCTCCTATGGCAAAATACTTTTGGTCTCCCTTCATCTGTTGCTAGGAAACCTGTTTAAGAATTAATCAGGGAAACATCACAAATGCTGCTAAATCATGCGCCACACCACAGATTGAGCTGCTCCAAAGAGATGAGAAAACTTGCTTTTTCTGTTAACCCGGCACAGGCTGGTATGCAGCACCATCTCCTCCAGTGAGTGCACTGCTGTACAAGTGCAAAATATTTACACTGTGTCTCCAGCAAAGTTGACAGTCATGTCTAGCCAAGAATGACTTGTACAACAAGGACAAACACAGGCATATTAGAAACTGAGGATGGAAGACGATGTTCAGCCAGCTTCAGGGCATGCTGGAAGTTCAAGGTTGGACTGTGGGTTTAATTTCTTATGAAGAGACTTACAGGGATTATAATAGAGGATTGATGGGCTCTGTCCACCCTGGAATGGGGATGGGAGATGCTAAAGGTGATGAAAGCAGAGGTTGAGCTGTCATGGCAGGGAGTGATACAGAAAAGTGGAGAAAAGCATTGCAAAACACCAGGAGGTTGCACCACGTTACCTGTATTGGCATAGAATTGGTTATTCCAGTGTAAAAATGTTTTTTAAGAGCACAGTTCCTGTATGAAAAGGCAAGTAAGTAATTCCTATATCAGACCCTTTCAAATCAGTCTGGCATGTTCCTGTAAAGGAATTGCGGAGAAAAAGCGTTCTGGTTAAAACACACACAGGCTTCAACCAAATGCTTAAACCGTTGCCAAACTCATATTTAGAACAGAGATGAGATTGGGGCTGGCATGGAAAGGAGGGAAAAGCTGGCTCTTTGTGCACAAACTGGGGCCTGAGGGCTCAGAAAAGGAAGCCAGGGAGCAGGAGGCTGGGAAGTGCTGGAGTGGAGGGTCAGAAACTCTGTTCTGCATTTCACAACATATGCTCCATAGCTGCTCAGCCTCAGATTGGAGAGATCAGATCTGAGATCCTGCCATCAAAAGCCAGAGTCTCACAAAAATAGCTTTTTTGGTGTGAATGCAGCTGAGGAATACACGTATTGTGGGTTTGGACTCACAGGTGGGTGAGTGTTCTGATCCAAGGGATTTACGCTTCAGCCCTGGGTTCCAGTTTCAGGAATAACTAGCTGGGATTTAATTTTATTCAAATAAATGTAAATTTAAATATTACTCCGGCTGTGACTTTGAAAAGGGCTGAAATTTGTTCCAATATCTTTTGGATAATGAAAATGAGGCCTTGGAGAAAAGCCTGTGCATAGACTCCATGGCAAGAAAAGCAGGCTATTTTGCTTTTAAAGCTTTGTGCTGCATTCTGGGGCATTTCTTATGCCAAGTGCAAAATAAAGAGCACTTTTTAGAAACAGACGGGAAATTTCAGAGCAGTGGTAACAGAAGTGAGAAAATCTCCACTTCTCATTTAGTCAGTGGTGATTCCCAGCTTGATGTCAGCACATGAGACTGTGACTGCTCCTCTGCCCTTGGTCTTGGTCAGGTTGCCATTGGACAGATGTCTCTCCTGCAAACCCACCACAGTACCTGGCAATCTGTTTGGAGATTGGTTGCTACTATTCATAAAGCTGGTTTTGTTTTGCTAGTTGGAGATGTCATTAAATACAAAGGAGGGGAATTAATCTCAGTGAAGGAGCCAAAAAACGGATCGGTGTGGAAAGTGAATTACTTACACTTCTCAGTGTATGGCCTGTCCTCGTCAGGACGGGGACACGTTGACAGAATGAACAAGCAGAGCCTGTTGCTGCTGTTCACACTCTCGATCTGCAGTAAGAATTGTTTTCTGGGTCTTGCAGCCTGATCTCTGAAGTCACTAAATACATTTTCAACCAAACAGAAAAAAGGCTATTCCAGACCAATCTTCCTCCCAGCCCCCAAGTGCAGCTCACTGTTCATGAGCAGGTACCTTCTGTCAGCTCACTCTTTTGGTGGTCTTGGGTGAATGGAATGCAATGAAATGGAATAGAATAGAAAGAATGTAAAATTTTCAGTTGGAAGGGACCTACAGTGATAATCCAATTAATTTTCATAACATTTATCTTGGCTTCATGACACTGCAGGAGGGCCTCTACATGAAGAAGTCACCAGAGACCAAGAAAACCAAGTTCCCTTTTCCCTCCACGTGCTCCAGAAAACTTCCTTCTGTGGGCAGGGCATTTTGCCTTAGACAGCAGGTCAGTGGGAAGACGAGCGTGTCACAAGCAGGTAGGAGAAGCAACTGGTTCTTAAAGAATATGTGGAGCTGCTGCAAAGCCTCTCCTCATCTGTGCCCACTGTGCGTCAGCTCTGGGGCTCGGGGAGGCTGCACAGACACTCAGATCTCGCTCGCAAGAGCTTCACACACCTCAGACTGCACAGCTTTGATCACGACTTCATTGCACTCAACACGGAGCTGTAAAAATCCACACCTGCAGGATGCCCTTCCCACAACACTGGCAGAAGTCTCCCTGATGTCAATGGGACCAGGCCCAGATGTCTCTGCTCCAGATTTTCAGAGCTGTATGTCTGGTTTTACAAGCCTGGTTTTAAATGCATCCTTTTAGGTAATCACATTGAGCTGCACTGACACCAGCTCAGCCTTACAGGTCATAATAGGGAAGCTCAATAAGGTTCAAAGATGTTTATAAAATTCATTTGAAAATAAAAAAAAATACTGCAATAAAGTACCTGCAGTTACACTGAGAGAATAGAAATGTATGATGGTCGTAAATCCCCACACATCAGGAGAGAGGTTATCTGGCTGCTCAGGGTCAGGGTGAGCAGTTGTTAGAGACACATCCAAGATGTATTTGATAGTATCAGACACTGATATTGGCCACCACTGACAGACAGATCCTGGGCTGGATTAATCTGATCAGGCAAGGTGAATCCTATATTCCTGATACCTAAAGTGTATATTGGCTTTTCATGTAAAAACTCTGCAAAACTAAAGCTAACTCCCCTGGGCTTCAATATTATTTCTGTTAATTTCCATTGGTTACACCTTAAATCAGTATTGAAAACAGAGTACTAAAACTGGAAAAATTACTCTGGCCATATGCAGACAAAGAAATCCTCTTCCTTCATCAGGAAAAAATCCACTCACTCTGCTCCAGCAGCATCCCCATCCCTTTCCAGCACATGCCCCATTTTCTTCAGTGGGTTTTGCTATGTGCCTTTGAGCAGGAACACTTGATAATTTTTGGTTGAATCTCTCAATTTTACATTTTCTCTTCCATGCTGATCCAGGCAAACAGATGTCTCAAACACCTTGGCATGCCCGTTCTCATCCCTGGTCCTCCTTCTTTCCAAGCAGTAATTGTCCCAGCATCAAAAGAGATAAAAAGGCATTAAAGGTAATGACCCTTGTTCTGATTTCACATATGGCTGGGCCTTACCCAACAAAATCCTAATCCCTGTTTTACAGATAATTATGTATCAAAAGTGATAAATGTTCTGTGGCAATATATTACTCAGAGAACACTAAAAGGCTGCTGCAGCTGAGAGTAACCAGACATGTGTTCTGAATGTGATGCTGTGACAAACATGCATCTCAGGCAATGTTTGGAGGAGTATTTCCCTTTTAGGAAACTGGATAATAATTTTGTGTAAGTTTCATTTGAAATTTTGAAGCAATTCTGTGTGTATTCAGCACTAGTGCCTTTCCACACTCAAATTTTATAACGGCACATTATCCTTGGATATCTATTAAAAAGAGTTTGTAATTGGTTTGATGAGAGATTTCCACAAAGATGGAGCAATGCTGCTTCAAAATTATTGATTAGATCAGTAAAAAAACATTAAAAGTAAGCATGAATAGCAAGCTTATTAAATGATATTGCCACGTCTCCTTCAGCACCAGCTCCTGAAATAACTTTTAAGCAATGTAAAACATATTACCGTAATACTAATTTAAAAGAAAAGAACTCAGCACAATTAGAATTCAGAAAGAAAGCTGATCAAAATTAACAGGATCTGGGGGTCAGGAACCAAGGGATTCTAAATGTGAAAGCAGAGAAAAACAAGAAAAATAATGGCAGTCACTTCATTATTTTAGCCTTTAAAGCCCTTTAACAAAGCAGAGTTCAATCTGAGAAATTATTATTGTTCCAGAAAAATAATTGACAGCTATAACTTCAGCATATTTAAAACAGTTTGAAACCAATTAGCTTCTCACCTAGACTTGAAGGAAGGCCAGTGCTACTTCTGTAACATAATGTAATCAAAATCACATTGAAGTTTAACAGGAACTATCTTGATACAAGTTGGGGTTTTTTCACATTTAGGAACAAAATTAATTGGACAACTGTAGAGAGAAAGTCACCGTCCTCTAGGTTCATGAGTGGAAAAATCCTTTGTACAGCAATTCAAACTCAGCCACACAAAGCAACTTTTTAATAGATTGAACTTATTATTCAATAATGCACTGATGTGGGAACAGAGTGACAAGTAGCCAAAGAAACCCTAAGGACTGGATTAAAACACATTAAAAGTTACTAAGATTTTATATGCAATTCTATGTCTAGGCATGTGACTCTTTAGCTCTGAGAAAGGCTCATAAAGTCTCTGGTTGTGTGTACAGACAATGGTTTCACCTCCATGACAGACTCACACTTGTGTCTTTATGCTTTGGTCTGCAGAAGATCTGAGCTTCTGAAAACCATGTCAGCTCTTAGTCTTGTGCTTTGGCCATTTGATCTCTCTTGTGCTTGGGCTGACAGATTCCAGGGCAAGTATTATCTCAGTGCATTCCATTCTGACAAGAATAGGAGTGATGTTTGCAGGCTAGGAGAAGGCTGAGCCATGGATATGGCACACCACAGGCTACCCAAGATTCCCATTAACCTGTCATCTGGTGGGGCTTCTGCCACCCAGTCAGAGCTGCTGTGGTCACCTGATACAGAGAACTAGCCTGATCTGAACCCATGCACCCAATTCAAATGTGTCCAGGAGCTTTTGGATGGATTAAATTTTTCTGAGAGGAGGTTGTGCTCATCATTGTCACTGGATCCTGAGACTTCCTGTATTTGTCTTTCTTCAGGGCCATAACACTGACAAAAAATCCAAGATGTGTGGTCTGGTGAGTTTGAGAGAAATGGGAACACAGGTCTAATCTGGCGCTAACAGTGCTGGTCTGTGCCTGGCAGGACCCAGAGCCCTTCATCACTTGAGGGACGTATCTGGCCCTTGCAACCCAGTGCCAAACCTTTGGGACCATCTCAGTTACAGGAATCTCCTGGGCACTGCACAGGCTGCAGTATTTAACATTAATTTCTTTTCTGGAACATTTGCAACCCTTTTCCATGCAGTAC
This sequence comes from Myrmophylax atrothorax, assembly GCA_026770055.1. Classification (NCBI taxonomy): domain Eukaryota; kingdom Metazoa; phylum Chordata; class Aves; order Passeriformes; family Thamnophilidae; genus Myrmophylax; species Myrmophylax atrothorax. The sequence goes on from JAOXXN010000102.1 coordinate 34,980,926, forward strand.
AATCTTAGCTCGTTACATCTGCGTCTTCACTGAGCTCAGACTACCTTTCCCTGCACAATGACATCTGTGATATGTCTTGAGACCGTTGATGGGACTGGAAGGGAACACCTGCTTCCTACAGGCCAGGCCCCCACTTCTACCAGTGTATCATGTGTTCCACACAGCGACAAAAACCATCTTAAAGAAAGTTACTCATATGAAAAATTAACTTTTTTTGCCAAGTCCATTAAAGTTCTTTGAATAGAGCTCATAGTGCAGCTCCCAACACACTTCTGAACAGCACTGTATTTTATCCAAAAATAGTGGGGTCATGACAGATTTGGGGGTGCTGGTGCAGGCAGGAAGGTAGTTTCTGTCCATGACACAGCAGCTTTAATCAATGGTATCCCAGATTTTGTGCCAGTGGGCATGAGGACATGGGATGCTTCCACTGGGCTGTGAAATGTTGCTCCTGCTGGAGCTGGCGACTTGTATCCTTGCAGGCATTTGGCAGACAGGGAGGTGAGGTAGAGAGCTAGATCTGGTCCAAAAACATTCCAGAAAAAAACATTCCAGAAAAGAGCAGCTGCAATGCTTCCTAGGTTGAGGGCGGAGGGGATGCACACAAGGACTGCAGGGGGAAATTCCAGCATGGGCCTGGCATTTTCTCTGCCCAACAGGAGTAAGGATGATGAGGATGATCCTCACTATCCCAAGGAAAGAGCTGCCTCTGCTACAGATCATATTTAATTTAAATGCTGTTAGAAATGTGTATATTACATTCGTATATTATGTCAGAACTTGGTGCTATGAATAAATATGAAGACATAAACAAGGGCATTTATGTGAAGCCAACAGCAATATCCTGCTGGAGAAAGACACATCCAAAAATAGAAAACAGAACTTTTAAGTGGCTAGAGGATGTTGCTAATGAAGAAATAAAACATATTTTCTTTTCCAGTATTGTCAGTGATGCTTTAACTTCTGATATCTTAAACATATCTTCACTTGAATAATATTTTCAGTTCCTGAAAACAATTTGTTATCCAGAGAACATTAAACACCAGCAAAAACAGACTGTACTGACTTTGATGCATTATCTACAGAGTTAGAAGAAACATGGATACTCAAGATGTCAGTAAACAAAAAGATGAACCTTCATACAAGAGAATAAAGATATTTTTTAAAAAAATATAAATGTGACATTGGATTTCTAAAAATAGAAAAACAAAGAAGACCAACCAGAATGAAACCTGGAGCTTCCTGCTAGGAGTTACGTGCCAGTTTGACAATTAATTGATTCAGACTGATTGGTGACTTGGCAGGTACCATCAACACAGTTTCCTGCAATCTGCCAGTCCAACCATCCAAAGGATGTTACTGGATTGTGCCCCACTCTCTTCTCTCTCCCATCTGCTGTGTTATACAAGATGAGATACAGCAGCCCTAGAGAACTCAGAAAGTATAGCAGAGAAGAGAAAAAGTGTCTTCCACCTTACACTCAACATAACATTGCAGGATCACTATGCATTGAAAATGAAGACACAGTAAGGGAAATTCCTGTGATATTTTGAAAACTTGATGAGCTTTTACTACATAGAAACTGGAGGGGAACAGCTGCACTTTTTTCAACGCAATAATCAGACAGAAATGCAGTCATCAATTTTATCAGATTCCCTACAAATTAATTGTGGTTTCTGAGAAGAAACTCTGCTTTTGATTTTTAAAGCAGATTAATATACTCCTTTTCATAAGATGAAAGTATCCTGTACAGTTGCTAAACAACCACCTTAAGAGGAGGTGCATGTGTAGGTCACAAGTTCCTCATGGTTCTGAGGGGTCCTGCACGGCAGAAAGGCAGAGGGTCTAAAGGAGCATGTCCCAGCCTGTTGCATGTACCTGCAGCAGCATCATGCACTGTCTCAGTGCAGTGCAGAGGGAGACAGGACACTCCAGAAGTGACCTCAAC
>JAOXXN010000102.1:34982973-35006784 GCA_026770055.1 Myrmophylax atrothorax
GATGTGTGGGGGTGGTTGTTATTGCAGCCTGTCCTACTGAATGATGGATGGCACTTGGGGGTGCCATTAAGGAGCAAAGTCACCTTAGCCAGGAAGACTTTCCCTCAGCTTTTATAGATTGGTACTATTCAAATATTTTTAATATTTACATTGGAAGATTTCCTAAGAGTCTAGAAAAAAAAGACTGCAACCATCAGCTGCAGATTGATATTTCAGTTGTACAGATAATGGAGCTGAGGAAGGAAGAAATAAATTTGGCATTTGATTTTGGCTAAAGTTTCATTCAGCATAGAGCAAAGATCCATTTAGAGAAAAATTTAACCTACTAATCTTTTTTATTTCTTTTATCTTTTTTTGCCTATCCTTGTTGGTATTTGTCTGGAAAGTGTCTAAATATTTTCTTTCAAAGACTGAAACACTGATGTCTAAAATTATCTATGAAACAGCTGAAAATGGAAAAAAGGGGGAATGGAAACAAAAGCCCCCCCAGACACTCACAGGAGATGAGTATGTGTGGATGGGTGGCACTTTCATCACTGGTGGAGAACAGCAAGGAGATCTCAGATCACTTCCCCAGAAGGGATGGCTCCTCATAGAAGTCCTTCTCTTAGCAGTAGATTTTTTAGCATCTTCAAGAAGTTCACTGAAGGAGAAGGGAAGCACTGAGGCCACCAAGGGCCGCTCTCCCAGCCTTCTCAGCCTCACAAGAGGTGCAATGGTCAAGGCACAAATTTGTTTAGCAGAACATGCATAAGATCTGGGCAACTCTTACCATATTAGCCAAGCAATTACCCTGCTAATGAGCAGTTCCCTCACTCAGATGGTTGCTGTGTCTGCAGGATCAAGGATCAGGAGAAGCTCCCATCCCTGGAAGTGTTCAAGGCAAGGTTGGAGGAGCAACCTGGTCTAGTGGAAGGTGTCCCTGCCCATGGCAGGTGGTTGGGCTGAAATGATCTTTAAGGTCCCTTCCAACTCCAGCCATCATAGGGTTCTATAATCTACTTCTTCTGACGAAGATTTTTAGCTTGTAATTCTGTATTTTTGCCTCCTCCTGTACAGTTTCACATGTGTGTGATCCTTGTTAGTTAATCAGTTGCTGAACTTGTTTGCTGATTTTGCTAAATACATAATGAGCATAATGAGCTGCAGCAATCTTCCAGCTGAAAAAAATGGGACACAGAAGAAAAACTTGTTCTGCATTGTGCATCCTGGTGAACAAACACAGCATTTCAATGCCTGCCTGGTTTACTTTACTTGTAATTTTTGTACAGAATTTTACAATTATGTACAAGAGACAATTATTTCAGCCTCTTCAGCCAAGCAGGCCCAGAGCTTGATTCAGTGTTTTACTAGATAACTGGGCAACTTTTGAGCTCATCCATTTATGCAAAGAACTTCTAGGCCAATAGCAAAGATGGAAAGCAAGTATCTCTTCAGTTACAAAACTTTCATACCCATGGGATAAGCTCAAACCTTCAGCCTAACTGAATGTTTTCTAGGTATTTCCTCCCTAGTCTGGGCATGAAGCTGTCTGATGATGTTCATCTTTTCTCAGTAAAGTATTTTATTTCCTAATGAAAATTAACACCAGACTTAAATGCCATTGAATCATTATTTCATTTTATTTTTTTACTTATTACCTTTGTGGTGTTCATTCATTCTGGTTGGAATTAGATGAAATCACCAGTTTGTGCCATTGAGGAAGATTTTCTCACATAGATCAAATCCATCATCTTTCTACTTCTCCAGCAGCTAAAAATCTACCAAGGGAGAGAAATCATCATGCCAGAAATTAAGCAACACATTGCCTAAAAAAAATTTAATGCCCATTCCAAATATCCAAGAAAATTGTTCCTGGAGAAGTAATTTACCCTATCAAAGACAGGTGCTTTTTTTTTCTCTTGACTAACAAGGTCAGAGATTGATTCAATAGGATGTATAGAAAATGTAACCCTATTTCCATTATTTTTCACTTTTTGCAGCATTAGAAAATTAGTTTCAAAATGTTCTTTCCAAATGAGGCTTTAGAGCTGCACCACCCATGTTCAGTGTACTGAAATCGGTGCCTTTAACTTGTGCAGCTCCAAGACCTGTCACAAGAATTGCAGCACACAATAGAGTTACATTTTCTGCTGGAAAAATCTGTGTCATTGATAACAGAAATTACCTGAAGAATAGTTGCCCTCTCACAATTTTATATAGTTGTTCTCTCATAGTTTTATCATGCTACCACCAAAAAATTACCTTACAATGATCTGAATTTTAGACTCTGCCTAAGGAACCCAAGGAAAAAAATAACCTACATTCATATCCAATAAAAATCCCAGCTCTTCAAAGATGTTTTTATCCCCAACCTGTCAGTCAATAGGAAACAAATAAAATTGTTATGAACACAAGAAATTGAACCTTACTAAAAATTTCGAAGGAGAGCTGAAAACAAGCTTCCAGCCAAACCTTCAGTTTTGTGACAAATCTTCAAAGCTGCACAGCTGAGTCCTGAAACTCTTCCCTTTCAAAAGAGTTAGCAAGTGCCATATCGCTAAATAAGACATCCTGAAGTTTTTAAAAAAAAATAAAAAGGAAAACAAAACAAACCAAAACCACAGGCTTTTATATAATTTACAGATCAAAACCTACACACATCCCTCTATTTTTTTACTTGTAGACTGAAGTGAAGGTTTGCCTGTGCCAAGGAATACATTTGGTTCATCAGGAAAAGCCACTGACCAAGGTGAGCCACCCACCAAGACCCCTTTGAGCTGGGCTGCTGTGACCTGCTGAGCACTTGTGTTCTCGGCCCAGCTCACCTGGGTGCAACCACTTCCTCAGCTGTAACACATCCCAGAAGACAAAATTCACATCTCACACATGTCTTGTGTCTGAAAGTCCAATCTGGAAAGGAATCTATTGACTGATGTGGGTTGAAGCATCCTCTTGCTTCAGGTCCAGATTCCCACAGCTACAAAGGTGATGCTTCACCTGAAGGGATGAAGCTGAAGAGACTGAAAGTCTCAGTGGAAAGGATGAGTCTTGTTATTCAAACCCCAACATTATTTTATTTCTGCATCCAATTATCATAATGAAGAGTGATGCACAAACTGCTAAGCATGGACCTGACCCCAGGATTTCTGTTCCTTGATGGGCAGACTATCTGCTACATCTTGAGTTTTATATCCCACCTCACTAATTGTGTCTGACTCCTGCACTCCTGCATCCTGTGCCATGCTGTGACCCCACAGCTGTGCGAGCACTGCCCATCTGTGATGCTTTCTGGTGGGAGAAATGCATGTTTTATCTGCTTACCCAGACCAGGAAGTTGAGTCACGCTGCCTTTGCTAGGCTTTGCCACTGAAGTTGAGAGTTTTGCAGAGTTAAACTTTTTAAACTTTTGATTTAAACCCTCAGGAATACGCTGCAGGCTGGGGAGCCTGGAGGGAATTGGAATACCTTTTTTTCCAATCTGATTCAGCCTGGCATTTAATCTCCAGAGAGGACTGAGACTTCCAATACAGTTATGTGTTTAGCATTTCCTAATAGCTAGTTGCTAGTAATGCCCACACAATGTGAAAACCTTCTAGATTACTCTGAGGGGCTTTAGTTATCTAAACTCTTAGTTTTGATTCTGAGTGTTAAACTCTGTTCTCAGGCTACGGTTTTTTTCTTTTTTACTTAGGTGTTATGGTATCTAATTTAGATCTGAAAGTTTTTGGAAACAGAGCCTGGTTTGCTCTAATAGCAAGTCAACTCTCAAACTGAAATAATGTTTTTTTCAGAGAGGTTAACCTATGGCTTAGTCCAGGACATTCTTATTGACTGATTGATTACTCTTCCTACTTGTATATGTATACAAAACCAGCATTTTTGAACATTTGTGGGCAAAATGCGTGTTCCAATTCAGCTGATCCAATTCCACTGATAGTGCTTCTGTTCTTAAAAAAAAAAAAGTATCTAGGTAAAAGCTATTTGGATTTCAGGCTATCAGGCTTCTTGCAAACACACTATTCCCAGCTTGCACTTCTGGAATTCTGAGTGCAATGTCTGCTTAAAAAAATCGTCTTCTTCCCCACAATCTCCACAGAGATAGTTAAAGAGATGTTATGCAGTGTAAGAAAGATACTCTTCCCATGTCTCAGAGGATCAGACATCACTGAGAGTAATATACTCTTAATTCCTTAACGATCACTTCATTTTTAGAGGCTTAAAAAGTGATTTACAGCTTTAGATTGCTGAGCAGAAAACATATCAAGTAATCAAAGCTGGAGTCGTTAATAAAGCATCTGAACACAATAGGTTTTACACAAAGGCTTTCCAGAAACTGCTGTAGCCATTTCAGCAAGATACGTGCCCCTGAACACCATGTGACAATCAATGTATAGCCTTTCCAGCCTTTTCCCTTTCTCCTTTTGCACCAAGACTGGCTGCAGAAAGTCAGACTTGATGATCTGAGAGGTCTGTTCCAACCTGAATGATTCTATGACTCTTTAATCTCAGTTGAGCTGTAATGTCATTCCATACCCACCATGACCTCACATTGGCAGCAGTTCCCTGGCAAAGTGAGCTTCGTGCAAAATAAGACTCCATTCCCTGTTTTCTTTCAGAGTAGGTGGTATTATATCCTTTCTTATTCATAGCTTATGGACAGTACTTGCCTGAAGAGACTGCAACATGCTGAATTCCCAACTTTGCCTGGCAAGACCTGGACCTGCCTCTTTGTGCAGCACAAAACAACAGACTGAAGGCAACTCTCCTCCCTTTTCCTCAAGCTGCCTCCCTTGGCATCAAGTACTCCAAATATACTGGGTGAAGGATAAAAAAGTGTGAAAGCAGCTTTTGTAGGCTTGTGGTTGGGATGCTAAGGAGCAATGCACCTTGGAGGGCAGTTCTTGCCTCAAAAACCAGCTATTTCTGCAGCAGAGTTTCATGTAAACTGTATAATCATCCCCCTGAAGCAGAGATTCATGTTCAAGACTGAAACAGGATGCAGAGCTGTAACAGCCAAGGGGAGGCCAGGCTACCTGCTGCCATGCAGGTGATTAAAATGATGGAACAGCAGCAGGGCTGGGATGTGCATTCTGCATTTTGGGGAAGAGCCGTGGCTACATCTCTCAGCAGGAAGATATGTCATTCTGCCTCAGTCTGTGGTTTTAAGGAAAATAATAATAATAATGTGAGCTTTCGCTGTGTTCCCCAGGGAATCCAGCTGAGGTACCTGCAGAGGAGTGTGTGACATTAATGATACCAGGCTGAGGAGCTCTGGCTGAATTCAGCTCTGAGCAGCTTCGCTCCTGATGTGCTGCGTCTCCCTCTTGGCAGCTTTAGACTAAGCACATCAATTTTAGGCTGCTCTTTTGTGCAGGTTGTTTCCATCCCTACCAAAACACTGCTTTAGAGAGGAGCAGACAAAGATATCGCAGCACCCATTAAATGCCCGTGGGTGCATTTCCAAGAGGCAGTGAGCTGACATAAGAGCTTATTGCTGTTGGAAAGGGAAGACCCTGATCTTCCCATTCTCTACTCCCTGTTATATCCTCCTGTGTATTTTACACCAGCTTTGTTGTCCATCAGACACATCTGTGAGATATTTGTATGATTCTAATTCAACTACATAAGCTGGTGGAAAATGAACCCAGGAAAAAGAGTTGTTCCTGAAAGGTAATACAGGGGAAGCTCACAGAAAATTCCAGGGAGACCAGAGCTGGCAGGAGGGATGAGAGATCACAGAGGCGAGAAAGGCAGAGACCAGACCACCCACCTGGGAGCAGCAAAGCATCACACTGCATTAGCTTATATGGAGTCACAGCCCTTAATTACTTTTTAAAATAACTCAGGGTTTCATAAACAGGGATTCAAAGCATTGAGCTAAAGCTCTGCTAAGGAGGAAAGAGAAAAACCCTGAGATCCCAGCACCAGACTGACACAACTGGTTAAAAACAGAAGCAGAAAGGGGAGAGGAATGATAAAGCCATTGCCAAGGCTCCAACAGTCACTGCAGTTCCTTTTCTTAGGGATCTGACTGGGATTCACTGAAATGCTTATGGTTTGGGAAGGATCAGCTCAGGCTGGGATGGGCTGGACTTGCTTGTCTGTATGAAAGCAGCACTTCAGAGCTTATGGGAATGTGAGTATTAGAACAGATTTTGTTAAGAAAGGAAATTAGAAGAACATTATCCTCTTTGGATGTTCAGGAGATTACTTTTAAAAGGCCTCCCCCCACACCCTCCCTGGCCCTTTCCTTTCAAAGGTTATTTAGCTTCATCAGTCGTCGTCCTGAAGCTGCCTGGTTTATCTCATATTGCAATTTTATAACCTATATTTGTAAACTAAAAGTTCTTTCTGTGGGAAAAGCAAAACTTGAGTAACTACCATGAAATTAGAAGACCTATTGATGACAGATTCCATTTAGGGATGATCTTGTCCTATAAGAATCTCTCAAGGCAAGCCATCAACTCAGTTGTAGCTCACTTTTTTCTTTTACCAGTTAGCAACGCAATGTATGATTTCTCTCACATCACTTTCTGACTTATTAAACACTTTCTGAAGCCTGTTGTAGTGAACAGGAAGATGGACACAAGCAGTCACCAGCTCAGGCCTTACAATGAAACAGTTATGGCTTTCCAAAATAATCAAAGAAGCCAAACTCTTGTTCAGCAGTTTATTAACCATCCTACTGCTAAAGAAGCATCAGACCAAATCCAAGTCCTTTCAGGGCATCATGTTGACTGGAATAAAATTGTAAAATATTACCTTATAGGTTTTAATTCCTCCCTTCAAATGGACTTCTAAGTATAACCCAGAGGCAAGTGACTTGTAAAAAAATTCAGAGTTTAGTGCAAAAACAAAAGGTAAACTTAGGTCCATTACAACCACTTTGTCATTGCATTACATTAAACTATGTTCATTTTCATACCTAAAATAAAAATTGTAAAATTCCTGTTTCCTCTGCAATTGAGCTCAGTTGTAGGTTCTCCATGTGGTTATTTATGGAGTGACAAGCTAGAAAATGCTGACTTCTGTCAAATTGCCCGTGGAAGCCCAATCTCCTAGATGTGTCACACCCATGCAGTAGGGTGTGGGAAGCATTAAATTTACACATGTACAGGTTTGGGTTTTTCCCTCCAAAGACAATTCAAGGATTTAGGACACCAGAGAGTCCTCCTCAGAAACTCTGCTTTCTCACTATTTTTATTCCTTCCTTTCTGGAAGCAGCGCTAAAAGGCAGATCAGATAGGAAACTGGAACTCAAACTACAGATAATGCTTGGCTCCTGAATGTACCGATACACGGTCGACATTGAGGTGTAGTAGTTTATTTGCTGATTGCATGAATATTATTAATGCTTTAGTGTGTACTGACAATTACCAACAGCAGAGATAACAAAACCTTATTTGTGAATTCATGTTAATGTAAAGCTCATCTGAGCAAGTACCTCAACAGAAATGCTGTTCTTAGAGATACCAGGAGCATATCAGCATATGCTGTAATCACAGAATTTGATAATATTTCTACAGTGTTTTCAGAGGGGAGGAGGGGATAAAAAAGACTCTTAATGAACATCTATAAAACCACTCTCATAAATCACCTACATAACGTTTTAAATAGCTCCTTTGGAGTTTGATCCTCTACCACTAAAGTCAATGGAATTTTTTCCTGTTCATTTAGGTAGGATCAAATTCAAAGTCTTAGTGTCCCACTGTGTCACTTTGGGCAAAATCTCTCCTTATTATAAGAGAGCCTTGTAATTTGGTTTCCAGCTGTAGAAGATTATTTCTTCCCTTTTCCCTTTGTATGCACTTTATATCAGAAATAAACCACTGCACAATCACAGTGCAAAACAGAAGCCCCAAGGGCATCTTACAGACACTAGTGGTTCCTTAGGAAATCTTTAAACTCTCCAAAGCCACTGTGATTGCTTTCTACTACTTACTAAAGAACATTTTCCCACAACTGGCAAATAATGCAATATTCTGAAATGTATTTGAAATACTTACAGAAGGTCAGCTGCATACACTTGCTCAGAATCAGCTGTTACACTGCAACTGAGATATAGTGGAAATATTACATCTTTAATAGCCAATAGTTCATGGAGGGATGACAGGTGTGTGTGCTGTCCCACTGTCTGGCTCAAAAAGCATTTTTTAGTGTGTGTTTTCATTGGTTTACTTGTAACTCTTTAGTAGAAGCCCATCTGGAGAAAAAAAAAGGAAAATGAAAAAAAAAATCTGCAAATATTCACAGCTACACAGATAAGCTCAGTGAAAAAAAAGCCAACCTAAAACAAAACAGACCAAAATCCTGGAGGCCTTATCCTCCCTTTTCTGGGGCAGCAGAGGGCTGAGTGGATAATAGTGCAGCCCTGGCAGCGTGGTGGCTGCTGGCACCATGGCATTCCAAGCTGGGAGCTGGCAGGACTGGCACGGGAGCTGCACCAAGCCAGGTAAATCATGCACAAAACTGGCATCTGCAGGAACAGATCAGCTAAATCCTATGGATAGCACAGAGCCTGCACAGAGCCTCTGCATCCCAACAACGGCTCCTCCCTCCTCTTAGCACTGGCACCAGGGCTGGCACTGCTGCCCTGTGTTACCCATCCCCACCACACAAGTCAGGGATAAAAAAGGACAAACCCAGCACTGTGCAGACAAACTTGGCAGCCCCCAATGCTTGTTTTCCATCAGACTCTTCTTGTTACCCATGTTTAGTCTTGATAACAGAATATGCTGTGTAGTGCTTCTATTTTCCTTCTTAAAGATGAAGATTTCACATGCAAAACTCATTTTCAGCGTATTCTGGCTTTTAAAATTGGAATGTTTGTTGAACATTGTTCTAACAAGCAGTGTACATACAACATATGCATTTGACAGGAAAAATAATCTCTTCTTTCCAATCAGAGACGATTTGCATATCTTATGTTACGTGACATCTCAGAAAGAAGCATTCTGCTCTTTTACTGCATTCACTCTGGTGAGATGCAAGGCACGGATTGCATTATTAGCAAGTCAAGATGGGCCCATAGTGAACCTTTTAAGGTATATAAAAAGTTTATGTGGGGACACAGAGAAAGAAGAGACAATTTTTAAAAAAAAAAAAAAAATTAAAAAAGGGAGAGAAATTATGCAAGAGATTAATTTCTCATTCAGAGAGTTCTGGGTATAATATTCATCTTGTGGGATGAAAATGCAGAACCAAGGGTTTCAAGCTGCTTCCAGTAAGGGCACAATTCAAGTTCAGTCTCTAAACTTTGTACAAATTTTATTGGGAACAATAAAACATGCTCGAGTGGAACTGTGAATATTGTGTCCCTTGATAACACCTGCAATAACTTGGGAGTTTTACTGAAGGGAGAAGAATCAAAAAGAGGATTAACTGATCAGTCAGTGGCCAAGAAATACATTCTTGCAAGGAAATAAGTTAGATTGATATTTAGGTCCAACCACTCTGGTGTTCACACTCGGCTTAGCCACATAAACTCCCTTTCTGCTCTTGCCTCTGCTTTTTGTCAAACCTAAACTGTGCAGTAGTGGCCAGAAGCGAGGACTTCCCATGACTGTGACCTGCAAGATGCTCTCATAGGTGACTGCTGACAAAACCCAAACTCCTGTCTCACCTCCAGGACCACATTGGATGTCCCAGAGTCACCCAGGACTCTTGTTAGGTTTTGACAATGACTTGCAGCTGACTTTAAAATTGGTCTGGATGAGCATGCAGGTGATGCCTTGAGGACCTTCATTGTTAGAAGCTCAAATTCCTTGTAGCAATGAGATTTCCCTAACTATGGGGATGTTTTCAAAACTGCATAAATTGAGACATTGCATTGACAAGTAGCATGGAACTATGTTCTTTGGTTGAATTCTAAGTGTGTTGGATGGACATCAGAATGTGGCTGCTGGGATAAATCCAGTTAATCCAGATAATCCAGTTACTGCTCTCTGATAATCAGGTCTCATGTACTAGTGAGATGCTGGAGTTTGCATGCTTACCCTGGCTCCAGAAATTTCAAAGGTAGAAAGCTCATCTTCCCCTGGATGGATTTCTACAGCTTATGTAACACAGTTAAGAAATTTCCAGTATTTGGTTTCTTTTCCCATGAGTCTTATTTATAGAAGAGATCCAAGACTCTATTCATTACTTGGTACTATGACAGAATATATTTAAGGCTTTCATCTGGTCTGTCTCATCTTTCCAGCCGATACTTGATGTGCAGGCAGTGGCAGCCCAAGATGCCATCCTGCTGCAGCACACCACAAATTAATGTTTTGGGCCTCTGGAGACAAGGGTGGGTCAGGCTGCCCTGTAGGACAGGTGAGAGGAATTACATATCTAATGGCAACAAAGAGCATTTAAGACCAAGGGAGAGCAGCTGGAGGAGGTTATTGGCAGGAGGGATTACAGCAAGCCTGGGGCTGGCAGTGGGGCAGGTATGTATATGTGGTTGTTTTGGGTTAGGGCTGGTTGAGCTCCCCTGGAAAAGCTGCCCAGTTTTTGTTTTAACTAAGGAAAAGCAGCAGTGCAGATCTCATGGTGGCTCTTTCCTTCCTCCAAACTGTGGTTGCCCAAGGGCACAACAGCCAAGGTTGCCTTGACCTTCATCCTGCCCTTGGCTCCTGGGGGTGCAGCAGGAGCTCAGGGGGCACACAGGCATCAGCTGCAGCTGCATCCTGGGCTACCTGGCTCTGCTGTACCTTTATCCTCTGCTTTTTGTCAGAGGTGCTTTTAAGGAAGAAGACTTATGAAAAAACTGCATCAATTAAGTATGTTTAAATAAAAACTCCAAAGGACAAAAGTTTTCCTGAGGAAAGTGCTCAGTTTGCCAAGCCATAATGAATTCACCCAAGGAAACCTCTGCAGAAACTGCTTTGCTGGTGCTCTGTGTTGCCTCCCACTGCCCCTGATGTTGCCATTAAAGATGCTTTTTAAGAAAAAGCTTTTAAAATGCACACCTGTATGTTCTGATTTGGTTTTTTTCAGGAGGGAAACTGGTTATGGCTGCTTGTTAGTTGTAAAACTCAGTTTAGCTGGATTAATGTGATACGGGCAGTTTAAATGAATGAAGTGTCCCACAAAGCATCCAAGGTTAAGAATTACTTAGTTGATTTGTGTATCTCCCAGTTAACTCCTTTCTTAACATTAGTAGAAATCTACAGCCAGCTGAGCTTGGCTCACAGTGATGAGGATAAACTTTGTGGAGGTAGGTACATGGAATATACTTCATTTTTCTCCAGTGCTTAAAACTACAGGTTGGTTGAGAAAAGCTAATTATTGGTTTCCCTGTGGTGCTGGAAGAATGCTTAAACTCTTTGAGTCCTTTGAAATTCCCAATTAATCCTCAAAAAGGGCACTTTTGTCCTTTAAACAGTTCCAAATTTATTTCTTGGTGTATGGACAAGAACTTGCCAAGTGAAACTTGAATATTTCTACTTCTCTTTCTTGCTGGTCCACTTAATTGCAGGTCCCTCACTTAGGAAGACCAACTGCCTCTTAGAACATTTGGCACAGGATTTCTTCCAAGTTCTCTGCCTGATTCTTGTAAGCTCTGACCCTCCAGCTGGGGCAGGGGGAAGAAGAAATGGAGGGTGTCCAGGACCAGTATGACCTCCGTGGTGTCACTGACAGGTCTTCTGCAGGTGTTGGTGGCCTGGCTGCACACCTTATTTGCATTAGTTTCTTTTTAAATGCAATAATGGTTAAAACATGAGACTGAGGAAGCTGTTTCTTCAGAGATGCTAATACCTTCATCAAGTGAAGCTGTGAGGTATTAACTGCTTTTGAAGATCTGTTCCCTTCATGTAGACACCTGGCTCAGACAAAGGAGGTTGAGCAACATAGAAAATATGCAACAGCACAGCCATAATTACTGAGTGATGTTTTCCAAGGGCACACTATTTAAAAAAAAAAAAAAAGACAAAAATATTATAAGCTTTTTCTATTTTTCAAGAAGTTGTATTTTACTGTGGCTGTTACTGGCAGAACCCATGCCCCATCACTTAAAAAAAAAAGTCAGTTAAAAGTACAGAAGTTTTATACTGTGAATTTAAAAACGGTGTTCAGAGAGTTTTAGTGTCTTTTCAGGATTGGTGCCACTGATTTCTGTATTCTCCCTAGGATGTTATTCTGGATTTTTTTTTTATTTCTTTGTGTGTGTTAAATGTAATGATGAGCTATAATTTGCATTGCCAGACACTCTACTGGCAGATTTGGAGTCCTGTTGTACATTTTATTTATAGCCCCAGAGTCGTTGCTAGGTCTGGGATGTGCGTGAGAGGAGTCAGCTCCCTAAAAGCACAAGGGGGAGCAGAGGGTGCTCCAGATCATACATATTTTTGGGCCAGAGCCAGAGTTACAAGCCCCCTTTTCCCAGTCCAACATGTTCATATTCTCCTCATTGCTTGTCAGATGAGTCAGAACTGAGGCTTTTTTCCTTTTATAAAGGAGAAAACCTTGAATACGACCAAGGTGAAATAATCTAATTTAAGAGTGAGAAGAACTTCCTTTATGTAATTCTGCCTCTATTATCACAATCCAGTGCCGGCTATTGACAGTTGAATTGCAACCTTGACACCTGGGATGCTGTTTATGGGTCAGACAGAAATTCTTTCCCCCAACATTTGGGGCTTAGTCCCATGGAAACCTCACCCTGTAAACACACACAGGTCCAGCATAATCTAAATAAGTAGGAAAACAGGTTGGTTAGACTTGGGAAGAGTGTATGTGATTTTTCTCCAGCTTTGATTAAGCAACTTGGATTGTGTGTCTTTCTCTTGTAGCATCATTGCAATGGCTGCTTTGGACTAGAATTAGACTAATTCCAGTTCTTCTTACTCTTCAATACTTTGCCAGACACTGAACACCTTTGAGGGGCTAAAACCAGCTGCTGAACTTGTCCTTCTCTTCATCCAGCCTAGATTTCACTAACAGTAACTCCTTTTATTTTCTAAAAATCCACATTGGTTTGTTTTCTCTGTAGTTTCCTTTCTCTGCCTTGACATGTTTAAAGCAGTGCCTCTCCCCCTCCATCTGCTTGCATTGCTTTACCCATTTCTAAGTTTCTTGTGCATTTGCCCCCACTTGCTCTGTTTCTGAGGTCACAGCATAGCATGACAGTGCATTACTTCTTTTTATTGTATTTATTGGAGACACTGTAGACACAGCATAGTATTAGAGATGCCCAACAGCAACCTGATATTAAAGCTAAGTAGTTTTCCCCAGTGTGAACATCTTTTGTGTGAGAACTAATCAACTCCAAGCTTAAAGTGAACATCCAGGGTCTCCTCCCACGGCAGAATGAGCCTGGTGTGTTTTGTGAAGTAGCTTCTCTGTTTCTCTAGGTTTGTTTTTAATGCATCCAATAAAAGACTGTGCAGACTCTTTTAGGTAGAGGAATTGTAAACCTAAGTATTTTTATCTCAGATATTAACCTGTTTTTTCAAGAATGCATAGAAGGGGTGGCGTTTTAATGAGTGAGGTTTCTGCTAATGTGATGACAGGAACAATTGCTGATATAAGGTCAATTTTGTCAAGTGTCAGAACATGTATTATTCAGTGTTGGTTTCAAAATATCATCCTGTGAACTTGCAGGTTGCAAGAGGTGATTCTTCCTGTCTTGGTTTTCAATGGGCTGACAACAAAAAAAATCTTTGTTCATGGCCACTTTGCACAGAGGTTTTTCCTGTTTTTACCAGGATGTGGCTTCTTGAGGAGCTGGGAATAACCTCAGCCACTGCATCCCTTGAAAGGATCAAGAATTCTCTGTAGCTCCCCTTTCCCCTTTTCCATTTTCTTCTCTTGTACCTGCCCTAGGCTAGCTTGGGTCACTGATGCAAAGAAATATTACCTGGATTTGTGGGATTGTTTTCTGACTTTATTTATCTTGTCTCTATTGCTTACTGTGTAGCAACCCAGAATCAGGAAAGCACAGAATGTATCTGGTGGGAAGAGCTGGATGACTATGCACAGCCATCAGATGGAATGGTCAGAAATGTCATTCTTTTCTATGTATGTGAATGTCTGAGTTTCTTCCTAGACTCACTCTAATTATCCACATTGGTCTAAACTTCAAAGCTACTCTTGCTGAAAAACTCAAATCTGAGATAGAATTTAATTCTTTGATCTGTTTTGTTTCTTTTATTAGTGTATTTGGAGTAGTTCTCAGATTTTCTTCTTCTCTTAGACTTAAGGGAGGATCCCTTTCTTAAAAACCAAAAATAATTAAAGATAATACATAAAATGAGTGTTCATTAGGGATCTTTTATATGAACAACTCCTGATGTCATCAGAAATGAGAATTGATTGCAGCTTTCACCTCTTTAAAGTGTAAGAAAAAGGCAAAAATATCATAAGGGGTTAAGAATTACTCCTTATATTTTAAAAGCTGTAATATAATAGTGTGGTGAGATGGTTTGCAAGTAGTGTTTGGCAGGGATACTGTCTTGTCCCACAACACTTCATGGTAAAATGAGGGAAGAGCTTGGTCCCAAATGCTTAATATTAGCTCTAGTTTCTTCATGGGCTTTTAAATATAAGGTATTTATTTTGAACCAGAAACTACGCAATATCTGTTGAAATATTGCACATTCTTTGTGTGTAAATGCAGGTAAAACCATGGAGGGAGAAGAGGTGACAAATGAAAGCTCCTACTCAGTATCATTAAAATCCCACCAAAAAATTAGTTTCCTAGAAATATCCACAAGAAGACAGGTGATACCTCTGAAGGGTCAGACAGCTCATGAGGAATGATGTTATCTAGTTTGATTCTAAAATAATAAAATGAGGCTGAATTGGCAGAAGAGGTATAGGGACAACCTGAGTGACTACGTGTGAAACCACACTGGGGAAACCATTCCTGGACTTTGTAATTAGTCTTTGACTAACCAGAGCTCTCTGAGCAGGCTGGTAACAGAAGCTGATGGGTTAGTGTATTTGCCTTTTGTTGGCATAACTTCAGGGCCAGTAAGTCGTGGCACAAATGTGTACAGCACAGCAACTGGAAAAGAGAGCATGGACATGACTTGGGGACACAGATGTTTATTTCCAATACTCTTCTTGTTCTTTGTGGAGAATGGTTTATTGATTATGTCAAGATAGGCTTGAAATGTCCTTGCTAGGCTAGGATTACATTCCACTAGTGTGCTCAGTGAACTGAGCCTGGATGTTTGACCAGTAGCTTGCATTTGAGCATTAAGTGGTGAGAAAGTTTTGATAGACAAATCAACTTTCTGTAGTTCAGAAAATGCTGACTTAGAATGAGTCTGTTTGCATACACCTAATTACTGAGTTGTGACAACTACAGAACCTGAGCAGAAAGAGCAAGTTAATTAGGCCAGCCAGTTGAGAAATGAACTTTTCTAGCAGAAACTTGTGGATCTGTATGGTTCACAGCAACTATCAGCCAATGGAAATGCACACACTTCCCCTGAATTAGTAAAACATGCTTCATGTTAGAGCTGTGGGATGAAATGGCTTGTGTAAAATCCGAGCCCCCTGTTGTTCTGGTTTTGATAACTTGAGTCTTTAGAAATGAGCTCAGTTTCTGCATAAATCCATTCTTTATTGAGAATGATAGCTTGTATACAGCATGAAAACTGTACTACTGCACATACCTCTGTGACATGAATACACAAATGCATGGAGACAGGGGGGTTTGGTTTGTATCCAAGTAACACTTTGGAGTTTGCTTAAGGATTTCTTGTTCTTTTCCTCTGTAATTTTATTCTTGATGTGTTTATTCCAGTTACTAGATTAGGACCCACATATATATGTTTATCTAGAATTCCAGTTTGGTCTACTCCCAATGCTATTAGCATAAAAAGATCCCCAGAGCTTGCTCGTGTAGTTCATGGCATGTGAATTTAGCAAACACCACCATTCTGTCGAAACTCTTAATGTCTTACCACCATGAGCTTTATTACATGTTAGGTTTCTTGCAGCATTTACATTCTTTGGTTTGCTTAGGCCCAAGACAAGGGTTATATATGAGCCATTTTCCCCAAAGTGATTAATCAAGGATCATTAACTATATAAATGGGTTTAAAGTTTATAGATTTCTAAAGTATGACTCTCTGTTTGCATATAAAAATATTCTATGTCCTTGGCTGACTGGAACCATTCAGCACTTAGGTTTGTGCATGGATTCAACAGGTGAGAAAGAGCCTTTTCTGGCTCAATGAGTCTTCAGTTTCAATGGACTGACAAAGCAAAATTTCTGTTTTCACATAGGTCAAGCTTTGAAGGAAAAATGTTTCTGAACAGGTACAAGAGCAGAACAGATGAGATGTGAGTAAATGGCAAATCTGGCTGAGGGTGATATTGCCCCAAAACAAAATTTGTTCCTCTGAAAACAATCCAGGGGATATGGATGTGTATTAAAACTAGGCTTCTACCTGCTTTAGGTTAAATAGGAGTATCAAGCTTGGCTGCTAGATTCAGGACAGGAGAAGGGGTTTTATGCTTATGTTGAACTAAGAAATAAGACTGATTGAGTTTCCCATTTGTATCCTTCCAAACTTTTGCTTTTGTTTGGACTCTAAAGTGCACCTTCATTTAACCAAGCCTTCTTAAGGTAGAAACTAATACATTTTGGAGTGTTCAGCTACTTTGATAGTAGTGTGCAAAATATTTGAGGCTATGGGACCTGTGAAGGATCCTCCTTGATGTGGAGATGTTTCAGGAGCTGGTATCAAAAACATGGGCATGGAAGAAGCACTTTGCAGTGTCTGCTGTGTAACCATCTTCACCCAAGAGGATCAGACTGGTAGGGAAGATGGTTGGGCTTTGAGATTTCCAAGATGCTTCAGAAAAACCTTCAATTCCTGAACTAATGGATGTCAATCTTGCCCCACAGCCACTGTCTACAGCCATAAATAATTTACATAATCTGCTTAGAGAAAGCATTTTGAGGAATTTATCAAGGTGGACTGTAGAGCTTTGTTTTCAGCTGTAACATTCTCAGTTGTTGCAGGCTTTTCTCCCTGCTACAAAAAAAATTTAGCTGAAATGATTTTTATCTCTCTTCTGGCTCAGGTAACAGAGCCAAGGTGAAGATCTAAGGCTGGACTAGTCATCTCCTGAGTTGTTCAAGGTGCTTATGCTGGAACCTATCAATATGTTTCATTATTGTGAAATACAGTGTGCTGACTAGTGTTACCCTGGTTTTCAGCATCTCGGAGATAAGAGTAGGAACAGAGAATGCTCAGGAGGGAAGTTGTGTTATGTTAGTAGTAAAATATGCTGGGGGGTTGTAAGTAATAGTATAGGAAGCTTGGGCTTGAACTCTGTAACAGCAGCTTTCAACTATATGCCTTTAAGTTGTGGAGGAAGCACGTGACTCACTGTTCACTTTGAAATGTGTTTATTTCTCAGTGTTTTGTGGCTTAACACTCAAAATTGAGTTGGTGTAACAGCAAACAATATCTGTGTATTTTATATATTGCATTTCATGCAAGAGGAGAGGAAAACAGCACTGGACAGAGCATGAAGCAGGCAAATTGAACTGAAGAAATATGAAATAACTTTGATAGCTGCTCTCCTAACAGATGTAAACTATGGTGCACTGAGGGCTGGTATCTGAACAATCATAAGATTTATACATCTTGGAATGCTTTATGATTTAAAGTTTTCACAAGGCTGTCTTCAAGTCTTTTCCATCTTTCTCTCCCTTGGTGTAACTTTAAGACATCCTGACAGCATATGGTACCTTTTGACATATGACCAGGTAAACAATCCAGCCATCAAGGAAAGAGATGCTAATTGAACAATGTGAAAAATGGTTCTGGAGCCTTGCAATGTGCTCATATAAATTGGGTCAGCCCATTATGACTTGTAAATTCAAAGGAACCTGCAAGCTTTGACTTCTTAGGAAACAAAAACTTGAACTGAAATAAATTATTCAGGATGCATCCTATGCTTATCTTTATGTACATATTTTTTTCCTGTCCAAATAATTTAACAATTTAAAGGCCATGCTTGTATTGCTGTTTTTAGGACATCATCAGAGTTTTTTCCCTTGGTGCACCAGTTAACCTGCTGTGCTTTTGATGAGTTTATCCCAATAATTTATATACATGTCTATAAAAATGGATTTAGCCATGTTTACTGCTGTGTGTTTCCCACTCAGGTTGCTGTCATAAAATCGGAGGCAGTTCAGTATTTTTGTGAACCTACCAAATATTTCCATTATTATCAACTTGTTTGTATTTTTATGACCTTATAGCATGCATTATACAAACACAGGGCAAACTCCCTCCAAAATCTAGTTACTGTTCCAAAGTGCTTCACTGCAGATGAATTTTGATGATTTTTGAAGGGGAAAAATGAAGTGCTTTTACAGGAGTTCTCAAAGTGTTACTCCCAAGAGTAAAAGATGGCATGAATGTGCTTGCTTGGAAAAAAAAAGTGGTGGAAGCCTGAGTTGAGGAGTGGATGGGGAAAGTCTGAGCTCTTGATATGGCAGGAGGTATGTGAAGAGTTGATGTTATTTTCCTAAGGGCTGTGAAAGTAGATAAACAACTTGGCTGATGCTTTTAGGAAGGGATGCATAGAGGGGAGCAGCGTAGTGAGCATGGTGGGTTGGTAAAATGTCTTTCCATGAGCACTGTGGCTGTGGATCAGTAGAGCAGGGAGGCTTTGGGGGCTGCAGGAGGGACCTGGGGCCCAAGAGCTGGGAGCGTGGCCTTAAGGCAAGAGGAGGAGTCACACCCCAAAACATCCTGGGGATTAGTTCTGCATAACTTAAAGCAAGACAGCTATAAATAAACTTATCTTCACAAGCATCTTTTGAGAATTAAACTCTTCACAGTAATTTTAGCAACTAGAGTGGTCTGTCTGCCTAGGTGTAAGTCACCTACAATGCTGTTGCTCAGCAGTTCCCATTTCTGCCAGGAATCCCTGCATTCTGCAATGGGCAGGAGTAGAATGTTTTGTAAATCATCTCTTTTATACTTTAAAACTGTTTTCAAACACTTGTCTGATACTGTTAGTGAGCAAAGACTACAATCAGAGGAGTAAATCAAATGCAAAGTGCTGCCTTGACACTCTCCCTACTTTTTCTTGAGAATGATACGAAGTCATCTCTTCAAGTGCATGATAAATAGGAATTCAGATATTCAGACTTATAATCTGTCTTGTGCATTTATAATAATGATACCATTTTTAATAGGTAATGGCTTGTATTTTGTTTACTCAGGATTTCTTAAAAATTAGAAAACTTCTGCAAGTAAAAGATGTGCTAAAAATGAAGAGTTAGAAATAGCACTGGCAGCTGGGATAAGAGAATGGACTGTGGCTGTAGGCCAGTTTGAGTAGAACACGCTGGTTTTTAAAGGGACTTACTAAATCAAAATGCAAAGGTCTTAAACCAAGGGGCAGAGTTGTTGGGGTAATTCAATACTGGTGTAGTTTAACAGCTGGCAGACACTGTATGGGAAGAAAGGATATTTGTCCAATCACTACAACACAACACAATTTTTCCCTTGGATTTTCTAAATATGATATCACTACAGAAATAACGTGGGTGTAGCAATCAAAGGATGACTCTTTCCTAGTGGACTAGGATGGCTTGGCATCTTAGCTAATTCTAGATGTTTTTCCAACAGTATTTAACATCTAGTTATCTGAGCCTACCGCAACAGATCAAAGGAAACACTTAACATATAAACAAAATGCTTACAAAATAACAAAAATAAGTAAATGAATCCAAGACAGTTTTTCTGCTTTAGAGAGAAATTAGGGAAATATCAGTTTAATGAAATACCGCAACTAGTGTGTTCAAAAGTACCCTCGCCTAGAATCACTGTTGTCTGTCTGTAACCCCCCCACTGACACTTCAGCTGCAAACGTTTTCCAGAGTGGGTAAGGAGCCGATTAACAGTGCAGGTTTATAGAGACAACCTCATGTCAATTAAGCCCCAGGAGGGACCATCAATTAGTGTCAGTCAGGAAAACCTTTTACCACTTAAATTAACATAATGAAAAATGGTGCTCAGTCATTCAAGGTTCAAGAAACTTTTACCATCCAAAAAGACATTCTTTTTCAATAAAAATCTTGCAGGCACAAAAAGATTTATTCTTGCAGAATAGTTATATGAACAGTTGACTTTTTTTTTTTTGAGCTCTTGTTTTTCTTAATAGTTTTTAAATTTTATGACTTAAGATGGTGTTCAAGAAACCTTGGCTGTGTTCTTTTCGTCTTTAACTTGGCTCTACAAGGTACAATGAGGTGGTGGAAATCACAGGCGTGACAGTATTAAAGCAAATAACATTGCAAGGTGAAAAAAGGAGAAATCGGACCAAGCCTTTAGCAACTGTATTTAACTAAACTAAAATTCAATGTTTCATAAACAAATTAAACAGCAAAAACCTGTCAGTGCTTTCTTAGTTCATTCTCCTCCCAGTTTCTGGCTCTTTTCAATTGGCTGTAATAATGATGAAGATCAGTTTTGGGAAGGAAGATACTTGATAAGGAGTTAGCTGGACTTGTTGCATCAGAACAGACTAAATGTTTCAATATTTTAAGTCCATGATACATTTATAATTTATGTGTAATACGGAGAGATGTGGCCGTCAAATTCAGATCCTCCCCTACAAATCACATGCATCGGGGGATTGCTTTAAAAATCAGATGATCGTCCCACAGTCCGTGAGGATTGATTTGTGTTTCCCTTCCTTACAGCAATCGGATAAAACCTTGGCAATGTTGTATGAAATTAGTCCCAAGGTGACAGTGAAGAGGTGACAAGTGCAGGAGGAACAAGGCCCTTTGAAAGTTCTTGGAAATGGAAATTCCCCTTTTTAAAGTGTTAATTTTGTCTTTACACTCACATTGTTTAGTCTTGGAAGCTCTTGTGCTGTGAGGACACTGTTCGGCTTTGACAGCTCCGTGTCACAATGTGGGAGCCCATCGGTCTCTGCTCAGATCTGCCCTCCCTGCCCACGGTGACTGTGGGAAGTTATGGAACTTTCTGGCTCGTGCAGCCCCTCTCCAGAAGTCCATCTCCATGCAAGAGCTGCTGGTCACCACCTCCCAGTGAGCACTTCTGGGGTGCCTGGGCTTTCTGCAGAACTGCAATATGAGAAACTTTACTTTTCCAAAAGGCTTTTTTTGTTGTTGTTGTTCCAAAGTTAGTCTTAAAGGCATGTATTATTGTATACTCATCACTGAGGCTACAGGGATTTTTTTTTTTGGCAGGTATGTTTTCTGTTTCTTAGGGTACACTTTATTTTTAGAATATCTATCACTTTATTGAACTGTGTTGCATTGAAGATGTTTAACTTATGTATATTACACCCCATGCTGCAGCCTGTGGCTAAGGCACATATTAGTAAGCATATTGCTATTGATTTTTCTTTGTCCCCTTTTTTCTATGTGCATACCAAGTTGAAATATTTGTTTGCACTCTGCCCCTTACAGTGATCTGTTTGTGACTTCTGTGGTTTGTGAAAACTGATTGTGCTGTTGAGGCTTGGAGAAAAAGTGGATTTTATTATGAGACCATTCTTGACTTCAGTGACATGATGTGTTCCAGGACTTGTTGGGGGCGAGGATTTGGTACAAGAGAAAATGTCTAAATCTGGGGTATGGAAGCCAGTTCAAAAATCCTCCCCATATGTAGTATTGTGTCCTCTGCCTCTTAACTCACAGAATCAGAGAGTGGTCTGAGTTGGAAGAAACCTTAAAGAACATCTATTTCCGACTCCCTGCAACCTTTCACTAGACCAGGTTGCTCTGAGCTCCTGCCATCAGAGTGGGATCCAAATATCCTTAACTTTGCACTGAAGTCTACAGAGGAAAGGGGAGAGAGTTTGTGTGTTTGTGTGTATACACAGATACATACATATGTATATATGCAGCCCAAACCCACTCCTGTCAGGCTAGTGATAGGGAAGCTCCTCACCAGGAGCTTGTGAGCAGACTTTTGCCTGTTTAGCTGCTTCTCTGCAGCTTTTGTGCCCAAGTTGTCCAAGCCTGAGTTTATCATAAGGGTGTATGTGCATTTAAAACAGTACCTGCACTATATTAGGCAGTGATGCAGAGCAGGGTTTCCTTGGGGCAGCCCCTCTGAACAGCCCCAAAGGCACCCAAGCTAATGCCTCTCTCCACTGCTGCTCAATGCCTGCAGTCATGTAATCGTGGTATTGATGTACCACTCCTAAAAAATGTTAACAAATTGAGCCTTTTCTGCACAGCTGTTTCACCACTAAGGTTAAGTATTATGCAGCTACCATCAAAACATTTTTTTTTTAATTAGCTTCTTCAGCACTGTGTTTAATTACAAGCACTTCGCCACAGGGAATGTTTGTGCCTCGTAACCTCTGGCTGAGGGAATACACGAGCTATAACACGACATGGAAATCTACACGTGGGAAATGCCATGGAGGGCTGAGAGCTCTGCTGATGTCTTACGTCGCGGAGCAAGACCTGAAGAAACACCGCTGAAGAACTTCTAATGTGAGGTGCCCAAGCTCTGCATGTGATTGAACTGCAATGTGCGTTTGTCTCAGATTACTTTCAGGAAATCCTAGGCGAGAGCAGACTGACATTCCTATCTATTGCTTGGTAAAAGTGATATTCCTGTTAAAGTGCAAAATTAATGGTTTTCGTTTCTTTAAGCACTTTTTTTGTCCCCGTACTGTGGGGTGGGTGATGAGCCTTTTACTTCGGTGGTACAAAAAATAAACAGTTCTTTGACAGCCTATTGAAGCTTCAATGTCAAGTCCATATCAATATCTCACAGATATTATCTCAAAGGAGAGATGGGTAAAGTTCACTGTATGGTGCTAATCATACAACAGAAATCACTTTTTTTTCTTTCCAAGCTATGTAGGACAACCTATTGTCTTTCAGATGATGTGAGTGACTCTCCCTGCTCCAGTGTGGCTCTGATACCTGTGAGTAAGAGATAAAACTGAGTGTATAGGTACATGTTCCAATGATTAAGATATGTAATACTTTCCCCCCCTTATATGAGGGAGAATGTAAAAATGACTTCTTACCTTCTCTCCTTTTGCTAAGTGTTTCTCCTCTCGACTTTTGCAAGATTCCTGAAAGCTTAAGAGCAGTGGTGTCCATAATTTGGCTCTATTTTTACCAAGATATAATCTGTTTAATGGTAGGAGGTAAATATGCTTTAAAAAAGTAGTAATAAAACCCATACTGGCTATTTCTCAGTTTGAAACTTCCCTTTCTAAGGGGTGGTTGTATAGAAAATTTGGGAAACATATAGCCTTTCTGAGAGGGTTCCTGGGTACCAGCACTGATTATGCACGGGTGTGAAATGCATTGGCTAGGCAAGTAAAGTGAGGGGTCTCTCAATTTGTTCTTGGCTTCAGATCTGCAGTGTTGTATTGGAGTCATTAGTCACCACTTAGTGAGCTCAGGTAAAAAAGTGAACATGGCAAGTGCTCACTCCATGTTGTATTTCCCAAAGACAGCATTCAAGAGGCTGCCTGTCGTGCATGGAGGTGGCAGGAAGAGGAGGAAAAGCACTTAAAGAAAGTGATTTCTCATCCCCAGAAGGAATTTTCACCTGCACTGACAGCTGGTAGGCAGGTGTCTCTGAAGCTGCTGCAAAAACAAGTAATCTTCTCAGTAATTCTACTTGTCTGTGAAAAGGTGTGTGGACTCTGCTTCTACAAAGCACCACGTCTGGAAGCTGTGTTGTCGTGGACATGTTCTCCTCCTTCCTCTAGACCCCATTTCAGGGTTTGGGGTTTGTTTGTTTTCTTGGTTTGATTGGGTTTTTTTCCCAATACAAATAGTAGAGTTCATGTTATCTTAACTTTCAGACTCTCATTTCAAGCCAAAGTTTAAAAAAAAAAAAAAAA
>JAOXXN010000102.1:35006809-35018502 GCA_026770055.1 Myrmophylax atrothorax
TAAATTTCAGACTCTCATTTAAACCCAAAGTTTAAAAAAAAAAAAAAAAAAAAACAAAAGAAAACCCACAACATAACAATTAAATGGATGCCTTGCATCCATGTAGAGTTTTTGGAGGCCTTTGGGAAAGATGTTTTCCCAACACTCGTTAAGTGCCTTGCTTACACTTGCCCCTAAATTCCCCCAGATAAAGCAGTTTGGTTGCTCTTCTTCCTTCCAAGCTTAACAACAATGGACGTGATCTCAAAGCACTTATCAAACCATTAGCCAAGTTCAGTGCATTCGTTTGAGCTGCATTTCAGTACCGCTCAAACCTTTTGGTTCTCCAGGGTGTTGATACTTTGCTAAGAGTACCTTTATTCAGATGGAAAGTCTCTCTAGATGCAGCCACTTACCATTGTTGGCAATACGATGTTGACCCTCTACTGTTCCCTCTACTTTGGACGGTATGAATCTCTATTAAATAACATTAAGTTACTAAAGATTTACTGCTGCCCTATGTGTTGTTTGCACACTGAGATAGGTGTTTTATTTAGGCTTATGTAATATCTGAGAGAAGCCCTTTTTCAACCTTTTCCAGACTATCCATCGACGTTTGTTTTTATTTTTTTGTTCTGCCTGTTTTCTTCTTTCTTACTACCTCCTCAGCTAGTTCACTTTCTTTTAACTGTACTGGAGAACATTATGGATTAAGTCGAGTGTGCAACACTAACTCTGCTGGTTACATGTGAACAAAACAGGTTCTCAGACAGAGGTAGAGCCTTTTCCTCTTCTTAGATGGCAGGGTTTTTTGCATTTCACTGGCGGAAGCTGATGGTTGAAAACTGGGCTCCTTTTGTTCAGCTATTAAGTGGGTTTTGCATCTGCCACCAAACTAAGTGTTCCTGTGCATCTCTGATGAGGAGGGAAATTCCGTATAGTCAGTGTTTGACTGAGCCGTGCTAATGGCTCCTGTCAGGGGAGTCTGACAGGCAACAATGCCAGGTTTTGCTAAGGTAACTACAGGAGACACGACACGATAGAGAGGAGAGTGTCTGAGTCAGCCTGGAAAACTGGAATTATCTGAGATAACACGTCAGAACAAAAATGTGGCCCACCCTAATATAGACACAAAGACTTCAGCGCTGGCCTTTAATGCTGTGAGGAGTAGGGCTTGACTGAAAAAAGATAAAAACAAAACACAAAAAACCATACAAACAAAAACCTTCAACTACAGTAAAAGCCAATAAAATGATTAAAAGCAGTAGTGTGGAGGTTTTGTCATAGGTTCTTTGACAAAGTGCAGGTTTGACAGCCTGCATGTTTGAATATAATTGTTTTATGATGCATATGAGGCTAACTTTAGCAAAAGGTGGCAAAGCTGTGTTTTTAGAGGTTTTCTAAAATGAATTTGGAAAAGCTTGACTTCTAATTTTCCCTATTTCTTAAACCTCTAATAAAACCCCTCAAACCTTCCAAGAAACCTGTCAAAATAGTATTTCAACAAAGCTGAAATTATTTTTTTTAAATATTGACCTTTTATTTCAAATCAGAACTTAGAGATTTCAATGACTAATCATTTTTCCTTGCTAAAGAGCCATTTAATACCCATCCTATTTCAGTTCTGCACCAAACTTTGCTGTGTAATCAATTTTCTATTAGAGACATCACCTGCCTAGCCCATTACCATGGATTAATAGTTTAGAACAAAGTTCAGACTTAAACCACCAGGAATAATCCAAAAGTTGAAGTGAGAGCTGGCTGGAAAGCTTCATCCTGCTCTCGCCTGGTGTTAGGCACAGACTTTTGGGGTTCATCAATCCAAGCAGAACCACAAACAGGCTGATATTCAATCTGCTGTTACTAGGATTTTTTGGGGCACACTGTGTTTCTCCTTTGATTTCCCGAGGCTCCAGCATCCTTCACCCTCTCCCACTGTCCCCTAAAAAAGCCATTTGCGATGCTGTGAGGCAGAAAATACAATGTGAGTCTTGTGTGCCCTAACACACCCAGCTGTGGACAGGTGTGGCTTAACCTCTGGAGGAGCCTCAGGTCAGGTTCAACTTGGGCTGAGTGGGGGCAGAGGGGAAAGGCAAGAATGCCCCAAGGACAAAAGGAAGGTGAATTAAGTACAGTGACTAAAACATCTTGCTTTGCTTCTTTCTTCACCGAGGCTCTTTCCTGTGTGGTGTTTGTTCTACCTCGAGGTGTTGGTGTTGTGTTGAATTCTGATGAGAAAGCTTGAAACCCCAGCACAGCTTTTCTTTTTTTGAGGATTTTTTTTTTAGTTCCAGTGGAAAAGAACACCTGTCTACATTCAGCTTGCTGTGTTTAGTCACCTGTGATAACTCTTCTTCCTTTAGCAAGTGAGTACAATGGGCTAATTTAGGATGAACTATAAAACCATCATGAACCCCCAACTGCAGCTGCTGCATCCATTGGTGGCAAAAGCAAGGCAGACCCATCAGAAGCATGTGCTCAGATGTGTGGTGAATCTTGTGCAGTTTGTCCAATGCATCTGTGGTGTAAATGTGCAATAAATCCTGTACTGTTGGGGCTTTTAAATTTTCCAAGATGTAGAAATCAGTTTTAAAAAGGGCAAGCAGCAGGTTGGATGCTTGTCAGTGGCAGTGAGCATGTGCTGAGGGGTGGGTTTGGGTATTTTGGAGAATAAGCAAAGGATTTCTGGGCACCCCTGTCTGGGCATCTCAGGTGAATCTAAAGAATCTGTATTTCAAAAGGACAGAAACAGCCACCAGGCATCCTTATGGCAGCTGAGCAACAAAGAGCTCCCTGGGGCCACTTGACTGACACAAACCTCTCTGGTTCCTGCACAAGCACCATCACCACTCAGTGTGTATTGTATTATCTTCTACCTGTAAGAAAATGTGCATTGTGCAGTGGGTTAACAGCAGAAGCGATGTGTAAATGACAGTGAAGTGCTGAAAATAAAGGAGTTGCTGTGTGTTAGGAATTCCTTAGAGCTTAGTTTTCGGTCCAGATTAGGAGTAGTACAGTGGGAAGCTTCACTGATGGGCAATAGGACTCTTGTACTAGATTGTCTTTAGAATTTGAAAGTTCTTATGCAGTTATGTATATACAGTTGTCTTTATGGGAAATTGATCTGGCAATAAATACTCAAATTGGAAGTTATTACTCTCCTCTTAGCAGCAAAGAAATAACGGACAGAGACAAAACATGAACAGATCAGCCAGTGGTTAAGTAGCTCATGAAGAAAAGAACTGGGATTTCTCTACAGCTAGTCCAGTAAATAATGTTTTCCTTAAGCAGGGCAAATTACAATTAATTATTACTCAGCTTCAATCTATGGTTGTTCTAGTCTATACAATGAAATTATGCAGGAGGAGACTGTGGTAGGAATTGAGTTATTACATCCTTAAAGACAAGTGGAGAGCTGTTTTTTTGGAATTTAATTTCTCATACTATATGAACTCGTGTAATCATAGATATCTGTACCAAGTAACTGGTGTGTGTTCCTTTCTCACCTGTGAAGGACAAATTGCCAATCCAATTGAATGCCCACACTTGTGCCTCAGCAGGTGTTTGATATCACTGAACTTGAGAGGTCTGTTTGAGGAGGATCAAAACCTCGCCTTGATGAGAGATCTGTAGTTTTGTAGGTGAGAAAGGCCACCACAAAGAGCTTTTAAGAACAGCTTTGAGTCCATGAAAAGCTACTAGTGAGAGCTATTGGCCTTTTGGGCA
Organism: Myrmophylax atrothorax; assembly: GCA_026770055.1. Taxonomy (NCBI): domain Eukaryota; kingdom Metazoa; phylum Chordata; class Aves; order Passeriformes; family Thamnophilidae; genus Myrmophylax; species Myrmophylax atrothorax. Next base: position 35,010,515 of record JAOXXN010000102.1, read on the forward strand.
GGTGTAGGGGGGGAGTAAGTAGCTGCTGAATAATTTCTAATTTCTTATTTTCCAAAGCGTGATTCTTTATGACAGTTTTTGGTAATGGAAAGAAAGAAAACAAATGACAAACACCCAAATAGCCTGGAAACCTGCTGAAGATGTCTGGTCCTTGAATAAATGAATGTCTACATAACTTCTGCAGAAGGATATCAGAGTACTGAGGTAGAATCTCAGCCAAATAAACAGATACAGATGGGGAGGGAGGTGCAGAAAAGGACTGATTTGTAAATGGATTTTAAATATTAGCACTCCTTAACTTTGACCATAAAAAGGATATCTGCATCATGATGGCAGCAGAGGTAAGCACAGAACATGGTACTGTAACATTGCTGGAGTGAGAGGAGCAGATGCATCTCCATTAGAAATATAGATTTTCAAGGTTTTCTTTTAGCTGTCAAACCTCTGTAGCTGCTCTTGGTCTGTAATTCAAGGCTATGCTCGGGAGGGAAGTATATTCCTCTCTTTCTTAATGGCTTTGCACAGCTTTCCTAAGTGTTGGTGGGAATTATAAATGGACTTTGAAGGAAAAATATACCTTTTAATGCTGTACGGTAGTTTGAAGTCTTGGCACACAGCAGGATCTGGGCATGTGTGTCTGTGTATACAATGCCTGGGGGATGTGGCTTTGAAACACTTTATTACTTGGACAAAAAGGAATGGTGACCTGTCTTGATGCTTTGTATTAAGGTTGCAATATTTGTGCAGAATTGGGGGAGAACTCTGCTCCTGTCTTACATTGGAAGTCTGGTCTCAATTAAAGTTGAACTATCCTGCAGTGACTGAATGGTTGGTTCAGGGAGTAACATTGATGACAAAAATAGAACATTTAAGGTAATAACTTAATGGTTTTTCTGTGGAGTCAGAGGTTCAATGAGTCTGTAGGAAATACATCTTGCTAAAGTGTAACCTCTCAACCTGCCAGTCTTTTTAAGACAAGAGCGTTCCTGCTAAACATCTTTGTCATTCAGGCAAACTTGGTAAGACTAATCTTAAATCCACAACAAAAAGAACTTGCAGAAATACTTTCAAAGAAGTGCAAGCCTGTTTTCTCTCTTGCTGTTTTCTTTCCAGATATCATGTGCTTGTACCCACAGTCTTGCTGAGATGTCTGCAGGGGGAAAAGCAATAGCCAAAATCTTAAATCTTATGGGCCTTTTTGTTTTGTTGTTGTTGGTTGGTTGTGCTGCTGCTTCATTCCTGCTCCTCATGCTTAGAGACAAAGAATGTGAAAGAGCTTTGGTGAGGAAGAACTCCTTTCCCACTGTTCTTCATGTCCCTCTATGTGAGTCTAATTTAGCTCAATATGCAAGACCTCAGCAACTCTTTATTTTGATGAATATGCAACTATCATATCAACAATTTAAATTTACTGTGCTTAGTTTTATCTTCAGTTCTGCTGTCAAGGCATATATTCCTTGAATTAATATTCTTTTGGGTCAAGCCATATTATGTATAAAAATATCTGTGAGCCCCTTGGAAGGGGGAATAAGTATATAGTTTGTTTTTAACACTAGATGTATAAGGAAAAATTTCTTTGGATCATCTCAGGAACTGTAGTGATAGGATAAAGAGCAAAGGGTGTAAATTGAAAGGGGAAATCTAGGTTAGCTATTAGGAGGATCTTTAGTGTGAGTGCAGTGAGGCTCTGGCCCAGGTTGCCCAGGGAGGCTGTGGATGCCTCATCCCTAGAAGTGTTCAAGGACAGGTTGGAGAAGACCTTGAACAACCTTGTCTACTGCAAGGTGTCCCTGACCTTGGCAGGGAGGTTGGGACAAGACGATCTTTAAGGTCCCTTCCAACCCCTTAACACTGTGGTTTTATGGTACTTAATACAGGGCCATTTAAGGTTCATTAGTGGGTTTTATTTCCTTTTACAAAAGGGTTGATCTCACAGAGCATTTCCCCCGCCAGAGAAAAGACAGTTGTAGAGCTTCTCTGCTGTCCTTTGTTCTGTTCCTGTGGCTGGTTGGTCCTTTGTGACTTTCAAACTTGTTTAAGATTTTGAAGAAGCATCTTGAAGAGGTGTTTCAATTTCAGGGGAGAAAGCATGTTCCTTACCTGTTTCTGCAGGAGATGCTGAAGAAAATCTAAAAAGGGATAAAATATCTTCTGGTTCCACAGGCTTGAGCAAAATGTGCTTTGAGTACCAAGAGCAATATTGCTGCATTAGATGAACACACCCCTACATAATATTGCCTGCTTCTTACCTGGGCTACCTTGTCCTCATGGTTGGCTGATTTTCAAGAAGAGTATTCCCGTGTAGATAGTGTTGCACAGCTTGTTCAGTGATGGTGAGGACTACAATCTTCTTGCATTCCTGATGCCTGATATAGGGCTTGATCCAACTGCATCAAAATGGCTGTTTCTCTGTTATGGCTATTAATTCTATTTTTCCCCCCTCCAAATGAGCTGTAAATACAACTGCATTGCAAGTGCTTAGATTGAGAGTGAATTTGAGCTGATGAAAAATGCAGCATTCCCAGCAATTTGTAGTTAGCTTTGTCCCCCCTTGGCGTGGAGGATGAGGAGGAGGTTGTGCAGTTGTTCAACCACAGTAACTGTAACTAATGAGGAAGGCAAAGCCCCTCATCTCAGCTGATAAATCCTCATCTCCTTGTATCTGTCTTCAGCTTCACTGTCACTTGAGTCCTTGGCTCTGCTGAAGGATTCCCTTCAGAAGCAGGAGGTAACCTTAGACTTGCTGAGCACAGTAACTACATGCTGCATTTCATGGAAGACAACCTTTCCTGAAATGTCTCCAACTTAAAATAACTGTTCCCAGTCCTCCAGCAAAATGCTACTCTATTGTCTGTTTACTACTTTGGGACCGCACAACCAGATGTATTTGTCAAAATATGCATCTCTTGCTAAAGAACTGCTGTGGTTTAACCCCAGCTGGCAGCTGAGCCCTGCACAGCCACTTGCTCAATCTCCTCACAGTGGGATGGGCAGAGAATTGGAAAAATGAGAAACTTGTGGTTTGAGATAAAGAGTTTAGTACGTAAAGCATAAGCTGATCATGCAAGCAAAGGAAAACAAGGAATTCATTCATCACTTCTCATAGACAGGCTGGTGGTCAGGCATTCTCAGGAAATCTGGACTTCATCACATGAGATGATGCCTTGGGAAGTCACTCACCATCACTCAGAATGTCCCCAGTTCCTTCTTCCCCATAGTTTATATGCTGAACACAACACCGTATGCTATGGGCTATCACCTGGGTCAGTTGTGGTTTGCTGTACCAGCTGCATCCCTTTCCAGCTTCTGGTGCCCTTCCAGCCTCCTTGCTGGTGGGGTGCAGAACAGAGAAGTCCATGACTCTGTGTAATTACTCCCCAGCTATGGAAGAAACATCCCTAGGTCATCTCCACTGTTTCCAGTAGCCCCATACCAGCTACTGTGAAGAAAATCAACTCTAGCCCAGCCAAAACCAGCACAAGAATGATCTCTTGGACCTTGAAGAAGTGCAGTCATTTCCACACTATGCCCTTCCCCAGTTGAAAATACAAATCAAAAAGGCCAGGAAAGGCCTCCCGTGGAAGGTCTCTGGAAGCACTTTTCCATTACAGTGGCTAGGCAAAGGTAACAATCTATACACTTCATTTAGGCCATCTTTTCTGAGTTTACTTATGAACCCTACAAGAGTTAATCTTGCTATCAAAAGCCTTGCTGGATTGGCTTTGCAAATTTCCATGTGCTCATCAGTGTCAGGAATACTTTTTGGTGACAGAGTTAATTTGCTCTCAAGGCATTCATGTGTTAAATGGTCACATTTCTGTCTTGTCATTTTAAGCACTGTTCTAATATGCTCCCAAGTATAAAAGCAAGGTTTACTGATCTTTAAATCTTTGCACCTTCCCTTTGTCTTCCTTCAGAGTTGGTGTTCTCTTTGCCCTTCCCCAGTCCCTCAGGATTTCCCTCTCCTCTGAATTATCAAAGATAATTACTAATGGTTCTTAGATGGCTCAAGTTAATTCCTTAAGTACTTGAAAGTACATTTCATTTGTCCCTAACACTCGTATGTGTCTAACTTAGATATTCTTCAGCCTGTCCTTTTCATATTCCTGTCCTACGCTTTTAGCTCCCAGTTAAAATTAATTGTTTGAGTATCTGTCTGTAATTACTTTTACTGAAAACCAAAGAAAGGCAGGTCTTGGATACTTGAGCTTTCCTTTATTTGCCATTATTTGTTTGACTAAAATAAGGGAACTTGCTGGTTCTTTATCTTCTTTCATGAATGCTGCATTTCTAGAACTGCTTTCCTGATTTCATTTACATTAATGACTGGTTATAACTTGTTTTGTGCCTCTCTGTTTTCAATTCTATGCCTACATTCTCATGCTATGCATTTATACTTGTCCTTAATTGTATTTCCATTTTCAGCCCAATTTCACTTAAAATACAATTTAGTTTTTATTATCTGTTTTGTGAAAGAGGTCCTGGATCTCTTTTTCTTCCATTTTCCCTGTGTCAGGATTACTTGGTATTGTGCCCTTAATAAGTTGTGCCTTTAATACCAGCTTTCCTGATCTTTTAGAGGGTTCTCTTTTTTGTTTATTTTTTGGTTGGTTTTTTTAATTATTGTTTTGTTTTAGCCCCAGGGACTATCTTCATAATTTCTCTGTATTTGCTGGCATTTCCTTTTAATGTACATTTTCATTTTTCTGTTCCTTTGAAATTATTAACATATTTTTTCTGTGAATGTTCTTCTGCCTTCAGGTTTTTAGCCAACAATTCTTATTCTCATTCCTTCATTTTCCTGATCCTGTGAAAAAAGTAAAGCTGAAAGACTCAGAGATGCCAATTCAAACTGTGAAGCTGAGAATTCTAATGGTGTGTCTTTCAAAGTCTGTTTTGATGAGGAAGTCCATCTATAGATTGGCCATACTTGCCCAGTGATATAAGCAAAGAAGAATAATTTTAGATATTTAAACTCTGTATGAGAAAAACAACTGGCATGTGGCTCAGCATATACAAAGTATGAAAATCCGTCCTGTGAGTTCAGCAAGGACCACATCTCCTCAGTGTGATATAAACCTCTGGGATTACTCCATGCAGTGAGTAGATGTCTTGGTTTTGCTTCTGTTTTTAAGGTACTCAAGCTGTTGGTTATGAGCAGGTGACACAGCACATGTGAAGCAGGGCCACAAACAGGTCAAACAGCAGGATGGAACAAGGAGGTAAACTGTCAGTCTTGACCCAAGAGTTCTTAATTTTTTAAAGTATGAAATAGGAACACAATGAAATAGTCTGTGCTGATCACACCAACTTTTCTCCGATGCTGCTTCTCACATGGAGCTCCTTCTCCTTCCCTTGCCTGTTCTATCTTGTCTGGCCCCAACCAGCTCCTCTGTGCTGCAGCTGTTCCTCTCCCATTCCTTCTCCAGCCTCACAACTCTCAGCCAGCAGAGCCAGAGCTATTTCAATAACTGCAGCTGTGCCACTGAATTGCAACTTTCAGATTTTTATTGGAGAACTAAATTAAGACGTGTCTAATGACTCCAGGAGAAGGATTGCCCAGCACAGCGTAGCCTAACAGAAACTCAGAGTGGCAGTGTAGTGGGGGCAGAAATGAAGCAGTGCTGGGATTCCAGGGCTACAACAGCTAAAGTTTAAAACATTTCTGGCTTCCTGTATCTGCATTTCACTCAGCTATGAGTATCAGCTTGTCCTGTAAGCTTAGCTGGCTCTCTTTATCTTTAAAATCCCTCCTGGAATCTTCTTGATGCACCCCCGTTTCCTAATTAGCCTTCTGTTCCTGTTGTGTGTGGTGACATAATTTTAGGAGAACTCAATATTTAGCCAAGCAGGGTCTGTACCTGCCAGGACCACAGTTCTGCTGTCCCTCCCCCCATGTCTGCACTGTGGGCAGCCTGGCAGAGGCAAAGCAGTCATTTCATCATAGGCCAGTCAGTTCTTGCTGTTATCCCACCAAAAAAAGGATTGCTCTGCTCCTAAGGACCTGGGAAAGGCAGGTAGACAGTGCTGCATCCAAATGTGGATGACCAGACCTTTGTATATCCATCAGACCATTGGCTGAGTGTGTCTCTGCTCTACCAAAGCCATGATGCTGCCTCATTCCTTTCTCTCCCTCTAGAAAAACAATGCCAACAAAATGTTGTCAGAAGTGGGGCCTGAGTCACACATTTCCCCTTGGCCATTTTTGGGGTCTCACAGAAGAGAAGGTGCTGCAGATGAAATTTCCCCACATGATTTTGTTCATCAGAGCTTTTCCTCATCATCTGCAAGGCCACCCTCATGTGTGCCTATGACAGACAATATGTTCCAGGCAATACAAAATCAATTCTATTGGTACTGGGAGAAAATCACTGTGGAAGAGTTGGATTGGTTCTTACGGTTGAAATAAATGCAGTTGTATCTATCCATAACTTTATGGTCTCACCAGCAGGAAAGACTTGGACTAGGTGGATTGGAAGGAGGAATGTTGCAAATAAAAATATTTTAATTTCTCTAGACTTGGCACAGAAATAAGAAAAAAGGCGTTTTTAATCCTGTAGGTGAAAAATCTTGTCCATTCCCAAATTATAGGAAACTACAGAGCTAAACAGATATTCTCCCATACTATGCATTTTTCTTTACTTCTCTTTCAAACTCTTCAATCCAGTGTCCATTAGATCAGCTTCCCAGCTGGGTGAACTGATAAGTAAATTTGTAGTTGTAATCACTGGATGTTAAAATGATTTTTTCCCTTGCACCTGCATGGCCTACAGCCACATCTTTGAGAAGACTGCTACCAGTAGCCTGCATCTACAATTTGAATATTGAAGGATGACAGAGCAATATGTTTAATGTTCCCTGTGAGATGTTTTTTTAATTAAGAAATGAATACAACAAACTGTGATCTTGAATACAGTGTCTGTGCTAAATACAGATAGAAATTCTTTGTGATTTTTTGTTAACCATGAGCTCTCTCTCCCATTGCTATCAAACACTAATGCACCTGCATGATTTCACTTGAGTGGGTTAGATTGATTGGGATTGACACTGCATTAATTTAGCAAGTCTGGAGCACCCAGTCAGGAGTTCTCAGAACAAATTTTAGGCTACATTTGGTTTGTGCTTTTGCAAACTCATGTAGAGGAGATACTTTATTTACCACCTTTATGAACCCCAGTGTTAATTTTTATGGTTTGGGTTGCTGTGTTTTGTTTTTATTTGAGGGTAGGTTTTTGCTTGTGTTTGTTTTCTTGGGTTTGGTGGGTTTTTTTCCCAAGGGAGGTCAATATTAGTAAATGATAGGACAATATGGTTTATCATTCTTTGCATCTATTGTAGGTTATCATACATTTACATTGCAAAATCCCTTTTTAAGTCCAAATTTATTAATTTTTTTTCTGCAATCTGTGTGTAGATATAAACATGTGGGAAAGAAGAAAGTTCTGAAATTGTACTTGGATTCCTTTGGAGGCCAACTTCCCTGGGCCATAGTGAACTAGGCTGCATCTATTCAAACCTCTTCCAATTATCTGATTATTGGTTTATGATAGAAATCAAGCTGCATGAAGCAAAACTATTGGTCCTGGTGTCTACAAGTGGAATTGTATGGCATAGATTTTGCAGTATGAGCACATAGATGGGAGAACTCAGTGCATGTGCTGAGAATGAGTTTTCTAAGGAGACTTTCCAACATAGGTAGCAATTGTCATTATGGGTGACAAATAGAACCACTTAAGCCCAGAAGTTGGTATTTTTAGCATATTTAAATTATTCAAATCTAGTTACTTCTAACTTTAACCTGCTACCATGGCAATAGTGCTATGTATTAATAGACTTAAGTGTATGGCTGACTAATCAGCTCCAAAGTCTGCCTACAGAGTGTAGGGGTTTTGTTCAGCCACCTCCTTCCACATGGAAAGAAAGAAGTGGTGTGGAGACATCCAGGTCAGTTGAGCAAACCACATGGTCACTTCAGCCATCATGAGTCC
>JAOXXN010000102.1:35018512-35040954 GCA_026770055.1 Myrmophylax atrothorax
CCGTGTTTCCCAAAATTTGTAGGGAACAATTTCCATACATAGATGACTTAACTTTTCTGCAGATTTTAAAAAAAAAAAAAGTTCCTCTGCTATGTACTTTGTCATTATTAATGCTTTTCAGCTAAATGGGACTTACCTTAACATGGGCACTGGATGGAAAATCGGACCTCTTCCTTGCAAAGTCTATTTTTAGTAAGCTTTATCTCTTAAAATGTAGTATTTTTGATTAGTACTTAGAAATACTGTCTTTGTGTTTAGATGTTTCATATTTAACACTGTGCTCTAAAGGTTCTGTAGTACAGGTTTGTATAACTCTTTATAAAAAACTATGGAGACTAAAAAAAACTTCAAGATTAAGTCCCTGCCCATGGCACTGGGGTTGGAACTTGATGATCTTTAAGGTCCCATCCACTCCATGTTAGGGTTCTGTGAAGTTGAGCTGCCCTTTGCAGTACTTTGCAGAAGGAATTAGACACCCAAAGAGACTTCCTGAGGCAGCCTCTTGCAGATTTGATGTTCCCCCCCAACTCCCATCCTGGGGCAGGTCTTTGAGAGGTCACCTGGTAGTGCCTTTTTTAATTTAGTGATGACATATATAATGGTAACCTATACAATTGTGTGCATCATTTCTGGGCTGCAAGACCCTTATTTACAGTTCTTAGTACCTGGAAATGCAGTACTCTGTATCTCATCCCATAACCTTAGAGAAAATTTCAACTGCTATTCTTGTTTCTTCTCAGACCTTCTCAAGCCTCCTCCTATTTGTTTTAAGGTTATGGTCATATATTTAAACAAGCACCAAGAACGTAACCTGAACTAAAGAAATTAATCTCGTCTGTGACCTTGCTTAGTTTTGGAGCAGAGACCTGGAAATTCAAGTTGCAATTCTGCCTCTTTACTGCCAATTTACCGTCACAGGTTTCTGAAATATTAGTTATTGCAAGCACTGTTATATTTAATGTATCTGTCCCCTAGATAAGTGGCTGTCCTCTTGGCTATCTGTATTTCCATTGTAGTAATACCTGTAAGAATAATTCCTGGTGTAGAGCCAATTAGTGTTAAAATCCTGTCACCAATTGAATAGCTCTCAAGTCCTTCTTCATCAGAAACATGCCATGCATTCAAGAAAATCATAATTAAGACACTCATCAATGAAAACCTGCAAAAATATCTAAAACTAACAATGTTTTTCTAAAAGGAAAAAAACCCAAAACACCCCTTTTTTTCTTTCGAAACAGTTCTCAAAAATGAAACCACAAGTCAGTTGGAGTCAAGAGATTAATAATAAACCCATGAAAGAATTGACCCTGAAGTCTTAGGTCATTAGTTGAAAATTATTTATGCTGTACACTGCTCTAACCTTTCTTCCTTCCTGTCAAAAATAACAGATCTAAAGGAGTGAACTGCAGTCCTTAAAACAAAAAAATCTTCCAACGATTTACTTAGTCCTAGAAAAGCTTCTTATTCGCAATACTCAATAAAATCATCTGTCAGGTAGGTGGAATCGGGAACTTTTCAAAATGTGTGAATAAACATTAAATACCCCCAAACAAAATGTGTCAGTTTAAAAAGTTTCTGGAACCTTCCCAGCAGTGATCAATATTTGCATGTTCCTTACCAAAACTAAGGCACTAAGCAATCTCATTAATTCAGGATGGACAATGTGTATGAAAGAATAAGGTTAAGGGCTGTTTCCCAAGAAACACCCATGTCCTTTTCCCCAGGGAGCTTTCAAACAGCCTGCTTGACTTCTTACCTGCTCTGGTCCTTCAACTTGAGTCTGAGACTCTCACCCTGTTTACTTTAATAGGACTTTCATACCAGCACGGATAAAAGTTTATGAATCAAGGCATTAGCTGATATTTGTGGTTCCTCTGTAGATTGATTTCTTGCAGACCACAGCCAGATCCAGTTATGCTGGGAAATGTCAAGCCAGCTCTGATATTAAGACATTTCTCCTCTCTTGTTTGTTCCAGTGAATAGCTGCATGATTTTTTTGACAGCTTCTGACTCCTGACTGCATATTCATTATGTTCAAACAGCGAACTTCACATCTCAGATGGAAATCTGAAGGCAGTAATAACGATGGTCCCCTCTGCCCAGCTAAGGGACAGGGTGATCTAGGCATTCACAAGCACCAGATTAAGCAAATCTGAAGGCGTTTTGGAATGAAAATACAAGTTCTGCCACTTGATGTGAAGGACCCCTTCAAGAACATGATTGCAGCAGACTGTTTGTCAGAAGACAATCATGATGCTGAGTCACAGCCATAAGTGGCTGTCTTGTTTTTCCACCAGTCTGCCTTCACAGCCAGCACTTCCCGTTGCTGCTCCAGGACCACTCTGCTGCCACAAGTTCCAAGGCTTATGCAAAACAAATCCAGTCTTCCTAAAGTTTATCTTAGTTTTCAGAGGAATATGTTGATGTTTCTCTTCCACCTGCCTCTGAACCTGCTATAACACATAGGTTTGTTGATGATAAAATGAACCAGAATAAAACCTCTGTCATAATTTAGCAATATATGAATGACCCACTCTGTGGGATTTCCACTGTGTATTTGGTATAGGAGCCCTAAGTCTGAACATCATCCCAAGAAAGAAAGGGAACAGACACCCTTCATGTTTTCTGCCTAAGGAAAAGGACAGAGCTCTGCCAAGTGAGTCAAGAATTCTGAAATTTATTATATGGAAAATAATTTAAGGAATTCTTCAAGGCTCTTTACTGTACAATATCAGTAATGCATTGTCTATGTGGGTGAGAGCAGTAGCCCTTGATTAAAGCTGCATAGCCTTTGAACATACACAGCCTAGAGAAATTGGCTGTTCTCTTTGCTGGCAAACAGACCCATGGCTTGTGTTCCTCAGTGAGCATTTGCTCTTCTGTTCTGCAAGTCTGTACACCAATACATTGGCCTTTATTTTTGTCTCTTCTGCTGAGCTGTTTCTGTAGGGATTTTTTCTTTAGCCTTCATCCATCCTATGATTCTGATGCTGAATGCAGATGAGCTTCATTCCATTGGTTTTTGCTTTTTTTTTCCTCCAGATAATTGGCTGAAATCCTATATAATCATTCTGGAATTTCATGAAATTTTTCTGTGATGGGTCTATCTCTGAATCAGTTCCTAACTAGAAGGAAATATTAAGAATCTGTCATGTGGTTGATTTGGAATCAGTATCTTAGCTGCTTTTTACTAGGAAAAAAATCCACAACTACTTTGGATTCATATTATTCAAGTGTCTGAAGCTTGGTGCAGTATAAGGGTTTGGTGTAATTATTACTTGTGAAGTGTTAGTAGCAAGTATAGGAGCAGCAGCAAATTCTGCTGAGGGATGTTTGACTCCCTATACAAAACACAGGTGAAAAAATGATGCTAATTAATGCCTGTGAAGTATTTACTTATAATTATATCTGTCTCCAAAGACTGCATTTTCATTGTACTTTGCAGCGCTGGCTCTGACTCTAGAAAGGAAGGGAAAATGTGCTCTTTATGGCTAAAAGTGCTTTTCTAAAGTGGATATTTAGTGCTGCTCTTGACAGGAACTTATTCATCCAGAGAAAGTCAATAGGACAACCGCAACAGACCCAGCAGGATCCTTACACTCAATACTAATGGCAATGAAACTTTGGTTTGGAAAAGCAAAAGCACAGGGAAGGCTCTATAATATTAGAGCTTGTTTGCTCTTTAGCTCTGGATTTTGCCTTTTGCCTCTTCTACTTCCCGCTGTACAATGGTTAATGTGATAAACAGAAAAAGCAACATGGGGGGAAGAGTAATGAGTGTAGAAAAAAGGGGAAATGCATCAAAATTTCCATTACTGACAAGCATAATGGATAGTTAAAGGGGGTCCTTCCACTAGAGAGTCTTTCCACTGAAGAGTTGTGTGTGTTGAACACATTTCCTTCTCCCCCCGAAAAAAAAATCACAGAAGAGAAATTGAAATGTTATTCAAATGTTATTTTATCAATTCCTATAGAAGAAAGCACTCTAATTTTTGTTGGCTTTCTTTTCTTACTGTGCCTTTCTCAGTTATGCCTTGGCTTACAGTTCTGCCTTCTGGTTTTGGGCATACAGGAGGGACGTGGCAAAAGCCAAATTTCCCACTCTTGATTTTTTCCTTGCTTTTGTGGTGATGGAACTATGCTGTGCATGCACTGCTTGCAGCTTTGAGAACATAACCCTAAACACAAGCTGCATCTGTGGTCTGCTCACCGACTGCATGATTTAAACATCAGGAGCCTGGAAGGAAGCAAAGGGTCAGAAATCAATTCTGCAGTCAAATGGCTCAAGGGACTTGATTTCTCTGAAAAAGGTAAACAACTCTTCCTGTAGCGGGGCTGGCATGGTGAGAGGGCTCTGTGGAGAGTAAATGGGTCCAGAACTTTATTCCTAAGGAAAAAATACTCAAGCACTTGTATAGCCAACCTGCATATTCTGTCCCATATTTTTCTTCTCTCATCTTCTGCAAGAAAACCCCAGAGCTGAGATTTTGCCCTTTTTTTTTTTTTTTTTTTAACATAGTGAGTTAGAGGCCATTGGGATCAGCTTGTCTCTTGTTGTACAGGGACTAATCAAACATAATGGGCTTGTGCAGGGATGGCTGCACTTTAAATACCAAAAAGTCTGGTTGCAGTGACATCTCATGTGCTTCAAGTGAGTTTGCACCCCAAGGGAAGAGGGGATAGGTGAGCTTAGTGCTCCTAATGTGGTGCCAAACTTGTCCCTTGGAACCAAGTTAAAATGGGGAGAGGGAAAGGGTGGAGAGAGAAGAGAGGGAAGGAGACAGTGGAGCCGAGTGTGAGGATACCGGGAAGTGGTTTCCTTAGCAACAACAGCACTTTGGATGGTTTCAGACAAGAGTACAACAGGGTACAAAGTATCTGATTAAAATTTATTGCAGGGGATAGAAGCAGTGCAAGCCATAGCAGATCCAATGTGTGTGTGGGAGGGTGTGCTGGAGATGTGATTTGAATGATTTCTGCATTGTCTGGGCCATCCTTTGTACACAAGGACAAGAAAAGAGGTTTGGGAAGTGGCAGGTGGGTGAAGGTGGCATGACATGACCAAACTTTGAAGGCACAAAAAAAAAATCAGAATGAAATGTATGCCCTGGGTTCACAGTCTAGGGAAAACATAAAAGTGCCTCATATCTAAAAAATTACTGAGGAATATCCTGCTACAAAAAAAAATTACAAAAACTGCATTTAGCTATTTTTCATTTATTGAGATGGACCAACTTTTGGCAACAGCAGTTGCAACCTGTCCTACTGTGCTTCTATTTATGAATTGATTTTTTTTTTATTTACAAGGATGATAAATAAACTTCCCAACCAAACACTCTTTAAGCCAGAAATAATTGCTTCTCTTTATAGTAATAGTAGGTTCAGTGGCAAAAAGCCTGCTATTAATATTTAGACCTCTGTTCTCCTCCTAGGGTTGCTCTTTGGAAAGTTACCAGGTAGAAGTTATAAGTCTTTTGATTAACCTAAGATGTTGACTAGGTTATTTTTAGTGGTTTATGTATTTGTATATTTGACAATTCCTAATTTAATTGGAGAAAAATGCCCATTTCTGAATGTGAATCCTTAAGCCATATTTAGATGTCTGAGAGTCCATTTTATATTGAAAGTAAATGTCAATTTGTTAGTCATTTACTTTTCTCTGTGCTTAAGTTTCCTCATCTGTAAAATGACTGTATTAAGTTTCTACTCACAGGGATGTTGCAAGATTTATTTCTATTAAAAAATATAAAATGTTATGAGTTGCTTGTATGGCTGGATAAATGTAAATTACTAACTACAAGGAGGACTTCAAATCTTTGGGTTTTTATCTGAAGTCTTGAGTCTTCAATACTGGTCTCAAAACCTGATGGCAATATCCTTTCATGCAGTATTCCCATCAGATTTGCCTTTTGTGAGCGTGCTGAGGTTCATAGAAAATGTCTGCACTGAAATTCAACTCAGTCAAACATTTCTTAGTTCATTTTTGGGTTTAGATCTCTCAAATGTTGCAGCTCGGAGCTTACATGATGGGTAGATAAAGAGCTCAGTTGACCTGTGAAGCATAGACTATAAAATAAAGATCTGAGTATTCATTGGATCAAACTCCCCAGGATTTGTAGAATTGTAGGAAACTCATTTGGTCTTTTCAGGCTCTTGACATTCAACATAAAAGGAAGGGGGAATTGTAATGATGTCACTGTCCTAATGCAAAACTGTATGTGCTTAGAAAAGTATAAATCATTGGGAAGCTCCCATGTGTTACTGAAAGTCAACAGGGTGTGAGAAGAGATCTCTGTCCCGATGAGCACATGTTGGGATTTCCACCCAGAGGCAGGAAGGGGAAGGTTACATGGCCTGAAATACCTGGATAGGCATTTTTCCCATGGCTGCCTCACGTAATTCCTCATGCTGTCCCACTTCAGGCACCTCCTTGGAGGCTTTATCCCTCTTCTTTGTGCTACTGAAGTAGAGAAACAGTCCAAGATAATAAGGATCCAGCTTAATGGATCCTCAACACCACAGTTTACCAGCTGCTGGTGAGATAAGTGCCTGAATCCAGAAGCACCGGTGAGAAATACTTTGGGCAGAAATGTATAATAGTAAAAAAATGGCAGGTTCTGAATTGGATAAAAACATATCTGAAAGCGTTCTGTGGTATGTTTCTTGGATTAGAATGGTTTTGTTTCATTAATTAATAAATGTATGTATGTATGTTCCTTAGAGCTACTGCTTCCTCCTTTTATGAATTCTAAGAGTTTTGAAAAAAAGCCATTACTTTTGATTTCTCATTATTTAAAAAACATCTGTTAACATTCTTCAAGACTTGACTACTGCCATTTCCTAAATTAATATGATAATCACAAGCTAGCAGAGTTCAAAGTAACTACCCTGTCAGCAGCAGACTAATGGGTTTTTATGCTTCACAGTCTTGTTAGTAACAATAGCACAGGGATTGCTATCAATAAATATTCCCTAAATTTGAGGATGTATCCTGTTCCCTGCGTTCCTTGAAGTAACCAGAATGGGCTAGTCTTATCTATGGCACTGTCAACCTTTGAGAGTGTCACTTTGCCCAGCACGATACCAGCATGAGCTCCTTCCCCTTGCACAGAAGTTGTGACCCATCACTCCTCTGTCCTCTGCTCTAACTCCTCTCCCACCCCCAGTCACTGCTGAGCTCTGAGCGAAGACAAGATGACTTTCACAAAGCTTTTAGTGCTACTGCTCGTTGTGTTGTAGTACCACCTATGATAGATTGATACAGCAGGATTAAGGAATAATTTATTATAATCTTCATCAATTTAGAGTCGCCATTTGATTTAATGGATTGAGAGTTTATCGGAAGAGCTTTTATCCAAGGTCATTGACTCAAGTTCCTTTGGCCTGGCTTCTGAAGGAGGTGCACTCTGGTTTGAGATCAGCAGAAGTGGTGCAGGCCAGTTCTTGCTTGCACTTCTGATGAGTGAAAGCAGCAGGCAGGGCTGCTGTCTGACATGTCTGTTTGTCTTCTGGGAATTCTTTTTAACTGATATGATGCAGGAGATAAGATCTGTTGGGAAGGCACTGGTGCTGGAAGAGCTGAACGTTGCATAGCCACTCCCCCTCTTTAGATCCGAGTTCCCCGATAACCATCTAGATAATCTCAGGCAATTGAGTTTTCTGTTATCCAATTTCCTATCTATACAATGATAAAGAGAAATAAAAGAGCATTTTGGTACAACTTCCTTGTCAAGGCTAAACTTATTTTTGAGGGCATGTCAGTAAAATTGACCTGGTACAGGAGACAAATATCAGAAGGTGGTTCTTCTATATATTTTATAGGTCATCTTAAATTACAACATCTATTTTACTGAAGGTCTATTGTAAGAAAGACCAGCTCTAAAATTCAATGCAAGTGAAGGTTTTAGATTAAAATTTAATAGCTTTAAATTTTATGGAGTGACATAAAGTATCTGAGAAAAAAATTAAAGTTAAAATGCAAATTAATGTTTTATATTTCACTGTTCTTTATATGTAAATGCTTTAATTTTGGGTAACCACCCAAGCAAAATAGAAAAAAAATGAACAGCAGAAGTTGAGAAATATTAAGATATACCACAAGAGTTGACTCACTGTACGTGTCTATATATGTACTAAAAAGATAAGACAGAAGAAAGTAGAAGTTCCTCAGCATGAGTGTTGCTTTACATGCTACATTATTTAAGTTGCATTTTGGATAGATATCTTCAGATACTGGATAAAGGCCAATGGATTTTTTTTTAATATACAATGTTAAAATATTATCTTTACAATAATGTTTTAGTAAACTTGATTAAGTGAGATCTGAGGTATATTATGCAGTTAAAATGTAAACTAACTCCATAACCTCAACACCTTAAAAATTGTGGAGGTGTTTCTGCTACATAGGGAAGGTCACACAATTTTAATCAACTCTTAAAACCATTTTTTTTTTAATTTACTGGATTTCTTTATTTGAGCTAATAGCACTCTCCTTTCCAAAAGTGTCCCATGGAGCTCCTTTTTCCTGCTTTTGCAGTCCAAGGAGAATAGATGAGAAAGACGCATTTTCCCTCCATCAAAGCAGGAGTAAACACACATCCTCCAGTTTGCACCACCTCTCTGTGCTGCATATTTTATACATCTCTCTACCAAAACTCAGCAGAGAATAGCAGAAGGGTAGATCAAGCAGTAGAGTTCTAAGCTGTGCTTGAATGCGGATGAGAAGGAAGATTTATCCTTGACTGAGACACTGTTAGTGATGCCAAATTTAACAATGATTTCAGGATGGGTGAGGCTGATGCCTCCCTATCTCCAAGTGCCAATGGTATAGAGTATTAGCATTCTTTTCCACTTCTTATTATTCCTATTTGACACATGAAGCAAATTTTGATAGTTCTTTTTTTATTTTTCGTGTGTAGGAGGGAGAGTCCTGTTTAAATCTGAACAAGGTTTCATTGTTTAATAGGTTGAATGAAAATGTGTAACACAAATGGGTTTGTGTCATGAGAACTCAATTTAAAGCTAAAACATAACATGCTGAGGGTGTAGCAGAGAGGGGTTCTCCCTGAGGTTTGGGGACCGGGGTTATTTGGATGGCTCACTTATCAGGAATTGCTCTATTATGAGTGTTATGGAAAAGAAATGGAGAAAAAGTGGCTCAAGGAAGGTGTGTTTTAGCAGCAGAGGAGGGGGATGAGGGTGAGAAGGAACAGGTAGGAGGCAATGAAACCTGCCAAAGTAGCAAAAGACAAAGTTTTTCAGCCGAGCAGAAGAAATGCCTCGTTAGCAGAGGATGAGCAGAGCACCTGGCAGCACAAATAGTGACTGGGACTGGCAGCCACAGGAAAAATCCCTGAGCCAGAGAGCAGGAGGTGCCCAGAGTGCAGGAAGAGGGTAACCTGATGGGGAAAGCCAAAGGGCAGCTTGGGTGGCTTAACTCCTGCACAGTCCATGTGACTGGAGAGATTGGTTATGCTGATGCTCCTATTTGAATTTTTATCTTTGCTTTTATTAATGCAATACAATCTCTTCTCTCAAATAACATTTTCATGTCTGTATTAGATATATGCACATACATTGCCTCCTGACTAATTTCCAAAGGAAAAAAAAAATTCAATTTACAGGGAGGATTTATAATATTCAAATGGGAACTTGCAAAGTAAGTTTGAAATCAATGTGCCTTCAGGCACTCTGCCTTCTGAATAAAATAGAGGACATCCTTCCTGTACAGCTCCTGGTCATGGGCAATACTGTAGAGTTACTGTGCAGTGAGGGAATTCAGCTTTCAGGGTGTCACCACCATCAATAGTCCTAAATATTGAGTGGTTTATTTATAATTCCAGCATTAATCCTGATACAGAGGCAGCATGGTACAGTACATCAAAATCCTAAGGGATGGAAATCAAAGAAATTTTTCATGGAACCAGGAAGCATTTGATATGACAGATACTTCATAAAATTAGAGAAGTCCTATCATTTAAAAGATGAATGGCACTGAGTTGCAACTGCCCTGCTGTGCTTTGCATTCTGTCTGCTGATATCTAGTATTTCAAGTGTATATATCACCAACATCCTTATCTGTGCTTTGCAATCTTTTTTTCTCCCCTTTTTTTGGTGGTGTTACAAAGTTTTTGCTGATCCCTCATCTTTAAATTTAGTTTTGGGCAGTGTTCAGTGGTTAATTTAAAGTATGCTTAAGGTAACATTTAAACTCAAATTGCTGTTCTGGGATTTCTGGGGCTGGGGGAGGGAAACTTTATTTTATATACTGTCTCTTCCTCCAAGAACACCAGGGAAAACAGATCTCTGGTACAAGCCACACACATGACAAGAAAAGATACTGTGTTTTTCTCAGTAATTTATCACCTTCTGTATGATGGAAAGCCTAGTTTTCCAAAAGAAATATCAGGGAGAAAAAAACACCCTGAAACAAACTCATATTCAATACAGGTAAGAAACTCAATGACTCCAAAAGCAAGTTTATTTCTTGTATTTCTCATGGACCTTGGTCTACTAGTTCCAAATTCTAATGGGGATACTAAGCTATGATCCTGCTGTGTAATTGCTGCCTAGTTTGGGGTGGATTTGGGGGGAAAATTATGCCATGAAATATGTGTTTAGACATTTCCTAACACATCTCAAATGAACACAATTTTCTAGCATATTTTCAACCAAGCAAAATGTGATATCTCATCGTGACTGTAACAGAGAACCATATTTTTAAACAGATGTCATTTTTCTTATGATTACTGTATTCCATTATGAATCACCTCTGTTGGAAGGGGGGAAAAATCATATCTAAATGTACAAAACCTTATACCTGAAATATACAATGTTCTGGCAACAGCAATAACAGCACACAGGAGCTCTCCTCCTGTGTCAGCCTCAAATGCCAGGAGCTCTTCACAGGAGAAAAGTTGAGGTCTTAGAAGATATCCTGAGGTATTATAGATAGGAATTTTTATATGAAAACCAGCATATTACAATACCAACAAAGCCTTTCAGTATAAACAAACATCAAAACAAGCATATTACAATACCAACAAAGCCTTTCAGTATAAACAAACATAATTGATAACATTGGGTATCAAATGATCTATAAAGTACTTTATTTCATATAAGATGGCTGTGGAGGTTTAATATCCAGGAGAAAGTTGCTATAAAATGCCATAATGTTGCACATAAGAGAGCTGCTAATTAGAATTGTCAATCAGAGATTGATCACTGCCTCATAAACTGCCTAAGATGTTGTGCATCCAAGCAATTGTGTTATCTTAAGGGGACAAGAAACTGCAGCTTTCAGCTCCGAGCTGTCAGCAGGATTTCATGGAGTGAAGGTCTGTTCTATCTCTGCAGTCTGTTGAGCAGCCTTGCAGAGAACACCTAGAGCATCCTGAGTTTCACAGCCTGCTGGTAGAAAGGAATGCTGTGCTCTATTGTAATGTATTTGTAGTTTCATACTTTTTTAATACAGAAAAATAAATTGTAGTGTCATGTTCACTCACCCATTTCTTCTTTTGTATATCAACACATAAAGGGGAGATATTAATGGGCAATTTCTTACATAAAGTGAGACCCCCACATGGAACGTTGCATGTAGCTCTGGGGCCCCCAACACAAGAAGGGTGTGGACTTGCTGGAGTGGTCCAAAGAAGAACCAGAAAGGTGCTCCAAGGGCTGGAACCTCTCTGCTATGGAGACAGAAATGGGGGTGTTCATTCTGGAGAAGAGAATGCTCCAGAGGAACCTTTAGAGACCTTTCCAGTACCTACAGGGGCTTCAAGAGAGCTGGAGAGGGACTTTGGACAAGGTCCTGGAGTGACAGGACAAGGGGGAAATGTCTTCAAATTGAAGGGCAGGTTTAGATTAGATACGAGGAAGAAATTCTTTACTGTGAGGGTACTGAGGCTCTGACACAGGTTGCCCAGAGAAGCTGTGGCTACCCATCCCTGGAAGTGTTCAAGGCCAGCTTGGATGGGGCTTGGAGCAACCTGGGCTGATGGAAGGTGTCCCTGCCCATAGCAGGGGCTTGGAACTAAATGATCTTTAAGGTGCCTTCCAACCCAAACCATTCTAGGATTCTATGATATTACTTTCTCTTAGAACTGTTTCAGCTTTCATGTGTTTTTCATGCTGTGTTGGGAAGGAATTGTACCTTCTGCAGCTGCACACCAAGAGGTAATTGTGGAGCATTCCAATATCATGAAGGCTAAAAGGACTATATTGGAGAGGCTATGTATGTATGAAAAGTATTGATAAAGATCTATAGGAAGTACAGTGTAAAGAAACCTGGTAGCTGCTACTTTCAGGATAAAATGAAGACCAATCTCTTTGTAGTTTAACAGGAGCCTGATATTAAAATGCTCTTTCTTTTTGAATTCTCAGTATTATCTTTTTCTATCTATATTCATTGTGTCCTCAGTATAGGAAAGTGTCTCCTCAAGCTTCAGATATCCAAAAGGAGATTGGTTAGCTTTCTGTAAGAAGTTTGGAATGGTAATGACATATACCTATGGAAGGGCATAAAGTTTCAAAATAAGCATGTCCAAAATATATGTTTTTTTCCTGTGATAATCTGCTGTCGATCAAAATACCTTTACAGCATCTTAAAGGAAAAAAATCTAGGAAAATAAAATTTTATCTTTCCAGAAAAACCTGGTGTGGTAAGTCAGTGTCAGCTCCGCTAAAGGGGAAAAAGCAGAGATCAGGGGTGGAGTTTGGTGAGAAATAAATCAATATAATGACTGCCTTAAAGTTGGGGAGGATTGGGGAGCATTTGTGTATCTAAGGCAAGGTAGGATCAGCATAATGCCTGTGAATTATAATGGTGGAATATTGTGTGAAATTTGACTATTTTGGGACCTGAGGGCTGCAGAGTTATTTAGGTGGGAAGGGGGCCCAGGAGGTCTTGGATAAGACTTCTTGTTTTAGGAAGGCCAATTTTGGGGTCTGACCCACTTGCCAGGGGCTTGCTTCATGTGGATCCTGCAGCCTGGGAGGCTGGAGATGGGCAAGCTGCTTCCCTGCTTGACTGCTATCACGAGGGGAAAGATTTTCTTAATAACTGCTCTGAATCACTCTTTCTTGGTTTTGAAATATTAGGATGATAAATGAAAAGATGATGCTGATAGTGAGTCATTCATAGCCAAAAATAAAATTACCATAGAATATTGTTTTGTAGAAAGACAACAAAGCTCATCCAGATCCCAGATTTATTTTATGGCTGTTGTGAATAGCCACAGGAAATAACATCTTGTACTTAAGGCTCATGTGCAATGTTTTACAAAGCAATTCTCAAACTGTAAGTGCTAGGAAGGTTAATTTAATACAGAATTAACGAAGAGACTCTATAACTCATCCTTGGTAATCTTAATCATTCAAAACATCTTTACTTGTTAACTGACTACTGTCAATTATCATCTCTTAGAGATGCTGAATAGGTAATTTCTTGTATACTGATTCCTGTCAGTATTTTATAAAACAGTCAGCACCTCATTCAGAAAGCTCGAATTTGGAAAGAACAAAAAGCCCTGTTAGAACAGATGGTTTCTGTGATTGACGCCCTAATGCACAGTTTCAACTCTGTCTAGTCACTTTAACAGGAAAGTGTTTAAGGATTCACCAGTTGGCTTGTCAAATTAGCATCAGGGACTAGTTTGGCTGTAAAATCACAAGCATAAATCATTTGGTGACCTGAGGGTGGATGGAGTATTAACTGAAGGGAAACTTTTAACTTGAAGAAAAGCCTTTTCTGTGCTCTGATAGCATCACTGAGCAGAGAGGTTGACTATTTGAGCTGATCTCTTTTGTGTGGGGTCTGTGTCCTTCTGTGCTGAAGTTGTGGAGATGCCTACTGCTCTTCCATGAAATAGTGGCAGGGCCAAGAAAGGGTATTTCTGAGTCCTTAATGCCAGGGTCTGATGCCCCAGTTATCCACCTACTCCTGAGATTTTGACTCCAGACCATCCTTAATGGAGGGCTGCTCAGAAAACCAAGTTTACAGTGGTGGGGTGACATCTTACAGACAAGTGTGCATAGCTCATTAAATTTAACAAACATCAGATCCTTTGTGCTGCCTCCATCACTTTGTTCTCAGGAGTTTTGACTTCCACATAATAAGTGCTTGGTTTAGGTCAAATTCTATTTAGGTCTTTCTGTTGTGTAGAAAGTCTTCAGCTGTGAGGGGGGTGAGGGAAGAAGTGGCAAAACCAACTTCTTCAGTTCACTGAAAAGTGAGTAGTGCCAGAAGATTTCTTGGAACAGAATAAGACCTATAAGAAATCCTGCCTCTTAAGCGATGTGACTCCCCAATTCCTCCTTAATTTTGGAAGCAATATTTTTATGCCAATAACACATGCCTGAAATGAGAAAGAGAGCACTAGAGACTGGAGAGAAAAATAAATGCAGAGGACAAGAACAAGGAAGTAGGGGTAGAGTAAAACAGAGAAGCAGTAAGTAAATAACAAGGGAAGGGGAGAAGGGGGGGAAAAAGTATTTCAAGTGATGGAAGATAGAGGGATGAGTAGGAGGTGGTAGGTTCAAAACAAACAAGCTATGAAGTGTGGGGATAAGCTTTGAAACTCTTACCGCAGGATGTTGGGAAAATTTGTACTCTCTCCATTGCTTTTTCACAGTCAATATTACTTCCATATGCTGTACATGTTCAGCTTAGATGTCTACAGCAGAGAGGAGGAAATAAAAAGACACAGTAAAGAGACTAAGTTCAGGTAGAATCTAGACACCTCCAATGAAGACAAGTCCCCTGTGGGTAACTTACTACTTGGAAAGCACATTTGGTAGGTGCAGGGTCTCTGAGGTGGGGTGGGCAAGGACTTTGTTTTTTTCCTTCTGTTGGAGTTGGGATGTGGGACCTGGCACTGCTTCTCTGGCTCTCTGTGAGTGCTCCAATGTCAGGAAAGAAAACTAGGTTGGCAAAAATGCACATTGCAAAGGGAACACAGACCCCAAAAGGCAGGATGCAAGGAGAGCCAGATGATTTCCAAAGGGTTAATATCTATTTCCCTTTGCCCTTCTTGTGGCAGTCGACTTCCCTGGCTGCCAGCCTGCTCCCTTCCTCCTCATAAGGGGGTTTCCACTTGCCTCCGCCTTTATGACATTGTTGAAACCCATCATTCTCCATAAGTACACTCCTGTCCTTATGGCTCCCCAGGCAGGTATTATCCCCCACCACTCGCTATTTCGGTTTATGCTGTGCTCAAGTATAGTTTTTGCTAATCTTCACCCTGAGGAATTCCTAATATTTATCTAGAGCATAGGCAAGGATTTCTTTGGAAAGATGAGCTTGAGGTACGTCTGTGAATTACATATGTTTTGCAAATGAGTGTTGAACTGTACAACTGAGCTCTGTGAAATGGTCATTTGACATGAGAGGAACTTGTAAAATCGCTGTGTGCTTGCTGTCATCAGGCTGTGCTGGTGGGATTTACCCACAGCTCCTCAGTACAGGTCCAGTGCTGCACATCCTTAGAGGGATGAGCAGGAAACTGGATCCTTAATTATTCCCTTATAGATCGTGTTTGATTGACTCACTGCAGAGGTGGAAGGTGGTACAGGAGAGTGGGTGGCACAGCCTTTATTAGGGTGAAAAGGATTCAGTCTGTGACTTTTTAAAGCATGATTTTGTTTTCTCCCCTGTTAATAGACCAGTTTCCCTTTTATGTATCCTTTACTAAGGAAAACACTGGTCTAAGTGCTTTTTATCCCTTCTGTGGGCTTTAACAGGTGTGCAAGGTGTTGCCTTGCAAGTGATGGCCAAGCTTTCTTTTAAACCCAATCAATTTTTTATTTGGCAAACTACTGAAAATTAATTAACATATTACATATAAATTTTAAAAGTACTCTTACTTTGCAAAATGTCATCTCTGCTTAGACTGAGAGTAATTTTACATTTGTGTTGGAAATAGAGTGTTCCAAATACAATGAAATGTATCCCAAAGATCCTCATCTAAAATGGAATCAAAATGGGGAGATTATATATATAAAACATAAATACTTTTATTTTCTTCTCAAATATAATTATTCATAATTTAATATAGGAAATAAAATGATAAACTGGAAGTTTTATTTTAAATCTAAAGTGATAAAATCCCACACAGTGTTGAAGTGAATAATTTGTGTAAGTTTGAAGTTTGCAATCCTTTCTAACCACTTCTTGGAACCAACATTCAATCACAGACACAACTTATATCACCCATTGCATGAGCAAATTAAGTCACTTTTATTGAGAGTATAGGGTACTATTTACATCTGACAAAATTACAAGGTAATAAATACAAGCAATGTCAAAGTCTAACTACCCAAACCATTGTTAATTACCCATTTCTAGATGATTATTAGGGAAAAAAATAAAAAGAAAATTACTGGTTCTCTGTATGAAATGCTTCTAAGAAACTTGAAGTGAGAATAGTATAAGAGTGCCTCCAAGTGGCATGCATCTAAATTCCACTTAAAAAAAAAGTTCAAACAGGCTTTAGGAATTAGTTCACAAAACTACACTAAACAAAACCTGTTTTGTTTTTTTTTTCTTTTTTCCTCCTCTTAGTCTATTTCATTCTTTTCACCATTATAGATGTTTTATGTGTACTAGTTAGTGGGACTTGCTATGTGTAATTAAGAAACCACATGAGAAGTGTGTTTAATCTAAATCAGCATCCAAACAGACATGTCTCTACATTTGCAGAGGTCATTCTTAAATTAGTTTTAATGGTTAAATTAAGTTTATTGACACATCATGTCCCAGCATTGGCGTTTCCTGGGAACTGTTGCTTTGAAGAAACTTTGTTTGCCTTTGGTTTTGTGATGCTTCCTCCTAAGGGTTCCCCAGGATCCACTCCCTGCCAGGCTTTGTGGGGCTCTGCTGCAACTCCAGGCTCCCTCACTGGCATTGATGCCCACGCAGGGGGTAGGGACAGGCTGTGCAATGAGGAGGCTTTTTCCTCTACAGCTGAAGGCAAATGGAGTGGAGTGACTCACAGAAAGGGAAGATGTGTGGATTCACTCAGCTGTGACCTGGTAATGCTGAAAAGACTTGGAAGAGCCTGTGTGCTCACTCAGGACAGTGAATTTCACAAGCACAGTGCTGGAAAACCACAGGAAAAAAGAGAAGTGCCTCGTCTTGTGCCCTCGGAGTTCTGGGCTTTGGAAAGACCAAAGGAACATTTTAATATAAGCCCCTATTTGTTCTGAAACTCATTAGGACTAGAAGAAAATCTGTTCAAAACATACAGAAGTAAAGTACTTTTTTTTAAAACTGTGCAAGTGAGGTCTGGAACTGACTATCTCAGGAGGTCGTGGAGACAGAGAGAATCAGCCTGTTCAAAAAGGATTTAAAAAATCTGTGGATAGTAAGTCCATAAAAATATACTGATGGAAAGGAACCAGCAGAGACGTCTACACTAGTTCCCTAACCCAGGCAATGCTGACGTTGGAGAAGACTGTGAACCATGGCAAGTCATGAAGGTTCTCCCAGCTGGATTTGACAGATCAAGGGTCTCACCTAGTTGAGATTTTATTTGCCATTAAAAGAGATTATACTCCACATGTTAAACACAACTGATTACTGAGTGATTTTCTTTTTTTCCTCTCTGTACTAGAAAGTTTGTGACTGTAGCCCTGAAGTTTTAATCAGCAAAGATGAAAATAATTCATATAAAGGAGACATTACGTGGAATTTAAGAATAACATCAAATTATACATTGGAACAAATCTACAAGTTTCATGAGCTTCATGTGTTTTCTTTTCCTGCAGGTGTCTGAAGTTATTGTATCCTTTTTTAAGAAGGAGATAACTTGATATCTGGGAGAAAATCACTGTCTAAGAAACCTACTAATTTAAATAATCCTTCGTGATTGACAGGTTATAACACCCACAACTAATATGGAGTTATTTGATGGCAGACTTCACAGTTTACAGATAGATTAAAAGGAAGCAGAATCCTGCCTCTTGCTTTAGAGTGAGCCAGTATAGCATCTATCCAGCCTTCCTTTGAATAAGCAGCCTGTTTTTCAGGAGAGAAAACCAGTTTTAGGAAAACCAGAAAATAAAAATCAGTATTGCATTCTTGGGTTGAGTTTTTGTAGAGGTCTTTATAAAGACCAGAGCATTTAGCAACACCGATTTTTATTTTTACAAGTCTGTCTACACATTAAAGAGTTGTGACTTGAGTTTAGACATGAAATTAATAACACCAACAATCCAGCCTGGGAAAACACAAGAGCAAATATCTGGTGTTTGCAACCTGCATAGAGATTTCCCTTTGCTCTAAATGAATGCTTGCACTTCTTTTGCTGAATATTTTCTGTGTCAATCTGGAGACTGTTGTTGTTTTGCTTTTTAAAGATAAATCATATTTAGCTCACTTCAAGATTTAAGCACAAAGTACTTTCTATAGTGATTTGCAGTTTAGTAATCCTTGGAACGGCTTTGTTGGAGGAAAGAGCTTTGTCAGAGATCAGTCTGCAGGAAATGGAGATTTAAGAGACTACCTAAAATAGTGGGGAAGTTTGGGAAAGCATATCTGAATAACCTGTCTGAGAAGAAAATGGTAAATGAGGAAAAAGTGCTGACAGAATTTTCTCGGATTTTAATATGTAGTTTATGCAGCTGGCACATAATTATGGGATGGTTTAGGTTGGAAGGGACCTTAAAGAGTATCTAGTTCCAATCTCGTTGCCATGGGCAGGGACATCTTCCACTAAAATAATGCTCCAGACCTTGATCCAGAGGAAGAACAAAGCAAGTTAAACGTGGGTAGGCAGAATTGAGCTAGGAGGAGTTGAAGTGTTGGAAAGAATATGTATCATTTACCACTGTCTTGGAGAGTATTGCCCCAAATGACAAACACTTTAAAATTGTTTCACAGAAATATGTTGGTAGACCCCTATTTTTGCCCATTGACACTGTTGGTTCTTTTAAAGACTTAAATGTAGTTTTTCTTTTCATAGATTTCACTGATAATTGATTTTTTTTCCTGCTTTTTCTAATCAAGGCCCTTTTTAATTCTCCCTAACTAGTGATCTGTCAACAAATTATATCATCTTATCAATATGTAATGTGTTCTGCAGGAATATTTAAGTATATATGTTACATACTGACTGCATTTTTCTTAAGGAAATGCTCAGTTAAACAACAACAAAAAACAACAAAAAAACCCCCAACAAACAAACAAAACAAAGCAAAAAAAAAAAAGGAAAAAATAAACTCCATACCTGATGAGCTTAAACCAAAGTCTTTCCAAAATTCATCCACTGGAGGCACAGCCACATGTCAGCAAATGAGCTTGTAGAGGAGAACTCAAACTATGTGTGGGCATCAGCAAACATGCAGGGAATTAGGGATTAAACAGCTGCAGTTCAGGTTTGATGCAGCACATATTTTGAATGGACAACACTATTTCTCTTGCAAATTGTGAAATAATTTTTCACTTCATTGCTTCTTCCTCTCAAGTTCTCTTCAAGAAGTGTCTGGTGGTACCACCCTGTGCTCACCGTGCAGTCACAGGGTAGGGAATACACCACAGCCAGGATGGGGACATAGCTGATGGCAGGGATAGCAATAGTTTGACATTTTAGTTAGAAACCTTTAAGAACAATGAATCATAAGAGCTTTGGGCCAGGTCCAGCACAGCTGATTTAAGATGATAGGATTTATGTCCCTGTCAGGTCTTGTCTCAGTATGCCTTGGAGGATAAGACTCTTCTGTTGGATTACTGTCTAATTAAAATTACTGCAGAAAGGGAGAGAGTCTGCTTCCCAGTGGTTAAAAAGCAGAGGGAAGGCAGGCCACCCATGATCAGGCATCTGGTTTGAAATTATCAAATTGTGCCCTCCAACCAGCTCTTATGGAAGAGGGAAGATCCTGCTGCTTTGCTGCCCACCAGTCCTGGGCCTGTGTAGTAGCCACAGCTCCTTTATTCTGCTCCCTCTCAGCACCTCTGCATTGCATCAATTGATCTACAGTTTTCTTATTTTTATCTTCTCTCAAAGAACAAAAAGCAAAGAGGTTTTTGTGATTGCTGCACTCCAACTCCAGGCACTGAGAAGATTACTCCTTTAACTTTTAAGTCTCTTTATTTCAAAAGATTGTCTGCTAACTACCTGTATCACTATAATCTTATAAAAAAGTAATTGTTCATAATGCTTTAGAAGGTAACAATTCAGAATCAGGGAACTCTTTAAGAACATTTTGAACTCGGATCTACATAATGAGTTTAACTTTGTTTTGTAGAAAACTTATCTTAGGTCATGGTTTTGGGAAAGAGTTGCTTGTAGCTCTTCTGCTAGAAAATTATGAAATAGCTTTGCCAGCATGATTCAGCATTAGTCAGGAGAGTCACCATTGCCAAAATAGTGACTCAGGCTCTATCATGCCTTACAGTTAGGAGATGGACCCATGATTCTCAAATACCATTTGGAAGTACAATAACTTATAGGTCAATGGAGTCAGAGATGCATTTTTTCCCCAACTAAAGAGAAATGTAAAGATTAGTTAAAAGTATGAAGATACAGTTAAAAGTATCCGTATAAAAATAGTGGCCCCTTAATATTTGATGTTTTTTGCAGACAGGATAAAGGTAAACCTCTAAACGTAAGAAATAGCAACAGATTACCTTTCCTCCTTGTGTTCTTTGGTTATGTTCTCTCAAAGGGAGAATTTCTATTTTTTTTTTCTCCCAAAGAAATCAATCCAATGACTTAGGTCTGTCTCTCTCTGGGTTATCCCCGTTATTCCATGAAGGTGAGTGAAGGTTTCAGGCATGAGGCTTCTCTTCAGCAGTATCCTAGTGAAGCTTGACTTCATCTTTCCATGTATTTTTAGCCCTTCAGTATGCTTTACTCTCAGGAACATCACGGGTTGGGTATTTCCCCTGCAATGGCAGAAGAACTCTGGCAAGGTCAGCTTAGGTTTGTGCAAAGTTTTGGAAGCACCACCAAGAGCCAGACTGGTAAGGCACCTTTCCTCTTTTTAACAGGAATTACTGATATTTTGAGGAATGCTTGAACCATCTTTCCAGGTTTTGTTTCAGGTTTCCAGGTCTATAGAAGATGAAAGATTCATGGAGTAGGATCATAGAATTATTAAGGTTGAAACAGTCCTCTAAGATCATTGAGTCCAATCATTAACCCAGCACCAAGTTCACCACATCCCCAGGTGCCGCTCCTACAGGCCTTTTGAACATTTCCAGGAATGGTGATTCCATTGCTTCCCTGGGTAGCCTATTTGTATTCAGCTTTTCAGAAGACATCTTCCCAAAGGGAAGTCCACTCTTACAGTTCAAGTAGAGAGTCCCACCCATACCATGCTTTCCCATATTATCTCTGGTCTACCATTGTGTGAGCATCTGCTCATACTATTTATGTCTATACTTCTATATGTGTGTGTGTACGTTGGTGAATATCTCACAGAGGCACCTTTTCCTTAAATGCTGTCCCCCAAAATGCAGCAGCAGGAGCTTCAGTCCTTGAGATAATTCTCACCCACCAGTGTGGAGGAAGTAGTGGTCCTACTCTGTTGCTATAGCAATTTTCAGAGGTGTGAGTGTGGCTTAATAGTGTCATCTTGGAGCACTGTAAATCTAAAGTAATGCCTGCCAAACTATTACTTTCTGAAAATTCCATACTAGGGGAGTTAATAAAATTGATATGTGTGCAAATGGCATTTATAAGTTGCACATTGCCAATAGTGTGTTCAGTCCCATTCCAATAAAAATCAGTTGCAAAACTCTCATTGACTTTATGGCATTCAAGATGAGGCCCAACATGTAGCTGTGCTTAAGAGTGCAGTCTTGACAATTCAGTGAAGAAAAGATAAAAAGCAGTGTTCCTGTGGAAAACAAAGCTCCTTGTCTGTTTATCAACATGTGTGTTCAAAATATTCCATCGTTAAATTATACATCACTAATATTATAAAATGGAAAGGAAGAAAGCAAGTGTCAAACTGAAATCTTTGATGCATACACTTGTGCAAGATGATGAAAAGCAAAGTCCAATATAGCTGTCTAATAAAATCTGCTAGGTGTATAAAATATATGTACCTCTTCTCTGCTTTATGACTCTGTAATTAACTCTAAATCATTTATTGTTGTAATTAACAATGGTTAAATAATGGCCTTCAGCAAAATTGTGAAATATAAGCTGACAACACATCTGCAATTTTTATATATTAATGTAGTGAGGCCAAAAGGTCAGGAAGGGATTTAAAGATGTGTTCAGCCCATGTCAGTTTTAAGGTTAATGCAAATCACTTCTATTGTTTAGAAGTCAATAATATTATGGGCTATTGTTGTGGAAGAGGGACAATACTAAGGGCAGTATGCATTAGGCTGCCATGTCCCTGGGGTCTGTTTACAATCAGAGAACCCAACCAAACAGAAAGTATGGGAATGAGTTGTTTTTCTCCTTTTTTTTGTGCTTAGTTTTTAAATA
>JAOXXN010000102.1:35045196-35069662 GCA_026770055.1 Myrmophylax atrothorax
GTTGCTCTTTCAAAGACTCTTAGTCTTCCTCCAGTCTGTTCATTAATAATGTAAGGCTATAGGGGTCTTAGATACACTACAGGCTGCATGCTGAGCATTCATCCATATTATTTTAATGACAGAAGTTATAGTCAACTGTGGGGGAAAAAAAAAGAAGTTTTAATGCACAGATATGATGGTGACTTTGTTGACTCAAGAGCTCAGTCAGGGAAAGCAGAGAGAGATGTGCATCACAATGAGGGCCAGCACCGACTCGCTGGTGAACTCATGGGACAGACCTTTTCCTTAGCACTCCATATGAGAAAATTCTCTGAGGAATTCTGTGAAGAGCAGTTAGCTCTTTGAATTCCAGAGGAACAGTGTTTAAATAAAAATAATAATTGTAGAGCTCAGAAAGGAGAGCAGGCAGCAGAATATTATTTAAATGAACTTTGCCCTTTGGTAAATAGCAAAGTTTTCCCCTTTCCCTCTGCTATTTATGGCAGTGTTCAGGTGAGCGTGTGCTGTAGGTTGACTGGGTATCTGAGTGTGTCCTCTGCCAAGAGGCATTGCTTCTAACTTTTGACAAGGAGTATCTCTATAAATGCCAAACATTCTCTAAACAGCTGTATAATTAGGACATAGAACATTTGGAGACCCATTTATTCCCATGAATAGCTGGAGGCACATGCACCCATTAAACCTGGGGAAGGGGCTGTGTTCCTTTTGTGAAATGCAACAAACCAGTGGATTTCACTAAGCAGCATTTGTTGACTGACGTAGCATTTAAGATTTTTCCAACAATTTTCGCGTTCCGCAAAATACAGCTTCAGTTTTCCAATGCATCTTACACTCAGCCTGTAACACCAAGAAAGTTGTTGAAGCTGATGAAATGTATTTTTGATGAGTTATGCATGTTTTCACAGTGCAGGGGGGAACACAACCCCAGTGAGGGCAGACTTTGGCTGGGGCAGGTGAGCCAGAGCCAGGGAACCAGGAGCTGCAGGTGACAGCAGGGCCAGCTGCAATCAATAACCTTCTCCAAAAATTGCTGATACTGAGGTTTCTACGCAGAAGGCATTTAAGGGAATTATTTAAATGCTTTCCTGCTTTCAGTAGATGCTTAAACTCAGAGTAAAGTGAGTATATGTTTAACTGTATGCACAGATGCTTTCCTGGGCTGGTGCCTAAACCTGAGGGGGAAAGAAATTAAACAATGCTTCAAATGGCAAGAAACACTGTCTTAGTGAAATCAATATAATCATTGGAATAATCATCCCAGGGAAGGGGTGGATTCCCCAATGCTGGACACTTTTAAGATTCATCTATACAGAATGTTGGGCCATGTCTAGGCCATGTCTTTGCCAAGAAAGGTTGGACCAGATGATCCCTGAGGTCCTTCCAACCTGGTATTCTACGACTGTATGATTTATCTTGCCATTTCAAATTAGGATAATGATCAGAATGAACAAGCAAGTTTAGAAAGTGTAACATATCAATGTAATGATGAATTGGATAGGCTTCAGAATGTCTGGTCTGCCTTCCTGGTGATTTATGAATGTCAGAGGCCTAATAACTGAAAGAAATTGCTTGAATCTTTCTGTCTCACTGATCATGTTTGTTGTGCTTTGTGGTTTAAAATAACCTGTGTGTGTATTTGCATCAGTTTTATAAAACATTGAACTAAACACAGAGATAAATCTATGCTGATGTAATTTGCCTCCATTTCTGACTACTTTCCACATCAGCTTCCCCAACCTAAAATCCCATAAAGACTTTCTACTAGAATAAATATATGTTTTCTTTTGTATCACATTGTTTTTTTCTCAATTGCGGCCTTCTTGAAATGTGTATTTCCCTTTCATACTCCAGTCACCTATAACAGCAGGAGAAATATATCTATAAAGCCAGTATACATGATACAAAAAAAAAGAAAAATGGAAAGGAGAAATGACACTGCAGTTACCTGCATTTCCACCAGTGCATGTGCTACCAGACTCAAACACAAAGCTGGATAAGCTGCATTTTACCCAAGTTGTGAACAATACAAAATAAACTCAGTGGAAGATTTCTCTGCATTCCTGATAGTTAATATCATGATTCCTGATACTTAGATAAGATTCAGTCAGAGGACTCAAGCGTTTGATAGTGCTGTTTCCCTGCATACCCTTCCCTTAACTTCTGGAAGAATCTTTCCCTGACAGTTATGCACTCCATCCTGATATTTTTTTTTTGCATATAAATTTAATATGATGTTAAGCAACATGTAAATTACATTCAACCTACCATGCCATATACTGTAATTGGGTGCAAAATATGTGATCCAGCACTTAAACTAAGTTATCTCTTTATAAGCCTTGGGAAAGTGGGAATGTTTGGGGTTTTGATTTTTTTTTCAATTTAAATTTAGCATCAGACAAGGTTTAGTTGGGGTCATTTTACCCTGTTGTAAAACTGGACTAGTTAATAGTCCTCTGTCTAGATTGGAAAATGTCACGACAGTAGTGATGAAATGAAAATGAAAATTACATAATTGCAGCTGTGAGATGTTTTAGACTTCACAACATAGATGTTGCAAAATCCAAGCCAAAATGGGAGTTAAATTTGATGGCACTGTCTCTTCTTTCTTACTTCTTAAATTTTGAGAATCTTACATAGTTTGTATTCACTTTTAAATCTTTCTGGTAAACAGATATACTCTGCCACACTGGCACTTCTTGTGAACTGAGATTATTTCTATAGCCTCATGAAGACTGGCCTCATATAATCATGCCACACCATAAGAGGTCTCCATAAAATGTGTTATTTTCAGTTTAAGCTGATCCCCCTCCCTCCTCAGTAAATTAGACACAAAGCCTTCAGGAAATCAAACTGAATAATCAAGCACTTAATAAAAAATGCATCGTGGTACGTCAGCCTCTGTTATCAACTTGGAAGAAAAAGCAGTATAAAAATGCTCAGACAATAATGATTTTCATGAATTTAAACATTAATGCTGACTTCAACCTCATCGTACTTTTGAGATGTTTAAACCCTTTTACCAGCTTAAGTTTCTTCAAACCTTTTTGACAAACAGTACTTTGCAAAAAAACACGAGTTGATAAATGATTATGAACGAGCAGATTATGAATATGGAGGAAAATTAGGTCATGCCAAAGATATCTGTTCCATGCACACTTGTAAATATTTATCACCATCCCATCACTGTCACTGGTAGGTCCCACTGAACAAGGTGACTCCAGATATTCCTGCCCCCATTTGCAATTCTTTGTTTTAAAACAGATAAAAGAGGAAGAGATAATCTTGCAAAAGGCTTTTTACCTTATTTTTCAGTAGAAGGGGTTTTCTGTATTTTTTCTGGAAAGGAAGAGAAGGAAAAAGCATTTATGTTTTTACATGGTCATTTGTGGAGAAAAAAAAATAAAAACAAACCAAAAAACTAAGCAAGATGACCACCACAGAAAAATCCCAAACAAACAGAAAACCAAACCCAACCCCCCTAAAATATTCAGCTCACTTTGGCAACAAAGAAGGGAACATAAGTCAATGAAGAAGCAATTGTATTTAATCATAGAAATTTCACAAATATTAGATGTGAATAAGATTGTTATATAGGAGATATATATAAATATATGTATATAAAGCCTCCTTAAAATATCTCTCTTTAGTATCAGTTTTGACTGCAATTCCCATTATTTTGGATTGTTTATGAAGAACTGAAATATTATCCA
Organism: Myrmophylax atrothorax; assembly: GCA_026770055.1. Classification (NCBI taxonomy): domain Eukaryota; kingdom Metazoa; phylum Chordata; class Aves; order Passeriformes; family Thamnophilidae; genus Myrmophylax; species Myrmophylax atrothorax. Next base: position 35,048,907 of record JAOXXN010000102.1, read on the forward strand.
ATATATAGCACATATTTATATGAATAATTTAGATATACATTTATAGAATTAAATTTACAGAACGGAGTCCCATGAGCAACAACAACTTTCTATTTACAAAGAAAATACTGTGGATTTATAATATTTGCCTTCTATGTAATCTATTGAAGCACAAACTGTTTGTTGTCCTTATCAGGAAATGTCTAAAAATGTTTCTAACAAAAGAAACCACAATGATGTGAGAAATCGCTATGGAATTAATAGATTTTTATATTCTGTATGTGACATTTACATCCAGTCCATCCCATGGTGGCCTTTAGCCTTTGCTGATGTGTGGATAAAAAGTGAAACAAGGAAAGAGGCATTTTAATTTGCCTTTTCATTTCTGATATGGAATGATCATGGCCAGCCTTAAGAAAGCCAAAAAAAATCCTCATATATGGCCCATGTGCTGGAAGGTCATTTTCCTCCTTAATATAAGGTTTAATTTTCCAGTGTTTAGTCAAGCCAATTTCTCATGGAAGCTTACTCCTAGAGAGGATCTAAGTTGCAGGGAATATGCCCATGTATAATATTCAGTCTTGCATTAACTTTAATGCAGTGTTTTATAGCACAGGTTTTTTACAGGACATAGTTTAGTTAATGTGATAAAACATTAAGTTAATGCTCTGCTCCTCAGAATTTATTTTACAACAGTTTTTTTGTTAAAAATAAAAAAAAGTCGCTTTAGTGGGACAAAGTCATGTGAAATTTGAAGCGCCTGGCTTGGCAAATACATTTCAGATGGCCAAATATCAGTGGCCATCAAATGACTGCTGGTAAATGTTGCTTGGAAAATACTTGTTTGACAAGGCAAAAGAACAGTACAAGCATAAAAGTTGCTTCCTAGTACATTGTTTGTTGTACCTGGCAGCACTTTGATGTCTGTCAAGCAACCCATTATAACAATAACAGCAAAGACAACGTGAAGTGAACAACTTCACCATTAAAGTACTAATAAAGTTCCTCTATATTCATTAATGTACCTTGTAATAGACCAGTTAGAAGGCAATTTGTTCTTTCTTTCATGCAAATAGTTCTATTAATGGAGCAAAGAGAATGGTGACAATTTAAAAGGTACACTAAAACACTCTGATGAATATACGGGCTGAGTGGTGTTCCAGTGGCTGGAATATTGAGGGAAAATAGAACACTAATGTTCTTGGTACTGCTGTTGCTATCAATCAGTTGAGCCCTTGGTCTGGATTGGTTTATATATTTAGCAAAATAAACTTACATGCCCCCCCCAAAGTTTCCCTTGTTACTGTAGAGGTACACAAATTGAGGATTAACACAGAACCAAATATACATAGTGCAAATGTATCTTAATTTCATTCAGTTCAATAAATTTGTACCCATGTGGAAGAGTAGGTGTTGACACACCTTTTGCTGTTGATTCAGGATGGGTTTGCCATGTATTTCATATTATCCAGGCATTTAACTTGGCTATTTTAGCAATCCAAAGCTAGGAGCCTGAACAGGCTGAATAGGAAAGACAGGTGTCTGGAGACAGTGATTCCAAACACCTCCATGAGATATCAAAAGTTAAAGGAGTGAGGAAGAGCCTGTGGTTGCAGGTTTCAGAAGTACAATAATTGACAGGGAATATTTCCTGTCTCCAACCCAACAGATCATTGAGGCTTTTACTTATCTTTGAGTATAATTTTGAAGTAGTCATTCTGAGTCTCCCCATTGTGAATTTATTAGTTGTGAAAAGGAAGATTATTGGAGAAGTTCTATCTGTGTTTTACAGATTAACATATACCCTAATCTGGAAAGGGATTTGTATGCATAATGTTAAAATCATCAGATTTAATAGAACTATTTGCACACTTAAAATTCAGCACTGGCTTTATTATCTAGCTAAATCAGGATTAAATAAATCAAAGTCTAAGTTCTTACTGACTGTAGGTAAGTTTGGATGAGGACCTACACTGTCATCACCTCTCAAACTTCTTGAAAGGTTTTAAGAATATCACTGAACATAGAAATTAAATGAGAATAACTTTGTGGTGCTCTTAGTGTTACTGTTAGATGTTTTGTGAGTCATCAGCTCATGAGAATAGGCCATTACAGGAAGTCACCTTGCACAGCTAAAGCTCTCAAACTGTGATAGAGCCTGCAGGCTGGGAACAAAAACCTGCAAAAAGCGTTGTGCAAGAACCTAAAGCACTTTCCCCTGGGCTTTCCTTCCAAGGGATAAATAGAGAAGCACCAGTGGCTCTCTTGGAGGAGTTGTGTCACCTACTTTTTCTCAGAATGGCCTTGATGCAGTTCAGTATCTCAGGAATTGCTTTGGAAATTTAGCACCCAGTGATGTCAAACTAGTCAGAGAAATAAACCCCTCAGCATTCCAGTATTTCCAATCACTTCTATATAATTTTTTTTCTTGAAGCATGATGGACACTCTGGAACAGTCTTCTTCCATGGATCCTTCAGGAAGCATGTTCTCTTCTGAGGGCTGTGCTTTTCCTCTGCATTTACACCTCAGGGATATGTTTAGAGTTACAGTGGCACCTTTCCTCCCTCAGCACATGTTAGAATATCAGACACCTACTAAGTAAAAGCAAACAAGCTTTTTACCTTTTTTATAATTATTAGCCCCTTTGTCCTAGAAAGAAAAGCCCTATGGAGATATTATCACTTTCCATTATATCTGATGATTCTTAGAGTGATTTTTGCAGACTCCTATTACAATTTCACAGTGTCCTATTGATTTTGTTTCTCTTAAGGGCTTTTCCACCAAAAGATTGTATGTAATATAAAGGACAATAAAAGGAATTGCTAAGCAGTAAGGATTATTATTCTCTATGTTTACTGCTGTACCAACTATATGAAAAAAAAACCCAACAGAAAAAAAAGGCTAAGTCAGTGTACTTATGACTACTGGGATTTGTAGTATTTCCTGGGTAAATGTATGATGACCTCCAACCGTCTGAGATGGCAAAATCAATAATAATAAGTCCTCCCCCCATTTATTATACTGAAATTGTTATGCAGGATATATATTAAGAGAATGTTTCATCTGCAGTGTACTGCATCATGTTACATATCTGGACTTGTTTGAAAGCACCTATCATATCTATGTGGATATTATATTACTCTGGCATAATAGCATTGCACTGGCAATCCAAATTCAGTATTTTTTCTTCTTACAGGCTGTATTTATGGCCAAAATAGCCACAATTTTCCTCACATAAAATACGAAGTGTAATCTAATCTTTCTCTTCCTGACAGAACAGTATTGTAATTCTGATCTTTCTCTTCCTGACAGAAAGGCGTCATAATTCTATTCAGGCTTCAGCCATTCTTTAAAAAGATTAACAATGGAATTTTGGGGAAAAAAAAATCATAATTTCTTTTAAAAATAAAACTGATCAATGTTTTCTCAGTTATGAAAGTAATTGTACCATTCTAACAAATATTACTGCTGCTCCTTCAAACTTTTTTTTGGATGTGGATTGGCACCTGTCTTGGATGTAAAGATGATTTTGTGTTTCTTTTGCAACAAGTTTTTGCTGGATAAGAAATCCTTGAAAACCCTTTGTTATGCATCAGTTCATGATTGATGACATTGATGAAACATAAACTTTTCAATGTCACCTGAATTTATATACTTGAACATGGTCCCATTGACTCAACAGCAGAGCTCAGGTTGATATTAGCGATGCCAAGAAAAAAAGGAGTTTGGATTCTGAAACCTGATGAATACCTACAATTTTAAATAAGAAAATCTAATGTCCTCCATAGATGCAGCATCCATAGTAATTATGCAGTGATCAAATAAACCAAAAAGAAGTACATAGTCTTGAAATTATTGTTTCTAGTATGACAATATTCCCTTAGGTATCACATGAAAAAGAAAAAACATATTTTATTTTTAATGATTTATAGGGCTTTGAAACTTCTACACAGCTAAAAAATGGAATGCACAATGCAATTAAATAACACAGTGAAATGCAAGAGAAAGAAAAATATACTCTTATAACTAAAAGAAAATGCTGCATTTACCTGCAAGCTACAAGGTTTAAACCCCTGTGGTTATTAAAAATTATGATGTACACAAAATTTACCTTTTTAGTTCCTCAGAAAATGAAGTAGGGATAATTTACTTTCAGACTTCAGTATCCAGGGAAAGAAAGAAAAAAGTAGAGGGGAGAAATAACAAAATGACCTCATTTACCGAGATAGAAATCTGGTGTTTACTCTTTGATGTAAGGAATCTCCTCCTCCTTTCAAACAAGGATGTATTTTTTATTTCCAGGTTTCTGAAGAAAAGAAAGAAGTGGGCAGAACCCCCAGGTATTATATAACAAGAAAAAAAATTGACAGTTTCGGAGAAAGAGCTGTTGATCAAAAAAAGTTTAATTCAGTTTGGAATATTTTCTCAAAAAATATTATGCTCCTTGGATTTTTGGCTTTTGAGGGCCTCATGGTAGCCTATAAATAAGGCAAAACTCAGTTCATGAATCAGAGGCAGCAAGATGATATTGCTATGGATTAAACTGGTTTTCTTCATCTCTCTTTTTTTCTTTTAATTGGGTAACTGAATACACACTATAACCAAACTGGTGTAAAAGGTCAGAGCATGATTTAAGTCCCCTCTTGGGACACTTTACTGTGTGTCCTTGCAGCATTTAAGAACATTTCCACTACGTTTAAAGAAATACATCACTAACCTGGGCATCAACCATTTATTTTCAGTGAATCTGCCTCCTTGGTTTGTCCTCCACAACACAACAGGAAACCCAGGCAGTTGTTTGCCTACAAAGGAACTCTGATAAATAATGTTTGCTGAATTTGCTTGTTGTAAGCAGGAAATGCCTAATGAATAAACTGCACAGAAAGGGAAACCTTTAGAAATGAAGATTAAAATATGGCCTAGGGTTAATGATACATTATCCAAAGTTTCTTTTCTTCCACTAAAGCATATCTCAGCTTGCATATGCTGCAGTTATTGAAACTATAATAGAAGAAAATATTTTGGTGGAGGAATTATTGCCAATATTTAAATTTAAAGGGAATGTGAAGTATAACATGCAATTTAAAACTCATTAAAATTATCTTAGTAGTTCTTTCTATTACAAAAGGATTTGGACCGGATTAATTATATCATGACCAAATGTGGTGAGACAAATGCAATGCTCTGCTGATATTGGCCTTTATAGTCAGATTGTAAGTATTGACATTCTGATGTTCTGCATCCATCCTCTTTTTAAATTTTTACTTTGAATCATTGTTTTAGTTTGTGTTTGTAAAAATGTCTGTAAGAAAGAACATGCTCGTGGTTTCTATGCTTCTTTGTAGGAAGGAGTTCTTAGAAAGACAACACATTTTTATTTATAGATGTTTGTCCATGCCAGGAGTCCTTCTTTCCATATAATGACCTGCAAAGCCTGATGAAATTTTGCCTAAGACCTGCATCTGTGGAGTGGGGTAACTAAGGGGGTATTCTGTATCAGAAGGACATTGTATCCTTGTTAATGAGTTTTGTTGTATCATCTCAGTTAAAAAAGAATGATGAAAGAGAAGGAAAACCAGGCAGTCTGTGGTATTTCTGTAAATGCTGGTTCTTTGGTATAAGGAATGCAAACGTGGGTTCAGCTTGGTGGCCAGCACAGGTTTTTAGAGAAGCTGAGCTGGAGGGTGAAGCCAATAAGTCAGTCAGGTTTTCTGCCTTCTATTGGGGTACAACAACTTGAGGCTGAAGAGCTTAAAAACTTAAGTATGTCAAAATCTTTTCACTTATACATCTTGTTATTCAAGAAGTATCCATATCTTCAACCTAAGAATAAATCAGATTAGAAAAAAGTGGGAAAAAGTTGTTCTGTACATCTGTTTTCACGTCCAACTCAACCAGCACAGATGAGTCACTGTGGAAATCTTGTAATTTTTTGCTAAGCAATAAATTATTACCTTTGGCTTCGCTGGAAATGGGGAAAAAGTTAGCTAAAAGTGTTTGAGAAGAGCAAAACCTCCTACCTTTTTGCTGCATAATAATAGACATAGCTCTCTTCAATGAGTCATGTTATGGGAAGTCATGGTGGGAACTGCAGAGGCAGCATTAATTCAGTATGGAATTGAAAATAAAACAACTCAAATGGTTCTAAATAAATATGCTTTTCTGCCCCACTTGGGAATATTTCCAGACATTCTTTTAAGGGTAAGTATTTTGCAAGAGATTTGAACTGCATAAATAAGCAACATGTCAAAATAAAATGTCATTAACTTTATAGTTGAAATCTGAACGGAAAAGAGAAAATAACACTATTTGAACTTATGTTTAGAAAAATAGACTTTAAGGAAATGAAATAATCTACCACTGGAAGTGATAATATATGATTGGTTCAGAAACCCATGGGAAAAAGTACATACTAACTGTAAATATTAAGGAATTATTTATTTTCTGTAAAAACAGTAATTTAAATATAATTACATTATGATGACTTGATACAACAGGAAAGGTTCCATTTACTGTCATTTAGGGTTTTTTTTTAAAAAAAACCCAAAACCAAACCCCAAACCCTTGCTAAATTTTCACCATAATGACTGAAATCTTTTGATCAATGATCAAATTCTCCTTTCCTCAGTTTGGTTTAGTTTGGTTTCTCTGCCTCCTCTTATATATATATTAAAGAGAATAGAGGAAAAGAATACAAGAGGAAATTGAAGAACAAGTATCTCAAACTTTTCATTTTTTAAAAGTATTACATCTGAGTTTTCTGTTACCTTTAAAAGTAATTTAACTTTTTTTCCAGAATACCATTTTCCCTGGAAAGTGGGTATCGTTTTGCCAGCTCAAATCATGATACATTTAATAGATATACATCTGCATCACCAATCTCAAGCTCTCAAACTGGACAGACCCCTTTTACAGAGCAGTTATTCTGAAATCATTATTTGCTGTTTTGTTTTTCCAAGTGGATGGACCATTCAGTTCCCATTTCCCACCTGCATTCCCTGGTGCCTGGCACTGAACTGTGTTTGGGCCAAGGCACTCTGATGTCTCTGCACTTCCAGACTCAGGCACAGGAAAAGGTGAATCACTGATGTAATTAAATCAAAAAGCCAATGCCTTGCAAGACACAAATCCATTTCTTCAGGTGTTCATGAACTTCTTGCATTTTAAGGGATCTCCCAAAGGTAGAGGAAGCCTTGGGAGCCCCACGTTGTAGAGGGGCTCTGTGGTAGAGATGGATGGACAGAGAGGAAGGGCTTGACTGGCTCTGAAAGTATCCACATCTAGTTTGCAACAAATTCAGTGAAAAAAAAAAGAGTATTACCTTAAGATAGATCAAATCATCAGCATTAGAGGTGATATGACAAAAAGAAGGGAAAGCAGACAGTGAGTTCAATAACAGAAAAATTAAGCCTTTATCCTTAACTTTCATAGTCCTGAATGACTGAAGAAAACCCAGTGTCAGATGCAGGCAGTGCCCCATCCCAACACTGAAAACCTGTTAAAGGTCTGTTTTCTGAGCATAACTAAAGGACAGGGCATTGGATTGTGACACTGAGAAAGTTCAAAGGTGTTTAAAGGTGTCAGAGTGTTTGCTGCAGGCTTTAAATAATTTTTAACGTTGTCAGGAGCATTCAATTGAACAACAAAAATATAGAAGCTCAAAAGTATCTTGGTTTGTAATGTTGTGCAAGTATATTGGAAAAGCAATATATGTGCTGTCGTCTATTATTAGGAAAATTGATGATTACAAGGTAACTTCTATGTGATACAAAAAATGTGTAAAGAGGGAGTTCAATTATTATTCAACACATTGACCAAACAAAAAAAAAATGCTAAGCAAACTATATTGAACATCTGTCTCAAAAATGTTTAAATCAATAGGAAAGGCAAACTTTATTTGACTTGTAGTCACAGTCTAATTCCATTCCCAAATTTTCCACAGGCTAAATAATTACAATTAACCAATGATTAATGCTTTAACTCCTAAGAATTTTGTCAAGGAGCTGAATATACCATACTTTTAAAAAATCATGACAAACAAAAGGGTAAAGGGGTATTTTAAAGGAGTTAGAGACAGATCTATAGCAGAAAATGGTCAATTATTTGATAATTTCTGGAATTTGTTTTATATTTTATTCATGGCTTTACAGTTTACCAGTTTTTTATGCCCATAGACAAAATTATTTTCTCATTTTCTGAGAGTAAAACCAGGCAATTCTCTCTTGAGCTGATGGCCAAAGAAAATTTATTTTTCTTCAGAAGTATTTCTTGTATTAACTAATATTTCCTCAATTTTGATTATGCAATTTTATTTCACTTTTTACCATGTTTTTTCTACACAGCTACAGTTTCTTCACATTTGTTTTTTAATAAAAGTGACCTGATGAAATATTTGCTGCATATTAATAGCACAACATTTAATTTAAAATAAGGCCAAAACTTTCCCATCTGATTCATATAAAAAACAGAAAATAGAAATTATATAATTTTTTTACTTCTTGGTCTTCCAGTTTTTAATATTATCATAAAACCAGAAAAAGTAATTTAAAATAGTGAACAGAGATACTCCAGTGCATTTGACCATATGAAAATCATTGGGATTTAATTATTTTCTTTCTGGTTTATGTGTACAGTTTCATCAGAGTCAAGGCATTCTGACAAAATGTACCAGTTTCTAGAATTGAGTATTTTTTTTTCCCCAATGGAAAGCATTTCCATTAAAAATCTCAACTGATTTTACTACCTTCCTATAGTTATGTCCTGTAGTAACTGGCTTTATTGTGTTCCAGATACAGAGAACACTCCTGGATGTTCAATAAATACCCAGGTTGGACTTTAATGTTTAATTTTTTGGGGAAATCAAGACAGGACAAAATTCCAGAAGGTGAAGGACTTGTTCATCTGTGACCTGGTGAATTGGGATTTTAGATCTGTAGCCATGCCTTGTTTGGATATCATTAACTCCAAAATATTTTACAGTCACATCTCAACTCCGTGCTGAAGGACCCTGGTCCTCCCATCCTCTTCCCTGCTTGACATGGGCTTGGAAGTGACCAAGAGGATCCATCACATGCACAGCCTCAGGGACATGTGTGGACAAAGCAATGGAGGTGAGATATTCTGGCACTGGTGACTGAAGTCTGCCTTCCATAAATCCTTAGGAAATCTCCCTGTTAAACTCATGGATTTAATGTGACTTAGTCAATCTAGTCCATCATCTCTGGGTCTCCTCAAGGTAACCTAGAGGTTCATCAGGCACGTATAACTGAGCTAAAAGGAGAAGTATATGGGTTAAGTTCTGTGGTCTTTGTCACACAGAATGTCAGACAAAATTAGACCCTGCAGATGGTACATTGTACATTTCTACAGATATTTCATGTGGTAATAAAATAACAGCAATTTCCAGTGGAAGGTATTCCATGTACACATACCACACCTGTTGGGATTTTAGTAATTTAGAGCCTATTGCTGCTTCTGAAGCAGTCAAAAGATTTTATCTTTTGCTTTCAGTAATTGCTTAATATTTACAATAATTTTTATTATTATTTTTTAATTCTGTGCATGCTTTGAAAGCGTAATCAGTATTCTAACAAGTTTCCAGGTTGCTGATTCCTGTGTTGCAGAATAACTTGCACTGGAGAACTTAAAAGGCATCTCTAATTTCTGTCGCTGTCAAAGACTGGATAGGTCCAACATTTTACTTTGAAATTATGTTCTTCTTATGAACTGCTTATTAGGCAATTAAATGTGCTGTTTAAGCTAGAACCAGCTAGAAATTGAAATAAAATTATTTTTAAAAGACTCAGTGGTAGCTCTTGTTGAAAGACAGTTATGACTGTGCTGCTGTCAGATAGGGTTTAGAGTAATGAGACACACAGGTAATCAGCATGAACTGGCAGGAACAGTTTTTCCATTATTTCATTCCAAGGGGACCTGATTAGAAAAAATATTGCTCTTATTACTCCTGAGTGAGCATTATAAGTAGGCTTGGCTAGAAAGAGAATTACATATGGCATTACTATTTCAGGCATCTAAGAACTGTAAAATATGTGTAAAAGGAGGAAAATTACTATTTCAAGGATTAGCATTTTAGTAAGCCAGGTAGCCAAATGTTTTAAGCAGTTACAACATAAATGTGCTGTTCTCCAGTTGTGAAAAAGATTCCAGTTGTGACAGGCCCCAGTGCCTGTGAAACAAGAATCACAGAAATTAAATATGGGAAGAAGAGGTAAGGTTGTGATTTCCATTGTTCCCATGCAGACTGGTGCTTTCTTGTGCATTCTAAACCCTTCAGTCTATTCTTTAATTATCAATTCTCATTTACAAGGCTCCCTTTGTTTAAGTGGACCCCAAAATACACCACAACCTTCTTTGTGTAATGAGCTCTGATTCTCTGATGTGTTAAAAACTTCTTGTTAACTTTGGAAATACATAAAACAGATTAACAGAATTAAGTAACAACAAATGTATCTGGTTTTGCAATACAGAGAATCCTTAATTTAGCATAGAATAGGGATGACAGAGTAATGTCTCTGCAAGTTCTGCTTCCTCCCTGACTGGTGTTGCAGCAGAGCTCAGAAGTCCTAAAAGAAATCTGCAGTATAAACAGAGGGTGAAACAGGAGCTGCCACAAAAATACACAATGATTTCAGCAAGAGAAAACAGAAGATCATTAGCAGAACTGGAGGGATAGCTGGAATCTCTTGATTCAGCATCCCTTGCCCTTGGCATTGTGTCAGGCCCCTTTGGTCATGTATATTATGATGACTCAACTTGTGCTGCTGCAGGAATGCAGAGCTATTGCTCTTTTGATACTGAATGCTTCAGAAATTGCTTTCACTGTCTTTTAGTGTGTGCATGAAGATGAAAAGGTAAACAAAACTGAAATATTATGGCTAATTCTCAATGGTTAAAATTGTTTTAGAAGATGAAATTTTTACAACTTTAAAAAAGCCATTTTAGACTCCTCACCCATTTTACATTACTGGAACCTGATGAAGCTTTTGCAAGTAGCTACCAGCTACTGCTTTATCACCACAGTAGGTCCAGTTCATAGGCAAAGACAATTCACACTCATGTAGATAAGAATAAAGTCTGTTCACTCTCTTTTGACTTTTCAAAGAGAAAAAAAGCATGATGTAAGGAATCATCAGAGCTCCCACAGATTCTCTTGAAGGAGTCTGTGACATGCTTGGAAACATAAAGCTGAGCTACAAAGCCCTGTCCTTCTTAAAATCTGTCAAGGTAGTTTAACAATGCTTATAAAACTGAAATTGTAATTAAAAACTAAATAAACTGCTTACAGAGGGGGAAAATGGGCTGCTCAACACTGGCTGACTACCTGGAGTTATGGAAAGGAACGCCATCATTCAGTTTAAGACATAATGAGATACCAAATTTGAAGGCATAATGAGATGCTGAAGTTGAAGAATATTTATTTGGTAGTCATCTCCTATCTTCTTCCCTACTATTTTAAGCTGAATAAATTCAACAGACCAGCATTAGTAACAAGCCAGCAGAGCACCAGTTGCCTGGAGCATCATATGGGTAATGGATTATAAAATTTATCTCAGTAGGTAAATCTGTTGCCATTTCCCATTTTATCCAAGAACCTTGGTAATATTGTTAGTAATACAGAGCTATTCTTAAAAACAAAAACAAAAAACAAACCAATAAAAAAATAAAAGGAAGCATTGGGCAGTGATGGAGTCACAATCCCTCATGTGGCACTTGGGGACATGGGGTAGTGGTGGGCTTGGTAGTGCTGGGTTAACAGTTGGACTCAATCATCTTAGAGGTCTTTTCCAACCCTAATGATGCTTCAATTCCAAAATCGCTGGAGCAGAGCACTGGGGAAGGAAGGACTGGCCTTCCCACAGTATTGGTGACATACTTTACCCAGTGGACTATGTGTAAGGACATTTTCAGACCCCAGCTCCCTGACACACCAGCTAAACGAGTTGCCCTCTGCTTGTGTGAATGAACACGACTGAAATCAATCACAAGGAGAAAACAGCTGGATGCATGCAGGACTGTGTGGAGATAAAAATTCCATAAAATGGGAACTGTGCCCCCAGACAGGAGCAGACAGATTAGCTACAAACTGTGTTCTTGAGCAGGGAGTGCCCTTTGAAGAGCGAGGACAGCTGCTGACATCTAGTGTTTCCTACTCAAACAAATCTCCTGCTTGTGCTCTTCAGCAGCAGAAGTGCCTGTGTGTGGTCACAGCCTCTGGGCTGCTTGGGGAGCACAAGGTGTGAAGCTTCACAACCTCAGTTTAATGAGGGGCTTGCAGAGGATGCTGGTATGAAAATCCCTGTCCCTACTAGCTGTGTTTCCAATATCCTGATCCATTTGAACACCAAGACAGAGGGGACTGCAGGAGGAGCTCCTTTTGAACATTTGCTTTCTTTTACCCTCCTAGTCTTATTTTCTTGAACCAAGAAGCAATTTCTTAAATCAAGATCATGAATTAATTCCAGCAAAAATCAGGAAAAGAAACTAGGAAGAGAGGGTTTTTTCTGCCTTACTTCCCAAAGCAAACAGCAATCAACTTTTACTGTGTTTGCTTTACATACAAAGCAAAACAAACTAAAAAGCTGGAAAAGAAGGCTTTCACAGATATCGTAGATACAGTCAGAGCTCATAAATATTGCATGTCCTCACTGTGATTGTCACTATGCTTCCTTTTAACCAAACATAATTCTTCTATAATAGTTTCATTGGAGAATATGTTTTGCCTCCCTACACAAGTTCATTCTCTTTACTCTGTCTATTTACAGTTTGTGCACACTGTCTGATTATGTTAGGACTGTCATTCTGTGCTGTCATTATTATCTGGATTGTTTTGTTAGCTCTGTTGCTGTTAGACTCATTATTTTCAGCCTGCTAAATGTCCTGACCTAGATTTGATTGCCTACCAGGTGACTCATTATTTAAATTAACTTGTACATCTACATCAGGCATTACAATCTAATTCCTTGAATTAGATTGCCTGCTGATTCTTCCTCTCCAGATGATTGATAGTTTGAATGATTGCCATTTATGGGGAAAAAAACCCCCAAAACAAAACACAAACTAAGATTTTATATATGAATCACTATTTAACTATTCTTTTTCTTTTATACTTTAGCCTCAAATTTGTCTTTGAGGTCTCAAATAGAACAATTAACCTTGGAAAAGATCTCTAAGATCATCAAGATGTAGGAGGGTGGGTTATAATGATTTTACAGGGGAAAATATTAAGAATTTAAAATTTTGCCTGTAATAGCCTTTACTTAAATATTCTAGAAAGATATTTTCTGGCTACAGTTGAGGCTGTCTTTACTTGTACTTCAGATCCTTTGACATGCCAGCTGCAGGGAGACCTTTGTGCTAAATGCAGGAGGAGATAGTAACTTCCCTGCACATCTCATTCAATCTAAAGGTTACATTGAGAACATCTTTTTTGCAGTGATGGATGACTGCCTGCACGAGCTGTATCATTATTGTGTATGGGACAACTAGTGCAAGTGCTACTCATCAATGAGAATAACTGGTTCACAATCTGTCTCTGAAAGATAAGACACCAAAAGGACACAGACCTCGGAAATGACTCCCAATCTGTTACCTTAACCACAAGATCATTCTGATGAGGATATCAGTTTTCCTTAATGTGTTTGTCTAGGGAAAGCACTTTGCATAAAGAAATGAACTATTTAAAAAACTTTGTAAACATTACCCTCTGTAAAATGAATTTTAAATGCATCACTTTGTGCTATTATAATTAATATTGTTTCCAGCTGATGGTGGGTTTTGACTCTGCAAGGTCACTGTTAAGTTGCTGCAGTCACACTAAGCTCTAAGCCTGTTAGTGTTTAACAGGACAGGAGTTTCTTCCCTTGAGTTTCTGCTTTTACAGTGGGAGGGCTGAGATCTTGCTGCTCTGCTAAAGGTTGCTCTACCTCTTCCTTTTCCCTAGAGTATTTATTCTCTTGTTTTTAGTTTGACAGTTTTGACTGAGGTTAGAAGAGTTCATCTTGTTTACAGCTTCTCTGGATGGAGGTAATGCATGTGTTATATTCATGTACTAGAGATGTAAAAGCTTTGTGTTTTGGGGATGGTTTGCTATTTCTCTCATTGAGATAGCTCTGTCTCTGTACGTGGTCACAAGGCACTGAGAAAAGAGGTAATGGTGTTTTTATTTTCAAATCCATCCTTACCACAAGGCAAATAGAAACCCCTCAGCACCGCCAACGTAGCAACTTCTGTTACTCAGAATGAGGGAAGGTGGGGTAGGGCAGCACTCAGGCTCTTTGCTGAATGGTCTCAGCTCAGTGAACATGCAATCACAGGTCTAATTGTAATCAAATAAGTAATCCAGGCCCCAATCCATAAACCACATAAGGGTATAATTAACATTAAACAAGTGCTCAGTCCTATTAGCTTTAATAGAAGATAAGCATGGTAATGTTAAGTATATACTTACCTACCCAATCTCCATGTACTTCAGAGTAGCAGCCTTAAATCAGGCTCAAACCCCCAGCAGAGGGGTTTGCTGGTGTGGATTCTAGCAGATAGCAAAATCTGGGGTGTACAAGAAATGTAGGTGTATAACACGTACAAATGTACATTGAAATATGAAAAATGAAGAGAAGCAATGCATTTAAGCTGGCTTAAATTCCCCTAGGGAGTTTGGGTCAGTGCAGAAGGCACCCCATCAGTTTTCTTGTCCTATATGAAGTGTGAAAGAGGGTTGATGAATTGTTTCTGCTTGTTAAAGAAAAATCCTGGTGTGAAGGTCTGCTCTGTGGGATAGGAGCTATTCACGACACTGAGGAGAACTGGTGTGGCTAAAGCCTGCAGTGCCAAAGGGATGACCCAAGGCCAGGTTGGATGGGGTTTGGAGCAAACTGCTCTAGTGGCATGATGTTGGAACTAGATGAACTATAAAGTTCCTTCAAACTCAAATGATTACAGGATTCTATGACCCAGAGAAGCAGGTAAGTCTATAGGTGCTCATATAATCTGATTCAAAAACATCGCATGAACTCCAGAATCCAAAGAGGGGCCAGAGAGCCTGTGTCTTTCAGAATTTTCATTGCTGGCTTTCAAAATTATCTGTTATTGAAAAATATTGTGAACCACATAGAAATTACAGGGGAAAAAAACCTCAGGGAAAATAGAGTCAGAGAGGATGAGAAGTTACTGTCAGTACAGTCAAGAACACAGGAAATTTTTTAGCTACTGATTGCAAAAGGCATAAACTATCAAACTGTTCTGCACAGCCAGAGTAAAGACTGCAGAATTAAACATTAATGCTAAGCTGCTTAAGATGAATGCTGTGACTCCAGATTGTGTACATTAGAAAGGTTGACAGAAGACTAATTTCTAAAGGAGAAAATGTTTTAAAAATTAAGCACAGCCATCAATAAATCAGCCAAGCTTGAAATAAAAATAGGGGTTTGGATATATTCTGACATTTGAATATAATATAGCTATAAGAATAAAGGTTTTAGAGAACTATGTTCTAAAGTAGTCAACTATTTCTTACACTTAATATCTTTATGCTGGAGATTGTGTTTAAAGAATTGTAACCAATGGTATAGTTCATGGATTTGTATCAAACTTCATATGGTACTAACGCTACAATAATGATTTCTGTTGGAATATATATACCAGTGCAGATCTTCAGAGTGCTTTACCAGCATTATTTAATGACAGGCACAATGGCCCTTTGAGGAACGTATTGTAGAGATGGAAAAGCTGAGGCATGGCAAGATATTTCTTAAAGCTATTTTGTGAATAAGCAGAAGGGTAAGAATTAGAATTTAAGAGGACTTAGTTCCTCAAAATGACTGGGGATCTCTGCACAATGCTTTTCAAAAGTGATTAAATTATTAAAATGGTCTCATTCCAAATGCAAATAACTCGTGTGGGCTCCAGCCCACTCTGATGTCTTTGGCCTAAACTGCTTCTTTTCACTGCTGAGGGCTAGATCCTCAAAGAGGCTTTGTAATCTGGCCCCTTTTAACGAAGTGCTTACATCAATAAGACTCTATACCTACAAAGTTTAAGCACCTGCATTAATGCCTTTGGGGATTAAAGGCATGCAGTTCAGCACCTTAAAAGAATGAGCTGTAAATTTAAGTTTTAATGTCAACTACTGTTTAATACAATTAATTTTTAATAGCAAAGGCATTGCTTTTGACACACTTCCTCCAGCATAAAAAGGAAAATTTCACTGGTCCAATCCTTTTACTCATGGGCTCACTCAGCACCACTAGGCCTGTTCTGTGTTAGGCTGCCAGTAAGAGTTTGGGTAATGCACAGGTATTTTGGGGCATCACCCCAAAAACATTTGAAGGCTTTTTTCCAGCTGGGCTGAGCCATATTGTAGGGGACTGGGGAAATTCCTGAGGATACTTGTTGTTGGGCAGTTACAACTTAATTGATGAAATTACTCACTCAAAGCCTTAATGTGAAGGTTGGAGCTCTTTTCCTGACAGAGAGCAAAAAAAAGAAGAACAAGGGTGGGATGATGGGTTTTCAGATATGTTACAACTTCCTTTTTATCTTATTATTTATGGGCTTTGACTCCAGGTTACACTTCATTGTAATAAAGAAAATTCCGTGTGTGTGTATATATATATATTCATACACAAAAAAGTCATTATCTTATCTCATTTCTCAAGTAGAATGTTTTTGTTGCTATTTTACAGTTAGTCCACCAATATTTCAACAAAATATGTCTGTCAGCATTTCTTAACCAGTTATCAACACAGTAGCTAAACAAGGATATGAGCTCTAGCAGGCAATGAGAGCTGCACACAGTCCTGTGCCTTAAGTTTTAATTACAGCAAGCAGACATTATTTGTGATGTTTTGATTTAATTGTGGTTTTAATCATGAACCCTTGCATTTGATTATGATTTTGTGTTTGTTTTATTTCTCTCTGAAAGTGAAACTGCAAAGAAGTGTGCCTTTTCATCTGACTTGTAACTTCAGGAATTAATTTCTTATTTCCTTTTTGGTGAGATTTTTTCAGAGTTTATCTTGCATTTTAGAAGACTGTACTTAAAAATTGAATACTCTTAGGGTCCCAATGCAAGATGTCCCAAGTGTGACAGATCTGGCATACAAGATGACAGTCAGTGTTTTCAGCTCTCTATGGAGATGAAACTTAGATAACACAGAGTCATTCAGCTCTTCAATCCTAGATGAAAAATGTGATTCTACAGTACATGAATTTGAACACTTCAGGGATGATTTTATTTATTTAGGGGATGTGTTGGAATTTGCAAGTTTCCTGTTTAATATTCAGCAATCTTAATATTCAGTAAACTGTAGTCTAATTTAGAGTTATTAGCATGGTTGCTTAGATCCTGTGTTCAGTGGGCTCCTCCAGCACTCATGCAGTGATCCTTACAGTAATCACTAATATTTGATTTTTGAAAAACAATAGAATTTCTCTTTTGATCAGGGATTTGTGCTGTTCTAAGGAGCTGTGTTTCCATGTTAAATGCAAAGTGGTTGCTTTTGACCGATGAGCAGGTTTTGGGCTTTTTTCCTGCTTTGTGATAAATTCTTTGTACTTGAAATAAGTTCCAAATCAAAGAGAGAAAACAAAATGCAGAAGTTGAAGAGAAACAAAACAAGAATATTCAGTTGGAGACCATCAAACAGTATTGCTGCTGTATTCCAAGATACATTGATAATATTATTCCAATGTATTCTATTTTATTCATGTTTCAATATTGTACTGAATTTCCTACGTACAGAACCTCTTAGTTCTTTTCTAGACCTCTGTCTGAGCCTGATGGGGTCCTCTGCATTATTCCTGTTGCAATCTGGAGGACAGTGATTAGCAGTAATATTCTGAAGGTGGAAACTCCTCTCCCGGGAGCTTCACCTGGCACATACAACCTGCCATATGGTCATGTGTCCAGATGATCACTGTGCTGTTCTTGGGCACAGTCAGGATTTTAGGATATCAGTTGCTCAGTACAAAGAGCTCTCCCATGTCTTTCCAGTGCAGGAATGTCAGAAGATAAAGTGACCGGGAAGACTCCCACTTTTCCTGTCCATTACACACATTTATAGAAAGCTGTGGACCACATCTGCTTGTGGAGCTGGGGCTCTCTTGGAGGATTCTCTGGGATGTTCCCAGATGCAGTCCCTAATTAGGTTAGGTATAGCTACAGCTGAACCTACCTCTAGTTACACATAAATTAGTGGACATATAAGCAGGTTTCCATGCCCTACTTGTGTCCTGCAAATGACAGGACAAGACTTAGACACTCTGCACTTTTCTCCCCCCGACCTGATTTCCATGAAGGGAAATCTGCACATGCACAGTTTGGAATGGAGTAAAAGATCATCCCATTCTCTATTTAAATGATGAGGAAAGCCAGATCCTTGGGTAAACCTGGGCACAGCAGCACTATCAGCTTGTTAGTGACCTTTTGTTAGTTCTGGATTTTCACAAGGCAATCCTAAAGCTATCTGTGTTCCATAAAGGGAAGATCTGCCAGGATCATCCTCCCAAAGCAGCACGAAGAGCTTTGTCCTGGGTCAGATCCACAATAGAGTCTTATGATACATTGGCGTGCTAATGATACAATGAATCCTAGAGCTTGGCACTTATCTTGGCTGGATCTGGTCAGTTCCTGCTATCCTAATCTGCTCAGGAATGGTGGTGTAGTGCCAGACACGAATCCACCAAGTGAGATGTTGTCCCAGTATGCAGCATTTTCTGTACAAGCCTCAGCCATTATGAAGCAGAAGCAGCTTCACAACATATACAGAAGGATTTAGGAGGAGGACAAATAAGCAGATTTCAAAGACTTTTTCATGATTTTCTTATGTTTTCTTTTCAGGTCTAAATCTTTCCATAGGATCTGCACCTGGCAGTGTAATTAGCCAAAGTCTGCAGCAGTAGCCACTTAAGCTACTGGGTTTGAGGACTGAATATTTCTCAGCCTCCTCAATCCATTTTTGCAAATGTGCAAAAATGGGATTACTGGGAGGCTTTGTACGAGTTGCTTTAGCTGTAATTCCCGAAGAGTTTTTTGAGCTGCTAATCTAAGAGCTCGTCTCCAGAGGCTGATGAGTCTTAAATCTATTTTGCAGATTTAAACACCTCACCATTAGTACCCAGTGTTGGGGTTAGAAATGCCACTTACCCTTTCCATCCCCTCTCTGCTCTCTGAGAAAGATGATAAAATTACCAGGAGAGACAGATAAAGAGGAGCAGAAGGGTTAGGAGGAAGGAGAGAGACATTTTTCCTGGCTCAGCCCAGCTTGCACTCTAACAGGTATTTACAGTCTCTGGCTCGTGGTGCTTGTACTCAACTGTGTCAATCTGCTTCTATCCACAGGCTGACTGTAGCTAGGAGCAAGATAATTTATCTTTCTTGCTCTTACCCTTGTCTGTGTCCCCACACATTAAGGATGTTTCTCAGGCAGCACAAATATGTGTGAAATCTCTTGATTGCCTTTGCCCCTTGTGAAAAGACATTGTATGCTCTGTCCTTGACCAGCTATTGTTATGCCATCAGAGCTGGCTGATGGATTCGCAGAGTACAAGCACAAATTCTGATGGTCTGGAAAAAAAAAGTATATATATAAAAATATATATGCTCTGTAGTGGAAGGGCATAGCTCTTGTGACATTGCCTGCCAGAGAGCTGTCTGGCACTCTGTGAGCTGGATTTTCATATTCATGGGATACTTTCTTAGCAACTAGTTCCAGGTGCTTAATGAACTCTGTGCATCCCTCCTCTGTCTTTCCAGATTAGTGTTTTTGGGTAGTGAAGGAGGGTGCTGTGTGCTGCTGCTCTTCGTAAAGGTCACTGTTCCCAAAAGGATCAGCACCATTACCCTTGCACAAGGTATTCCCCAATTCTGCAAAACATGATGGCTCACAGTAATTTCTTCCTTGTCAGCTGCAAGTATAAAAATCTGTGATTTTTTTCTTTGCCTTTTAATGTACAGAACTTCTGTGAGCATTTTTCACAATAACTAAATATTTCTTAGGAAAAGACTAAGAGTAAGTGGAAGCTGGGAGGGAGACACAAATTATTTTCAAGTGGTCATGTTCCTCATTCTCTATTTAATTCCTGATACAAATGGAGCCTTCCACAGATATTTATCAGGCTAAAGAGGGAATTTTTGGTGCTGGTAGACTTCTCCCAAAGCCTAATCATTCAGGCTGCAGTTTTATATTCAGCATCTCTCAAGAGATAAAATATAGCATCATCAGTTTTAGAGAAAAGTACCAGAACAATACCTAGAGATTATAAAGGAATAATCCGTAAATGAAACTATGACTGTAAACCACCTTTGGGAGACCAATACATCATTCTGGATTTGCCTCAATATATTTAAAGTTTGCTGGGATAGGTTGTGCAATGGAGACTCCCTTTCTTCTGGCCCAGATTCATAACCAATGGAATTGGAAAAAAAAAAAAAAAATCATGTGTCGGATTCATCTGAAGAACAAAGTGAAAATCAGCTTCAATTTACAATCATTTTAGCTCTTGAAAGTAGTTATTTAAACCAAAATGGGTCAAGTACAACTAAAGATTACAGATTCAAAATCCAAGGTTGACTAAATTAATAATTTCATTTTGGGAAAAATGTCTGTGAAGTATCACATAACACAGACATTAGTATGCTTTATGTCTCTGCATCCTTCACTTCTGTCTTTTTCAAATGTATTGGAAAGAGCTTTATAGATTTAGCCCTAACACTGTCTTCAAAAGAATTGTGAGTTGATCTGTATTTTACAACTATAAT
>JAOXXN010000102.1:35069762-35101921 GCA_026770055.1 Myrmophylax atrothorax
ATTTAGTCTTAACACTGTCTTCAAGAGAATTGTGAGCTAATTTGTATTTTACAACTATAATCAACAGAGGCCTACAAAGGTATGTAGAAATACTGGAGAAATATTGGGAAATAGCAAAGAAATACCTTTGCAGATTGACAGATTTACAGGAAAATAATATTCTGAAGCTGCAAAAATTTGCCTCATATTTCAAATGCTTAATTCAAATATTAAAGTTTGAATTAAGAGAAAGTCATACCAGTTCTGTGCAGCTCTTTTGAACTTTGCAGATTTTTTTTCTGGCATGGGAGCTTCTTCAGTAGACAAGTTTGGAGAGCAGATGCTGACAAATGATGTTGCATGCATTCCCAGCAAAGCATTTTTTGCAAATGTACAGCCATAATCTAAATTAAAGATGAAAACAGAGCATAATCAATTCCAAAGTGAAATCAGGGGCAACAGGAAGATTTGGAGTGCCTTTTTCAGTTGAGTAGGGAGAAAATCAAATATATGGCAGCTGAAGCCAAAGAAAAAAAAAGCTGGGTTAGGATGCTAATGTGCATTTAGCAATGTAGCAAAGAGCTAACAGATAGGGGGTAAGGTCAAAGAGAAGTAGCCAAAGAGCTCAGGTCAGCTCTGGGACCTCTATAGTAGGGAAGTCGGGCATGAAGGAAGTCTGTGAAATCTTGGCTTTGACTTTATCCACTGCTATGATCCTACAGGCACAAACGTGTCCGCACCAGATCGACTGTTTTCCAATAGATCAGTGAGGAGTTGGTATAAGCCCTGTGGTGCCTGTGACCCATCACTGTGCTGGTTCATTACAGATAGATGGATAATTAATGACTTCAGATACCATCAAGTCTTGATCTGGCATTTGCTCACATGCCATAAGATCATGTCAAGGTAGCAAAGATGGACCTACAACACTGACTGGATTTGCAAAGAGCTGGAAGCCGATCTTCATGTGTCTGCCTGTGTGTGCCTGAGGTGTGTGTTCCTGCAACCCTTTTAGCGAGGTTACCATGTGAATTCTCTCATTTCCCTGTGGCAGATTATGAATCTGTATAAAAGCCTTGACAGACCTCATTTATTGTCAAAACTCTTGAACAAGCAGGAGTATCTTGATGTAGGAGCAGTTTTCTTCCTCCTTGTATGGGAATGAATTTAAGTGATGCAAGGGACACTGAATTTGAATCCAAATTCTTTGTAAGTGTGGGGGGGTGTGTGTACATATATATATGTATGTATGTATATGTATATATATTTTTTTCCTCACCATAAGTGGTAGAAGGCAAAGGATTACAACTCCCCCAACTGGTGAAACATCCCAATGCTTTGTTTTTCCCCAGAACAGTCCTAAAGGAAGGGAGACTGTTTATGAAGCAGCACTAAAGGGAGTGAATCACAAATTTCCACTGAAACTTTTCATTACTTTGGAAAAAGTTTGGCTATGCTAAAACAAACAAACAAACAAACAAATTAGCCTGATTTTCCCCCCAATTTTTATTAGAAACGAAAGCTTTTTGCTCCTCTTGTTCAGAAATGTGTTGCTTCCCCATCACCTTATCTGGTGTCTGTCAAAAGCCTCTGTTGGCTTCAGATGTATGTGCAGCTCCTATTGAATTCAATGGCACTTCTTAACCACAAGTACTCAATTATCTGCTGTTAATGGCCCATCCATTTTGAAAACACCTATTGCTTTCTCTAAATATTCTCTTAACTCATACTAGTATTGACCAAGTTTATCTGGAAAAGACATCTGCTGAGCGTGCTGCCAGAACACCACTTACCAGTGTAGCCTTTTCTTCATGGGATACTGTCTCAGTCTTATTTTAGTATTTTTCTTTTCTTTTCTACAGTGGTATTTTATTCTGTGGGTGAATTGTAGAAAAACGTGCAAAATTTGAACTTCAAGGATAACACCTAGAAAGTAGTGTCAGAATTTGAAGTAACATCTCTTGTGAGAAGCCAGGAAGACTGTGGAGAACTCCAGCTTGTAACCAATGTGCCATCAGCTCTTAAATGCCCAGGTGCAACAGATATCATTCCCTGTTTTAACCTTTCACCCCAAAGGATGCCAGCACCTGTAGTACACAGCATTAAAGGAATTTCTGTTGCAGAAAGATTAAAAGCAGAGTAACTCCTGGGACTGCAAACTTTTTTGTTCATGCCATCTGATGCTTTCATCACAGTGGTAACGTGGGTGCCTGAGCTCCAGCTAAAGAAAACCTGCGGGTTATGAAACAATCCTGGCTCTTCCTTCAACCCTAAGAGGCAAGCCATGATTTTTTTCCCATGTCTTGCCTTACCAGCAGCCCCTCCCTGCGGGTACCTGACGCTGCATCCTCACACTGCACAAAATTGAGTAAGTTATGGATTCAGACACCGGGAGTGTTGCTGAAAGCTTCCAAACTCCCTGACAGCAGCAGCTTAGCACGGACAGCACAGACTATTCCTCCTCCAGCCAGGCTATGGAAAATTGAAGTCTTTCACATGTTCACCTTGACAGATCTGGGTTAGCAGCATCCCTGACAGCCCAGCTGTCTTGTGTCCCAGTGTCTCTATTTGGACACAGACAGCATATTTTAGGAGGGGCAGAAAGAAGAACAAGAACAGGTAATTTGCCCTTCTGAAGGAGCTGTGGTTTGATGAAATCCTGCCAGCCGAGCCATGCCACGCTTTATCCTGTGCCTTGTCACTGTCAGACAGGTTCTTATTTCTGATCCGCAGCTGACAGTCTGAGACACAGAACAGGAGACGTCCCTTTTTCTCTGTTTACGTGTTTCATGTACTTGCTAATTACTTCAGGGGATGGTTAAATTTTACTTTGCAAACCATATTAAGCAAGGTATTGTTTTTGTCTTTGATCCTGGCAAATGTAGTGTGTTGTTGTCTTTGGCACATCCCATCGACAGTAGTCTCAGTGCTAGCTATTATTTATTTATCAGTTCAGTGACTCCACTGTGCTTAGGCAAATACAAGGTATTGTCTTTGGCCATATGGGACAACAGTGCATTTGAATGCTTTTATTTACTGATTGATTCTTATTAATATAAATTTCTAAGTTTTAGACAGGACATTTTCACGCTCATTAAAAATTAATAGTAAAAAAAAAATAAATTCCAGAGTCTTTCCAGATATAGAACAGGCAAAAGCTTTTATGGAATATTTGATCATTTTGTGAATGGCTCATTTTGGAGGTCAAAGCAGGCTTAGACCTCAGGTCACAGTCCTCCTGTGTGGCACACGAAGGTCTCCTTCTGAACATGTACAACTGGCCATGCATTCATGCGAACTGCTGCTTCAGTGGTTTATCAGGGCAAGCAATGGAAGCAGGACACTTTCCATCCCACTTTTGTGTTATCCACCAGCACGCTCTGTGAGCAATGAACAACGTTAATTAAATCTAATTTTGGCCTGTACAAAGATTTTGTAGCCAGATTAACCAGAGGTGTGAAAATCTCCCTCTTTGGCACTGCTGGCACGATCCTGCAGCGTTACCCTTGCACAGACATAAAAGTCCCTTAGTGACTGTAGCACTTCCCACACAGGAATGAGCTCTTCCAGAACACGTATATGGCAGCTTCTGTTTGTTTGCACTTTCTCCACAGTTGTTTTACATTCCTTTGAGAAGGTGTGACAGAGCCAAGTGAAACCACCTGGAGTGAGTAGAGACTGGCTTGAGTCTGCAGGGAGGGAGCAGGAGGGCACTGGGGGCTTGCCATGGCAGGGCCCCCACTGGGAAGATCTAAGAAGTGCTGAGTGTGAATTTTGGGCTGAAACAATGGACACTAAGGTTTGATATATATGTATCTTTGGCTTAACCTCCATAGAAATATTGCAGTCTCCTTTTCTTTTTTCTTTTTTTTTTGGTCTCTAATTGCTGTAATATATGGAACTGAGTAGGTCTCCTTTGTTATTCTAGCATGAAGTATTTTACACATTAATCATCATGTCCCTGTGGCCCACTAAAGTCCCCATGCTAATTTGAATTAATTGTTCTGTTCTGGACAGGTATCTCATAGTATAGTCTTTTATTATTTCTATAATTTGTTTTGTCTTGTTGTTTGGATGCTTTTTTCTTCAAATGGATGGGAGATGCCAAACAGAAGCCGGGGGTAAACAGGGAGCCATAGAGCACACAGGCATTAGTTTCTCAGCTATGTTTATAAATTGCCAAATGACGTGGAAGATGCAGTGGTTGCACCAGCCGCTCAGCGATCATCATGCAAGTGAGATGGTGCACAGGTGTTTGGGCTCAAAGAAGGAGATGAATTTCTGTCTGCTAATTCAGCAGGATGCTCAAGTTCTGTAGCCATTGGAGGAGGAGGAGGAATGGCAATGGGTTGAAATAAAGAAATCATTTATAGTCTTGACAGTGCTGATCTGAAGTATCTTACCGGATGAGGCAAAATGGCTGAGCTCATAGACATTGACTGGTGAGAAAGAATGATGGCACAGACTGCTCACTGGTGGCTGAAATTAGGGCTAAAAAGGTCTGTTTTCTTAATGACCTTTTCTGAGCTCATCTATGTTTTGTAGCAGCAAAAGGCTGACCTAAGGCTTCACGTCAGGATAAAGCAGGGAGTTGCTCTAGTCATCTGAAAATGGGTTCCTGGCTGTGTTAGTAGGAAACGTTGTGTTTAGAGATCCCAAATGGGTATAATTAGGTGGGAAACCAGGTGGTGCCCAGCAGCCTTTACTGATCTGTGAGTTGCAAGGTAGAAGGGCCTGGTGGGAACATCAACTCAGCTCTGCAAGTAGCTGCTGTAAGGCTTGTGATTGCACCAATTGTTTGAAGTGAATCCACATGAAAATGCAAACGGGGTCTGTTTGCAAGGCAAACCATGTTTTATCCAGATGGAGTTCCCTAGGTGGAGCAGGACAGATAGGTAGGTGGCTGTTATCCAAAGCTCTGCCAGGCATCCCCCAAGTCCTGATGGCAGTGGCCACCATGTTGTAAACACTGACTCTCCAGAAGTTTTCAGCGGGTTAGAAAACTATGCTTTTACAGCCATATTGCAAAGAATTCTCCTTGAGGAGAACCTTAATTTCTGTTCTGAAAAGCCTTCTTAGCACAATCTGAGCTATTTGCCTTGGAAATTTATGAGCATAATGCTGAATAAATTATAAGCAGTTGCCAGTGCTCCTTTTCTGCCTCTTTATTCTCTTCACCTAAGGAAAGGTATCTCTCCTGTGATGTGTTCTGTTTGTAAGGCTGCTGTAGCTGACAACTTGCTTGAAGGCTTAGGGCACTGCACTGAGGACGAGAGTTGGGGAGAGAGAATGAGCTGGAGCAGCTGGGGAAAAATGAGTTAGCCCAGTATCTGTGAAGGAACAAGGCAACCTCATGGCAAATAAGGGTATTTCATGGATGTATTTAAATTAACACTCTGGAAAAGGAGGAAATCAGATATCACATGTCTGGGAATGACTGTCCACATGGATATTTTTGCATAGGGTTTAAATTTGGTGAATCACACAGTTAATGACTGAGTAGGATGTTTCTGGTTGGTGTAGGATTTGAAGGCCTGTTCTTCTACAAAGTGTTACAATTCTTATGGTGAATTAACTACTGCTAATTATGGAATGGGAGGAAGCAGTCTGTCAGGAAGCATCCAGACAAGGGGATTTTCATACATTTCCTCACGTTTCCTTATAGAGGTGGAACTTGACTGGGGCTGAGGACACTTTCCATTCCCTTCACTAAAGCATAATGTGAAATGCAGAAATCATGGCTGAATAAAGGTGGTTTTGAGATTTGAACCTTGATTTGTTGAGCTCAGCATCCTGTGCGCCACCATTCTTACACCACACTGTTTATAAACCAGTAATAGGGTCTTTGGTGAGCTGGATGCAAGGACACTTTTACATCTGTATGTTCTAAACCTTGCCCAGAAAGGTCTGGTGGCTGTGATTAGGCAGACCACTTTTTAAAGACTTTCAAGTGACAAACCACGCTTTCCACCATGATCTCTTTAGAAAGGTTCGTTAAATAGGGCATTGAACTTGCAAAGACTTTGTTGTTCTGACACCTCTGAGTAATTCAGATTGAGTTTCAGTCTACTGGACTTACTGATTTGCATTTCAAAGACTCAGAAAGTGAGCTGCAGAGCCAGATACTTCTTGAGTTTGGGGCTTACAAAAACTACTAATAAAATACTTTGGCAATTGTTAGCTGAAATGCTGACTCATCAGTGGTGTCGCTTTTTTTTTTTAAACCTGCCTTGGTGGCTAATTAAGGATTTTCAAAATGTAACATGTTGCAAAATGGAGAAGAGCAAAGAGAATTTGGTTGACAGGAGATTAACAAAGGACAGAGTTGGATCTAAGGGGAATATTATCCTCTGCACACCCCTGAATTGAGCTGCAGGAATGTACCTGCTGGCTGGGCCCACATGAGTGCACAGGATTTATAATAAACTGCCAGTTCTACTCTATCTTTCATTAGCTGACTGAATGTTTTTTTGGTCTCAAGTGAAGACGACACTGAGCTAATACCCTGCTAACCTCCTGCCTTGGAGTATGAGATAAGCTGCCAAGACTTGAAGGGCTTCAAAAAACTCTTATAAGTCTGTGTTCCGGCAGTAACAAAGGGAAATGAGGGCAAAAGACTAAAAAACCTGTTAATTTGTTTCTTTCTTTTTCTTTCTTTTTTTTTTTTTTAATTTGCAAAACAACACAGCCCATCTCTGAGTGTGGGTCCATAGAGATCTCTGGTCCCATGTCTGTCACTTGGCTTGGAATTCACAGAGCTGTGGTGAAATTAGATATTAATGATGAAACAGAAAAAACATTTATTTATGCATTTTATTATTTCAAATACCTTAATTGACAAAGGAAATCAACCATACTTGATTTATCAGTTTGGATATCTGACTATTGGATCTCAGTGCAGGGTTGAGGAGCATTCATCAATTTTTTTACAGGTTGCTATAGAGGACCAGTGGACTGTATTAGTTAAACCCTCAATTTTGCTGTCATTAGAGAAGTACATTGAGCCTGAAACTAAAGGCTAAGGAATATGATTACCCAGAGGTTCTTGTGCACGCTGTTAAAATAGTGACAAGTGTTTTTCCAGGTATCTTCTGATAATTTGGAATATCCCTGGATTATTCTAATATTATATTATACTAATATAATAATGAATACTTACAAATATAAGATATATTAATGATTATGACAGATCCTGTGCCAGAGATTTAGAAATTCCATGTGGAATTAATACCCTCCCCCTTTTTTTTAATTAGCTTGATTACTCCAGGAATTAAACAATTGACAAATGATTTTCAGAAAATCAAAGGACATCTTAATCTTAGCAATAGTAGACAAAATTATAGCACTCAGAACTAAAGCTCTTTCCATGACTTTCAGAAAACGGGATGACTTGGTTTGGAAAAACATTATACAACCCAACTATGAGTGGAACTTTTTCTAGGTAAACTATACTTGTTTTCTATTTTTTATTTTTGGGATGTAAATTAAAAATAACCAATGTCCCAGGAACATTTACTTCATATTAATCTAAACTTTTTACTTTCATGTTTTTAAATATATTTGTTTGGAGGGGTTTTTATGTTTTGTTTTGTTCTTCTTGTTTGCTTTTCGCTTTTTAGACTCCTTTGTTACCACATAAAGTTTGAAAAAGGTATTTTGAAAGAAAAAGCTGAAAATGAAAAAAGTAAAAAAGGGAAATTTTTCCTTATTTCAAGTTTAAAACCAGTGTTATGTTCTTAATAAAAAATGACTCCTTTCAAAACAAGTTTACATTCTTGATGTCAGAGAACAATTTGAAGTATTTTAGAATTCCAACGGTCTGTCAAGAAAAACTCAATACACATTTAAGTATGAATTTTCCTAAGTCATATTTTGTACTTTCTTCCTTTTTTGTTTGTTTTGTTTGGGGATCTTTTTTTGTTTGTTTGTGGCTTTTCTGTTTGTTTTGCCACCTACATGGTATCTGCTAATGAGCGTGCAGGCCCAGCACTGCAGAATGACAACTGGGAACTGATTGAGGCATCCCAAGAGGAGACAGTCACAAAACTGCTGGGAGACTCTTTAAAGTTTAATTAAAGCAACTGAACCAGTGCTGAAATTTTAAAGCCATTTTTAGAGTTCACTAGCTCAGGAAGTTTAACTAAACACTTGCAAAAGGCAAAATAATCCAGTAATCAGTAGCAAGACCTCTCCCTTCTTGAAAGTGAGAACTGAGATAGTGACTCAGGCAATCAAAATTTCACTATTCAAGTGTAAAAATGCCTTTATAAGGAAAACGAATATTCCTTTATGGCTCTGAACATGATGCATTTATTTACAATATGTCATTATTATTTCACAGTCTCATGTCCTTTCTTATTTCAGTCTCTTGTGACTCTCTAAGCAGGAGCAGGAGGAAACTGAACAGGAATCAAAGATAAAATCATTAATATTTAAGATTGGAGAGGTCTGGCTAGGAAGTTTATCCTAACTGAAAGAACAGTCTGTGCAACTACAGAGTGATTATTTTCACTCCCTAGTTCTGAGCTGGACCATACAGGCTGTGCCACACCTTGTAGGCTCCACCAAGAGCCATCTCTCTCTATTGTCACATCACTTTCTGTCTGGTTCCTTCTTAGAATTGTGGCAGTTAACAATCTATTTAAGGACTCTGGCTTTATTAACATTGAAATTATTGGTTTTCCTCTCCTCTTTCTGTTTGTATTTCCAGTTCCATTGATATCTTCCACTTTCCATGAACCACCTGCAGAAACCCATCTTCATTATTTCTGTCTGCACATTTCTTGTCTAAACCATGCAAAATTTTATGCAGAGTCTCACTTCTTTAGGGGGGACTTTCCAGGGCACAGTACTGTGTCCAAGCAGAACTCACAGAATTCAACTGATTTTATACAACTACTTCTATTTGGTTGTTCAACTTCTGGAATACTTTAAAAAACCTTTTTTTGTTTTTCAAGTCCAAATGTATCATTAATATTAAAGGAAAAAACACATCACCATTTTGTTGACGTAGGAAAGATGAGGATTATGAGGAAAGTATTCATGAATCTGCTTAATAGCCTTGTTGCTCCAGCTTTTGGATTAGGTTGTTCTCATGGTGGGATTAAGAGACATCCAAATAAAGGACAGGAGCACCTGATGAATATTAAAACTCAGACAGCTCCAGGTATAAGCAATGATTAACCTGCTTGCTTTACCTATGCCAAACCCTAGAAAGCTGAGCTTACTGCTTCTGCCACCCAGGTGTCAAGGTTTATGCAGTATAAATTACCAATGAAATCACAGCCAGACTGCATAAAACACACCAACAAATGAAACACGGTAGGAGCTTCTGCAGTGATATATATAGGATGATAGAAAAAATTTATTTAGAAGTCTCAACCATTAACCACGTTATTGTTTAACTATAGGTTAAATAAAAATTTGAAGAACAGCAACATTGGTTTATGTGTATCTAAGTTCTTTCTGAGGAACTCTCACTTTGGTCAAGTCTATCTTTTTTTACTAATTTATCTTCTGTAATTTATTTGAGACTTTTTTCTTTGCTAATAAAATGAATTTCTTAGTGTTTCATTAGCACTGATCTTTCTGCAAGGGACAAGTGGCTTCTCTGTTTTATGCACTGCAATAAAAAATCAGCATTAGTTTTTATTTATACATACAATGGTTTTCTGAGAAAAATTAGAATTTTACCTGTTTCCTCAAAGGAGCAGAGAGCTGAAAAAGGATAATTTTCTGAAAATATCCCCAGTGCCACTGAGAATTTGGCTTTGGTGTTTTGAGATATGTAGAGGGAAGTCCTGAGTTTCCCAAGGGAGTTTTACTTTGGAATTCAAGTCCTCCCATACATCCCTGCAAAAGGATGAGAGAGCTGGGGGTGTTCAGCCTGGATGACAGGAGGCTCCAGGGAGAACTTAGAGCCCCTTCCAGTGCCTAAAGGGTCTCCAGGAGAGCGGGAGAGAGACTTTGGACAAGGGCTTGGAGGGACAGGGCAAGGGAGAATGGCTTCAAACTGCCAGAGAGCAGGAATAGGTGGAATACTGGGAAGAAATTCCTGACTGTGAGGATGGTGAGGCCCTGGCATGGGTTGCCCAGAGAAGCTGTGGCTGCCCAATCCCTGGAAGTGTTCTAGGCCAGGCTGGACAGGACTTGGAGCAACCTGGTCTAGTGGAAGGTGTTCCTGTAGGGGATTGGAAAAAGATAATCTTTAAGGTCCCTTCTAACCCAAAGTACTTCATGGTTCTATGATGTATGTATTAAGATATAACCAGAAAAATAAACCCTTAGGGTAATTTGCATGGGGGTGTTATAGGGGAAAGTGTAGAAAGATGGATGTAAAAAGACTTTTTCCCTTGTAGGGTGCTGAACTGCCCCATCCAACCTGCAGAGCAGCTGCGAAGAGGTGACACGATGCAAATCATCCCTGTTCCCAGCTACACCCTCCAGTAGTACCTGCCTGACCTTTGCTTTGTGCTCCTGGTGTCTTACCCTGGGTTTGGTTAATGCACAGGGATCAGAGGGGGCACTCCTGCCCCGAGCCCCTTAATGAGCCTCATCCATGGTAACCATGGCAAAGCAGCTGCGGCTCCTGCGTGGGGAGCCGGGCAAAGTTTCAGCTGCACTTTAAATTCAGAACAGAGCTTGTTCTGTGCTGACCTCCCCGTGTAGACAAGCCCTTTATGAGATCATCTGCAGTTTTGATGATAATGGCGGCTTTATTTTCTTCTATTAGGCCTTGGGGTGCAAGAGTATTGTAAATCCTCTCACACTTGTGCATGCTACTGCTCCTTATTCCTCTCCTAATTCACAATTCCTATCCCCTAGACCAAAATACTGATGTAAATAAGCTTTTTATTTTCATTTTTCAAAGTTATAGCTCTGCACAGTATGACACAAAAAAATCCACATGCTTTCTTTTTTTTTCAAGAAAAGTGTTTTTTTCAAGGTGGGGAGTTTTACATAAGAAAGGTCAAATGCTCCCTCTCACATTTGATTCATTTAATAGCAGGATGCTCTTTCTGGCCATCTGCTTATTTTTGAATTAATTGTCAATTAATTGTCTCTTAATTGAAGCATTTGTTTCCAATTTTCAAAGATTAGCAGGGTATTAAACAAGAAGAGGTCAACACAATTTAGGAGAATGTTTTAAATTTTGCATCTAGAAGCTGGGAATTGGAGCTTCCATTAAACATCACTCTGGTATAATTTGTGTCATTAAAAGTGGCAATTTCAGCCGATTACCACAGCTGTTTTGAGTTTACTTGCCTGAATGATTCCTGATTCCAGGAGTCAAGAAGTGCTGAACTCTCACTATTCTTGCTGCTGCTCTGTCTGTTTAAAAATAGTTAGTCATATAAAGAAACATAAAAAAAGTTAGTATTGTTTTACTGGAAAATATAACTTTGTAATATTAAAAAAAAAACATATTCAAGTACCGATTAATAAAGGAAGACACTAAATTTTAATTAATTGGCTTTTAAACTAAGCCAGACTGTAAAAGTGAAAGGCTGATGGTGGTGGAAACAAGACCCAAACCCTGACTCTGCACGAGGTCTGGTGAAATGTCCCCATATCCGAAGGGTGATCTGTGGAGGCCAAGAGAGCACAGGGAGCACGAAGACAGGCTGAGTTACATCAAATATAATTACACCAGGTAGATTATAAAAGCATGCAGGAACTGAGCCCTGAAGTCTGTGTGGGACCATTGGACCTGGAGCTCAGCACTGCACCAGCCATTGACTTTGCCATCAGCTATTCAGGTGTGCAGCCCTGCAAGGAGGCTTTGACTGATGAGTGTTGTCCAGAGAGGAGTCGATTAAGCCCATGGCAGCTCAGGACTGCCGATAGCCATCACTTTAAAGTTTTGCTTCTGTTTTACATTCCATTAAGTAATTTGGATGCTTAGATTGAATAAGGCCTTGGTCCCTTAATGTATCTGCTTTATTAAATGGATATACAAGCCTAGGAAGATATGGTTGGGGTTTTTTTGTTTGGTTGGTTGGTTTTTTTTAAATCGTGTTTTATTCCGTAGAAAGTTACATACTTAAGGGGAAAAAAATTACCATGCTTTAGTTTAATTCAGTCTATAACTTTATTAATCAGTGATTCAGAAGGTTCTGGAGAGAATTTTTTTTTGTTGTTTTCATGTGTGGGATTCAATATTGCATTTCTTTTTGTATTGAGTAATTTTAGATACATTTTGGTAAATTTAGAGCTGGGAAAG
The DNA here is from genome assembly GCA_026770055.1 of Myrmophylax atrothorax. NCBI lineage: Eukaryota > Metazoa > Chordata > Aves > Passeriformes > Thamnophilidae > Myrmophylax > Myrmophylax atrothorax. Next base: position 35,081,965 of record JAOXXN010000102.1, read on the forward strand.
CAGAGTATGTCCCCCTTAATCTGATGTTACTTTATTTAACAGAACACTACCTTCTTCCCAGATTTTGGGATGCAGACCCAGAGGGATCCTGTTTTCCCAGTATCAATGCCTAGGCAGTTGTGTACGTGCACTCATAGAGCCATTCATTTGACCACATTATAGCCACTATCTAATCACAGACAAAGATCTTCCAAAGGCCAAGCTAACAGAGTTTAGGAGATCAGATATATCAGTGCTTGAGTAGATAACACTGATTACCTGAAGAATACAGCATGCTCTGTCTTATTTGATAGAGAAGAAATCAAATTTGACTTTGATGTTTGCCTGCACTTGGGCTGTACAAGGTTGGATGTGCATTCATCTGTCACCGTGTGGGGAGACTCTATAAACTCCAGCCTCACCCAGCCCAGTCTTGTTTGCCTTTTCTCAGAAATAAAAAATGTTTAGAATAGCCACAAGTTATATTTATCGGATAAATAAGACATCAAGAAATGTAAAGTGTTTTTTGATACTGCCCTTCAACCCTGTGGCACAAAGTCTTGTGGCTCTTCTCCAAACCCTGCCAATTCCTGGGACAATCTGCAAAAGGCAGCTTGGAGACAGATGGTAGGATAACTGCAGTGGAAAAAAAAGGATCAGGTATTTGAAGCTGCTCAGGGTTGGGAATTTCAACTTAAACCTTGAGGAAATGAATGCAAAAGAATGGCAAGGTGAAGATACATTATTTCCTCCCTGGCTCTGCAGTTTGTCAGTAAATTGCCACTATTGTGTGTGACAAGGGTAAAGAAGAGGATGCTCAGGCAACAGTAGGATGCCAGGGAGAATCAAGGTCTGAATCAGAGTTTGAATGGGATCACAACTCCTACTTACAGTAATTAGCTCACTGTGAACATTCAGGGAAGAACGAAGTGATAAACCCTGTTACAAAACCCTGAATTCCAGGCGTGTTCTCTAAACCAGGTGCAAAGATAAATCTGCTCTTTACTTGCATTTAGCATAAACCACAGAATCCAACAAATCTTTCCTGACGAAGCCTGTGCTTAACAGCTGGAAACCTGTTCTCACTGGGTCATGCCTGCTGGCTGCAAATGATTTATTTGTGATTTACATAAGCATGAGTGGAAAATATGGCCTGATTGCTCTTACTGAATAGTGTTGTAGAGGGGCACACAGGAAAGATAATTTAGTGGTTTTACACCAAAGTCTTTCAAGAAAGAAAAAATCCCCCTTATTTTTAAAGATACTTTCATGAATTCACAAGGCAAAAAAAAAACCCACTGAAGTGGAGGATATTTATTTATTTTCAAACAATATACTTTGTGGAGGTCCTCACCAAGTGCTGTGTAGAATAATCTTGCAGAGAGTGAGGAATATTTAAAGTAAAATTTAAAAGTACTAGGGCCATGCAGCTGAAAAATAAGCATTATTTAATCTGGAAAAGCATGTATTTTCTATTGCCTTGAAGAGTCATAACAGTCTATGTTCATTTATATATTTACTTATTTAACTAAAAATAATTTTATATAATATGTATCAAGGTTCAGAATAAGAATTTCACTGGAGAAACGTTGGTTAATTAATTTCTCCAATAACCTATTTACCAATGTTGTACATTTTCCTCTGGATTTTTTTCTTCCTGAATCCCTTTATAGCTGGAAATGACCTTGTTTTCAAATGCTTTCTAAGTAACATTTTGGTACTTTTAAGAATTAGACTAGATTTAATCTTTAACCACAAAACCTGATGTTGTCCCAAAAATATTTGGTTCACTGCCAAGATTAGTTAAGATGAGATAAGACAGGTTTAACTGCAAGAACTTCATTGACTAATTATAAAAATGAATAAGTTTGCTATGAAAAAATCTAAAGACATATTTTGCATCCCATGTACTAAAATGTAAAGAGCTGTCTATGACAAGTCATTGAAGGCAGCAAACAAGATGAACTCCAGCTCTTTTCTTTTTTTTAATGTGATCTGGTGCATTGAGACGCTGTTGAGTCACTAACACAGCCCTGGAAAGCACCAAATAACTACTCTCAGATGCCTTCATTAACTATGCATTGTTGCAAGCACATCCTTGCCCAAATTACTCATATTTTCCTCAGACTGATATCAGCAATTTCATCTTATTAGTGGAGCTTTAGTCTGAATATAGTTTCTGACAAAGGCAATTCCTGCAGGTACCTTAAATGTTCTAAACGTTTTAAAATATCATTGTTTTCCTTTATAGCTATCGGGCAAGGTTATTAATAAAGTCCGTGTAGACTTTGATTAATGAATCCCCACCACTCATTCCCTTATGTCAAGCAAATTTCTGAAGTCTAAATTTTTCCTCTTGCAATTTTGCAGTGCTTAATCTTTCATAAAATCAATGCATAGCGTTGCTAGTTTAATGTTGCATCTTCCTGACATCCCTTTGAATTGGCAAACTGCTCAGCAAGACACAGAGCCACGTGGGTTGCATTTACTTTAAATGTTTAGGACCTCATTGCATTTCTTGGTAAATTGAACACAAAAAAAATTGTGAGTTTTGCCCTGGCTGGTATTAAATAGGTGTCTTGTTCCTGCTGTGAGTAAAACCCTTGCAGAAGAGAAAAATGTGGGATGTGTGATGCGCTGCCACAGTGTAAAAATTGTCTGGCTTGTGTTACAAATGGCTTTATCTGTTTCAAAGCCATTGAAGAGAGAAATCACTTTAAATTATTGTGGAGTAATGTTCCAGCATATAAAATCAGAAAAGTGTCAGCTACCGACCACTGCGTGTAACAGGTGACTCGCTCTTGAGACATCTGTCAGTAATATGGGGGGGAAATGCTGTGTTGTCAGAAAGGACTTCAGCTTGAGTGACATAATATACTGGCAGTCTGAAATGTCCTTGAAATTTATAAATATTATCAATGGCAAATTCCTATTTAAAAAAAGTTACACGTGGAGGCATTCTATAAGAAATCTCATCTTGAAATCAATATTCATCACAGAAATAAAAATTAGTTCTGGAGTTGCTGAAAATAATCCCAATTTAACTGCATTAGATACATGCAAAAAACTTCAAATCCTTATTAATGTTAATATTTTCAAACATAGACTCAGTACATCACATCACAGGCACTTTGCACGGAGGGTCTTCATGGTTTGGAATCAGTCATGTGCCTGATCAAAGCAGGACAAAGAAATAAAAAATAACCAAGGGGGATCATTAAAATGAGATGAATAGCTATACACATAGAGATTAGCAGATCAACTGGCTTCCTTTAATAAAAGAAACAAATTAAACTATTTTTGAGATGTTTGCATTGATTTTGCTACCGCAGCTCCATATATATTCATAAAACATATATTACATCCAAAATAACTCTATTGGCAAAACAGTACTTTAATTGTGAAGGTAAACAACTCAGAATTAAGAAATGCCAAGTGTGTAATTGTCTGCAATTTTTTTTCTGTCCTTTTGTGTATCTCTCCTATAATAGCTCCCCTAGGTGTTGCTGTGGGGCCACAGCAGTGGTCAGAGTGTTTAAACTTCAAATGTGAGACTTTTCCTTAATTCCAGCATCTCAAGTCATGGTGATAATACCTCTTCAGAAGTACTCATGTCTGATTTTTCAGCTTTCTGCTTTTGTTTTCCTCCTGTTCAGGATATGCTCAGCCTGGGAAGGAGGTGGCAATGTGAGGCTGAGATCTACAGCTCTTCAGTGGATGCCCAGGTCCTGCTCTGTGGAGAATGCTGAATTACACAAAGTTGCCAGGGTTTTTACTGTTTTTTACCAGGTTTTCTTGAAGAGCTGTACACCCAGTAAAGCCACTGTGGGCCAGCTGCTCTTCTCACTGGGTGGGTTAGAACCACAGAATCCTTTAGATTGGGAAAGACCTCTATGATCATCAAGTCCAGCCATTAACCCAGCACTGCCAAGGCCACCAATAAACCGTGTCCCCAAGTGCCATATGCACACATCTTTTAAATCCTTCCAGAGATGGGGACTCCATCACTGCCCTGGACAGTTTATTCCAGTGTTTGACAACCCTTTTGGTGAAGAAACTGTTACTAATATCCAATCTAAACCTCTCCTGGCAGAACTTAAAGTTTAGATGGATATGTTTAGATGCATATGAGATTTACATTGGAGTTGTTTTATAATTCCTCACATCAGCTCATCTTGGAAAGGGAAGAGTGTTACTGCTGGTTTAAGAAACATGTAAATTGTTAGCTCAGAGCACTTTAAATTCTTATGGCACTGATGGAGCAGTGTTGTCTCTGTGACTTGTAGATGTGATTCAGCTCTAGGTTATGTTATATGTAGTGGCCAGGAACAAGAAAAACAAAACTGCATAGAAATTATAATTTTTCAGACAAAGTGGTGCCATTGGAAGCCTCCAACCACTTCCCAATGGACTCACTGACATTATGATTGGGTTTTTAACAAAGATTTTAAAAATATATATTTCTGATGTTTTATTTACTTAATAAGAATTGTTATCATAATTACCAGGACCTCAGCAATAAAAGCACTGCATGGCAAAATAACTCACCATCAGGAAATCTCATCTCTGAAATATAGGCCACATTAAAAGTGCAGCTCCTTCCCTGTGTCCTAAGTTGTATCACTTAGATTAAATAGAAGGTTCTCGTTTAAGTGTATGGGTATTGTGTTTCTTTAGTCTCATTATAAAATTTAAGAAAAATTACTGTTAAATTCTTTTAGGTAGAGCCAAAGAAGGTCAAACCTGAGAAATGGTTCCTTTGTAGCTCTTATGATTGATCTTAAATGATGCTGAAGGAAGCACTTCTGTTTCCATCATTCAGAAGTAAAGGCCCACGTTTCCATCACAGACTCATCCCTGCGCTACAGCACCAACTTCATTTTTAAAGTGCACAGCCAGAGAAGGTAACAGGGAAGAGAAGGCATAAGATTTTTAGTCAAATCCGTTTTATCTCTACTGAGTGCCAGGCAAAGCAATTCGTTGGAAGGATTCAGAGACTCTGAGAGGAGTGTGGTTATCAGACATGTTCAAGGGCTGCTTTTGAAACACTGCAAAAAGTGTCCGCTGAGAAGAGTTTGAGTCTCTCCAGCTCACCATCCACACTGAGAAGTGGAGATGGGAGGACAGTTACAGTAAGTGTAGTAAAGCTGTTGCACAGATACGAGCCCTTCCTTTTTCAGTTATCCACCATAAAAATGTCAACTGGGAAGGCTGCACCGGAATATGTGCATTTCCCTGGTTATGGAGGACCTGGGTGTGCATTAATTTTGGCAATTCTCCTCTCAGAGACCAAGGACACAACTGAGAATGAGGGATCTGTCAACAACAGCTTTTGAATATTACTTTGCCAATGGATTTCTGACTGAGAGGAAAAACAAGAGCTTCTGGGCTTTGGAGAATCCAATTAACAAACATAGGCTCTTTTAAGGTCATGTTAAAGCCTGATTCTATGGGATGGTCTTAATATACATCTATGAATATACTACATGTAAATTATTCATAATGCTTTGGAAAATTGTAGCACAGTACAGTCATGTCAGCAAAGGGTTTTTAAACACAGAACAGCAAAGATTTACATCCTCACAGTCTTACTTAACAAATTTAAAACAATGAATCCTAAAATGTTTGAAAATATTTAAAGATGAAATAAACAATTTCTCCCTACAGTAAATAATGAGATATTTTCTCTGAGGCTGCCTGGCAGCTGGTACTATTGTTTTGTATTTTTTTATTAATGTTAAGTCCAGTGAGTTCCCTTGTGTCAGTAAGATGGAGGGCAGGGAAACGTGGCTGGCGGCTCCATCCTGCAATCTGTGTTCTCCCTTGCCCAGCTGTCTGGTGCTTTGGAATGTTTGCTGCCTGTTTCGGGTGATTAAACCCAGATTTCTTGGTGCCAGTCAACATTCACTGAATTTCACGCACAGAGAGCAATATAAACCACAGAAAACACTTCAAGAAACAACACAGGACATACATGCAGAAGTAGCATTAAATGTTTTGGATATTTTACCATTGTCTCCTGCAAGTTTGGCAGGCCAAGTTCTCAGAACATATTTGGTGAGACTCAATCCCTTTCACTGGCTCTGTGAGTTTAGAAATCTGAGTTGTTTACTCTGAGCTCCATGAATTCCAGTGGTGAGCTGGAGCTGTGATTTGTCCTCTGCATCATGGTTTTGAGGATGAGGTTTAGTGGTGAACATGGTGGTGCTGCTGGGTTGATGTACTTGATGATCTGAAATGTCTTTTCAAGCCTCAGCAATTCTATGATTCTATGATGTCTTCTCTGCCTCCTGTCAGCAGCTGATGAAATTTCTTGGATGCTGGATCTATCCAGGGTTTTCTTGTTTTTCTGTCTTTGTATCAAGACAGATTTCCTCAGACTCCTTGTGTGGGTATTTCTTGCTCACTAGCAAATAGCTTTGGGCTTCTCTTAAGGGTCCTTGGTGTCTTTTGTTGTGCTGTTGTGGCCTGTCTTGCCTCAAAGCCTTTGATCATTTAATCTGCTGTCTTTGGGCTGGGAAGCATCACCCAGCTGAACTCCAGTGACTGTGATAGCAATAAAGCAGGACTGATCTGGTCCTGCAATTTGGTAAAAAAAGCATTGATTAAAAGAAGTATCTGTGTATAAAAAGTGATACAAAAATGATTGATCACATCAGTTAGTAAGGAAAAGACATAGTTACCATGGTCTATTCCTTCATTATTTTTTGTAAGACTCACTTTGGGAAAAATATTGGAGGAATAATTGAATGAGTGTGCTTAGAAGGCACATCAGAGGGTAGTAAATGCCATGCAGCATCTTGTCACGTAATTTGTGGTTTATTTTTCCTGTATTGCTTTCTCTCCCTACACACTAAACATTTTTTGGGAGTCAAGAAAAGCATAACAGCATTTCTGGGAATCCCGAAACTTCTGTGCATGCTGGGATTGTGTTATAAACAGAATGTGATATGAGGCCCATACACACCCAGTGAAAATCAGTGGGAGCACTGTATCTCACTTTTCTCTCACCTTTTAGATGTTTTCTATTGTGTCCAGAGTAGCCTGGTAGTTCTCATTTTATACCTTTGTAACTGATGTCTTTTGTTCAATGAAATCTCTTCAGCAGAATATGTTATTGAGAAAAATTAAATAACATCTTTGATGCATCTTGAAAAAACTCTCAGCATGTGTCTCTGTTAGATCTATTTCATCTACCTCTTCAATAAAAAACCCCAAAGGAACCATGTGAATAAACTCTGTTGCAGATATATTCCTGTTGTTCCTACAGGGTAGCTGATTGTAATCTTTTATAGTAAATTAAAAAAAAATGAACTGCTTCAATAAATTTTTGTGTTTTACAATGAACACACGCCACATGTTAATCTTTTATATGGTCATTGTCTTGAAGAAATATCAATGGTGGGTAGTTAAGACAACCCTGCAAGGCATTAGAGCAATATGCTTTCTATTTCAAATTAGGGTAGCCAAGCAGTTTTCTTCTTTAAAGCTGCTGTAAAACCTAAAAAAAAAAAAAAGTCATCTAAATGAAAGGTATTAAATGGTGAAGCTGCATAAAGGTGTGTTTCATTAAAATCTTACTGGAAGGTGATTTTGTTTTTTAACTCTTATTGTATTTCTGAAGGTATAGTAGAAAGCTGGGGAATTTATACCAGCACTGAACAAGCCTTGAACATTTATTGCTTAATTGCAGGTAATTGGCCTGGCCATAGAAGTGTAGGCCTTGCCATTCAAGATCACAGCATATAAAGGTTAAGTATCACTTCCAGGAAAATCTTATCAGAGAATTTAAAAGTTGCAGTGCAGTTTGGAAAGATATCTAATTTTCTTGCTGACTCTGATTTTTCTTTTTTTTTTTTTTTTAAATTAAGGGTAATACAGCATTTCAATTTATTTATAACATGTGTGTTCTGACCAAAAATGATTATTAAAGCATTTAATGTTACTTTAATAACTGCATACCTTTGGACCATTTTTCTAAAAATGGTTATAGAAATTTTAAAGCTATCTCAACATAGGCTAAGTATTTGGACAATAAAGATATTCTTCTATGAAAGAGAACAGGAAAAAAAGTTTAACATTTGCATCTGCAAATTAATCTGATTATTGGACAAAACAAATTGTAAAATAACCACTATTCAACATCACTATACTAAGAAATTCATAAATATTTATTTAGCACTGCCACCTCAAAACTATAAACCATAATTTAATGGCAATACTGGTATGATATAATTTATTTTGTGGGCTGCTGTAACAAACACTGTGACTGAGTTAACTCTCAGCTGGGGCTGGATTGAGTTTGATTCCTGTGTAGGTAAAACTGCATCAAAAATAAACATTGCATCTTCCAGTTGTAGGTTTGCCATGGGGACACATTGGATTTTCTACTGCTCCATGTGTCACGTAGAAATGAAATATATTAACTTGTATCACAGTTCTATTAGAAAACAAGATTTTTTGGTATTTATGACTAAGCTTGTTTCTGAGTGAAATACAGAGACTTTCATCTTCCCTAACAAGTTTGTCTCACCCATTTGCAGACAGAACCAATTTGTTTTATTATATTGTGGGGTTTGCACTGCAGTTAACAGGTACAAACACACCATGAAAGATTGCATGGGGCTTTGTGTAATATGGACATCTATGTTACCTCAGATGAGGATAAATCAGACTGCAAGTTTGCAACTAGTTTGAAAGGTCCAAGTAAGCATTGAATATATCTTTCCTTCTTCTATCTGTGCAGGCATCCAGGTGCCTCCCACATATACCATCAGTCCTACTTTTGAGTGACCTTATAGTGAGCGGGATGATAATCTGAAAATTAATGTACATTAAAGGGAAAAAAGGGAAGAAATTAATTTCTAAACAGCTTGATTGCTGGTGCTGGCACAAAAGAGTTGCTGGAAATATGAGCCAAGACAAGAGAGGATCTTACAGCTTCATAAAACTGTGTGTTCAATTTTACTTCTTTGCCATAGGAAGGCCAAAAGTTTAATTTCAAGGGAAACAGGGAAGAATTTGCTCTTTTCCCAATGGCATGTACTGTTCATCTTCAGTTTTCATCATGTTACAAGCTGCCAGAAATCATTTATAGGCACATGAATAATTAGAAAATGTTCTTATGCAGGTGTATGTGTTCCCTGCTAATCACATTTGTCCTACAGTGAGGGGAAACAGTGGATTAGCAAATGGGTTTTTCACAACACACTGTTAATTTCTCCAGCATTTGATATCAGACTTTTAAAACTGACCCCCTGCTTATGACTGAGATGATTCTAAAACATAGATTAAAAAACCCCAATTTTTCTGCACACATAGGTGACTGTTATCATGAATATTCTCCCAGAGTTCTTTCATTTTTTAAATTCTTACTGGGATTTTAATTGAGTACCCATTTTCCCATGGACCCCACGATGCGATTGGTTTGTGCATGGGGGCACTGCTGATTCCTGACGGGAAGCTGCTCCTCTGCAGAGCAATGTCTCCTGCAAGAGCAGGAAACCTGGCCTTGTACCTCTGCTGTGCTTTGTGATGAGCAGCCACTTCACCCCCAGCACAATCATGAATGGTGTCACTGCAGCTCTCAGTAGTTTCTGATTTCATGAGGAGTGCTTGCTGTGACACTGAGGTTTTATAGCAGAACATATATATATTTTTTTCCCACAAAAATAACCTTCTGGAGGAAGCAGGGTATTACTCCAGCAGTGAAATCTCTAAGACTTATACTTGGAAGACATGTAAGAGGTTTCATTGGTGGTATTTATAGATCTTTTGCACTACAAGAACCGCAGAAAAAGCCTGTGGTGAAGCTGAGAGCTTGACTGAAAGGCCTGGCCCTCACTTGGTGGATGCTGCATCTTCTCTCTGCTCTGAGAGGCTTGAAAATAGTAATACTTATGTGTGATACAGAACAAAATTAGGTATTGACTGATAAGAGTTTGGAATAACCTGCTGTGAGGTGTTTTTCCAATCACTCTTAAGACATCAAAATTATGGTGCTCTCTTTAGCAAAGCTGTAATAAACTCTGTTTTCAGGCTTTTGTAATGCAGTGCAGAGGAATATCTGAGGACATTTTTAGGGTAAACCTGCCACACTGTAGAAATTCCTCATCCTGTATGCAACCAATTTTCAAGTAGGTTTGGGGGTTTTTTGTTTGTTTGGGGTTTTTTTGTGTTGTTTTTTTTTTTTTTGTTTGGTTTGGTTTGGTTTGGTTGTTTTTTTTCAGGGGAAATTCATTCAGAATTGCACCAGGCAGGTATTTTATTTTCAAAAGTAGGTTAATACATTTTCCAGAATGGAGCAATTTGAAATGCTGACCAGAGCTCTAGTGCCTGTATTAATGAAATCATTATCTTTTATTTTTTTGCAAAGCTCAAAGTGATCATGGGGAGATATTTGGATCCTTTTATAGTAGGTTTTAAACTTTCATAATGAAAAGATGCAGCACCCTACTGGAAAAAAGTTTACCTTAAACTTAGTATTGCAACTGATTATGATTATTTAAAAGACATGTAGATGTGACACATGAGGACATGGGTTAGGGATGGACTTCGCAGTGCTGGGTTAACACTTGGATTCAACGATCTTACAGGTCCTTTTAAACTTAAATGATTCAGGCATTCTGAGAGTCTAGTCTAAATGAGTCTGATTCTGACCTAGCCAACAAAAGATGGGATCTTGCAAGGAGAAAAGGCCATCTAGGAGAAGAAGAAAGTCTGTTTCCAGTTTTAGGATACACCTTACAGAGGAATAAAGACATAGAATAGTTCTATTGTGGCTTGAGTATAGGGTTGGCCAAGAGAAAAAACATATTTATGTAAGAAAAGTATCTCATAAAGGGAACAGCTTGGTCCTCCAGACTTCATCTCTATCTGTGTCTGGCTGTCACTGAAGAATAACTGCCCAGGCATTGTGCTGAGACACACTTCCTAAGAAGATCCATGAGCAGGTATCAGGTGGCCACAGCCCCATGGACAGATCGTGTTGTGGTCAGCAAGCATTTATCTCCCTCCAGGAGTTAAATGGTGAGTGTGCCAAGCACAGCTGAACACTTTACATCACAAGCAACCAGTGGATGGCATTCCCACAGAGTGTGAGAACTGAGCTCTGGCGTGGCTGAAGTGCTCCTTGGAGCTTTTAGGGCCATTTCAAAGGGGACCTGCCTGAGTAGGACGAGGAGGAGTTTTTGTTCTTCCTGAGCCCCATACATTGCACCTGCCTAGACTGCAATGTGGTCTCAGCAAAGCTCTTTCCCCTGTGTTGGTCCAAAACTCCTGTTTGCAAAAGGCCTTTCCTGCACTCCAGGTGTATCTCCTCCCACCTCATCTGACCTGACAGAATACACAAATCCACGTGGTGATTTGGTCAGTGGTGGCTCCCAGCCCAGAGAAGGTAATGCTGAGCAAACCTCCAACATGTTTGGCAGCTCCCAGTTGGAGCACTGCCTCCAACATGGAGCACACACTGGTGCCCAGCATTTCCTACCCACCAGCTGCTCTAATGACCCTTTATGTGCCTGTTCCTGATGCTGCTTCCCATCTAGATTTTGTTCAGTGATTTGTGAATATAAAACTCAGATGCCCACAAGTTTGATCTAAATCTAACATCAGACCCAAGGATCAGCCCATAATCATTACACTGCATAGGAAACTCACATTATTTCCTTTCTTATTATTTGTATTAAAACAGTTTTTTCATGTGTCCGGGCATCCAAAACCTAACCCAATACCCACAGGATTCAACATATTAAAATCGGCAGTAGTGCTCTTCTGAGTTATGTTGCTTTCACACTGTTATTTATTCTTTAAAATATTTGATATTTTAGCTTTAAAATCATGTTAAAATGAAATGTTCAAAACCAAGCAGCTTTCAAAAAAACCCTGCCTTTTTTTTTTTGTGCCATAGAAGATACAAACCATGGCAAATAATTAAACATTCTAATTTGAGATAATCTTTGATTAATGAAGAAGCTGCTTTCGAATGCTCTTCTCTGGCTCTAATAATTGATCTCTAATTGTCCCATCTAAAGGTTATATATTGCCTTTCCTCCTGATTGTGTTCTCCTAATGCCTTATAACTCGGATCCAGCTATTAGCAATGTTCATTAATTCCCCTGGAAAATGCTGTGAACTTTCGAAATTAAAATAGTGCTTTATAAAACTGAGTTCAGTTTTGTACCAGTATTGAGTTTCTCCAGAAAACCACACCAAGAGATGTAACAAACATGATGTGTAATTAGTCAGTTCTAAATTATTTTAGAATTTACCTCTAAACTATTTGAGGACATTGGATAGAGAAGGTGTAGGAAGATAACTTGATTAAAAATAATGGCACTTGTGCTTTTTGTTCCCCTCCTGCACATAAACAGGTGATGGATTAGCAACTAAATGTTATCTAAGTAGTAAGTACATACATGCAAAAATTGGATGACAGTGGAATTTAGGATGTGGTGAAATGTTTGTGATGGTAGAAAAAAACTCTGGGTTGTTACAAAGGAACTTTATTTGGATCTCTAAGTTGGGACAGCTAAACTTATTTATTTCATTGTGTACCTGAAAGACGAGACTTGTTTGTTAGTCCTTAACTAATTTCTGGAATAAGCTGAGTTTTAATCTCATTCTACTTAAGTTATACAAACTCTTTCAACCTGTTGCTTAGCAGACTTCCTTTTGTAATAGAAAAATGGCTAAATTTCTTTGGTTTTTGTACTAGGTGTTAAATTATGTTCCCCAAATGTTGGTGTGTGCCTGGTGCTTGACCACAGCACGACAGCATCAAAGGCTTGTGATTACCCAGCATATTTTCTTCGTAGTTTGATATTAAAATATGCATAAGGTACTCGAATGAGCAGAGGTTTTTACAAATATGTCTAATTTATACAATTTGAAAATGTTTTTACTTTCTTTGCTCCCGAGTTTTTCAGTCTAATTTCATTAAAAGTGAAATACTTATTCATGTGCTGCTTTCCTCAATTTTGGCTTAATTGTTTCCAGTCTGTACAGCCCTGCTGTCTGGAGATGTTTATTACTGAGTAAATGTATTCTGGAACGAGAGAGCCTGGCTAAATTGCTGGAAAGAAAAATTCTACAGTCTGACCTTATCAAAACAGGTTCCAGAAGGTTCTTATTTTTCATTTTGACTGCAGACCATTAGTAAGGGAAAAGAAAAAAACAATCCAAAGAAGTTAACTAAAGTCTATCACAACAGTCAGTGGTGCTGGGGAAAGGAAAAAAAAGCGCAGGAAAAAACCCCCAAACCAGCACGGTCAAACATTTATAAGCCATTCTGCAGAATTGCAGAAAAAAACATTACATATCCTGGGATGATACAAAACTGTTTTCTTCTGGCTTTGGAAAACACAATTCTCATCCACGCAAATGCACTTGGTATTTAGGGAATCTTTTAATATACTTTAAGTATATGATAACACAGAGTGAGAGTGTGGCATCAAAGTATTCAATAATCTGTTTTGGGTGATCTTTAGCAACTCTTCTGAGCATTTATAGCTTGCTGGAGGGAAATGCACTTTTCAAAGATCATGAGCAGTCCCTATGGAGACCTGTAACCTTCCTCAGAGCAATTCACCACAACCTGATAGATCTGATCACAGCACAAGGGAGACAGTCAGTGGAAAAAGCTCGGGAAACACTCTGGGAATACTAAACAGAGCCCTGCGACTGCTGAGTCACCTCCTGCAATCAGAGAGGGGGGTAAACAAAGGGTTATTTGGGGATTATAAATATCAGTAGGAAGCTGAGTACTGGCAAAAGCTTCGTTTAGACCTTGGCCAGTTTGTGGTCTGATTTGCTGCATAATCAGTTTATTAGTGAGTCAAACAAAGATAAAATCTGTGGTTAGGAAGGTCTGGGAGGTTCAACTCTGTGGCTGGGGAAGGAACAAGTGAGTGTGTTGGTAGCAGAAGCCTCCTCTGAGCAGCACAAGAACCTGTATTTGTTCTTCTGGACAGAGTTTGAAACTGATGTGTCATTCCCGTGGAACCTGCTGGGTTTGTGAATAAAGGCCAAGGTTCTCTCCTCACCTCTGACCCCATGCAAGAGCCATGCTGTGCCCCACTGGCCTCAATGCACTTGTTGCCTTTCTTGTGTTATTTGGCATTAAAGTATTTTCCAGGAATTTCAATTTTGCCAAGAAGATCTACCACTGTTTGTGAAAGTGTGTACTGTTAAAGCCCTTCAGATAGAAAAGAGCAGAATGAGTTTCTTGCCACAGGATATGTATGACTATGTTCCCTTCCTCACCCACCACTGGCCTCCCATGGGTGTCACATGCCATTTTCAGCCTGTCACCATCTTTATGTGCTGTTGCTTCCTCTACTGATTCAGGCCATCCAGAACAGTAGCACACTATTTAAATCAGGCAGAGCCCATTCTTGCAAATCCAGCTTTTGAAGGCTCCACATCCAGGTGATTCTTCCTTAATCTATGCTGTGTTTTGTGGGGCATTTGTGTTTTGGTTTTGTTTGTTTTTTTATACAACACAAATTTAGCACAAGGTCAGCTTGTTTTTTTCTGACCTGGCTTTCCTTCTCTCTTCCCTCCCTGAGCCTTGCTCCAGCTGGTAACTTCTGCAACAGCTTCAAAATAACAGTGAAAGTGTGAAATGCATTCACGTTTATGGACCTGCAAACACGGGACAGGAGAAGGAGCGAAAAGGCATCGAAATGGTTTGTCTACCTCAGTTCAGTTCATGTCCTCAGCTATTAGTCAGCCTGCAGTGGTGTGAAGAGCATCATAAAAGACATGGTATGAAACCTTTAACACAAACCGAAAGCTCTGGTGGGGAGCCTCTCAAAAAGGTCTTGTTATTGTCCCATTGAATCTGGCTTCTGATTTCCCCTTTCCCAGAAGCTCTGTGACCGCAGCAGGAAATGTGCTACAAGCAGATGAAGAAGTTGGCAGTTGTGTTGTACTGTGAGAGTCCGGACACGCAGCTGGTCATTTGGAGGGTGAAGAAAGAGTCCCTAGATAGAGGCTATACCTGAAACACAAACACCTTTACCTGTCTTTGAGAGGACCTTGGAGAAAGAGTAGTTGGGAGGTTTGCTGTAAATCTGTTCCCAAAGCACTCACATTGATTTTTAAGAAGATTTTGCAAAATACAACAAGCAGCTGCCTTGAGAAAAGTGGGTGCCATGTCCCCTATTTTGCTTTCAGTCTCTCAAATGCCCTTTTGGCCATCATGCTACTGCTCCCTTGGGAAGGGACAGACACATCCCACCTTCTGTCACCGCATTTGGTAAAAGCTGCTTCAAATGTCCTTGCTGTCCAAAGCAAACATTGAGGCCAAATATTTGACCAGAGGAAGGAGAAAGCTCTTACTCTTTACAAAATATTATTAAAAACAACAGTGATAACCCATTCCTTATAGCAAGAGGCTTTTAAAACATATGTCTGTGTGCATCTAGCCTGGAAGTGCAGGTAAGGACTCCAGAGGTACAGTCGTCTTTTATTAGCAGCAGCTAACTCAGAGGGATACAAGGAAATTTCATCTATTCAAAATATGTTCTCCTGCTGTTGCAGCTACCACGGAGTTATCAAAGCCAGGGGGAGTTACTGCTCTTATTTTCTTTACTTGGAAAACACTTGACTCTGATTCCCTTATTGTCCCTCTCTGGGTATTACTATTATTAGTGCAGTGGTGCAAGATTTCTCCTTTAATGTTGCAGAAGAAAAGTAGATAATTTCTTATTTCTGTCATTACTTTTTTTTTTCATAGAGGCATTACTTTAGGAATAGATTTAAAAGGCAAATACTATGTTTAGTGACTCAAAGAGAAATGAAAATGATAGCTGATACAGAGGCTGAAAAAAACGATATTAGGAATAGGTCACATAATAGGAAAACAATCCATATGTATGTAGGGAGGTGTGCCTAACAGTCTGACTGAAAAGAAAATAGGGAAAATTGGTTCAGACAAGCAAGAAGATCTCACAAGCTCACTTAGACCACCTAAAGGGCAGTCAACTATGTAACAGCAGCTACCAATAACTGCTTTACAAGTAATTAAGAAAAAATGAAAACCTCTGTATTGTGATTATAAGGAGTTACCTGCCTATATGAGAAAGCTAAATGCACTGAGTGAGACTTTTTGAGTACTAACCAGAAGATCAAATCCTGAATCGCAAACCAAAGCAATCCACTGCTGCAAATAGGCCAAATACATGTTCTCTTCAAAACACTTCAGAAAGAATAGGTAACTCCTTGGGGTCTGGGAAGGAGGAGAATGAGATGAGTGAGGACAGGTGTAGGGCAGCCTCCTCACATAGGGTTTAAATGGGACCTGAGCTAACAGTGGGGCTTTTCAGGCAGAGCAGGTGTGTTGATGGGGCAGGGAGAAAACAGAATTGATAAGAAAGTTGTAGTAGCAAGCTCAGCAGGAAGGAGACCAAAGGTTCTTCGCTGTTTACTGAGTGATTGCTGTGAGGCCTGAGGTGAACTGTATCCTGCCATCATAAGGTGCAGATGGCGTGCTTTAAAAATAGCTGTGGGGCTTGCCTTGGAAATACAGACAATCTTGGTTTTTCTAAGCATCTGTGTGCTGAGCAGAGCTCTGTGCTGCAGGTGCAGAGTGTGCTGCTTGGACACATCACTGCTTTGCTGCTCCTTTTCTGACTGTAAGAACCACAGGGTTTTCCTGCCTGAAGGTTTTCCAGGCCATCTCATTCTGGGTAAGACCTGCCTATTCCTGTTAAAGAGAATCCTTCTTTGTTTGCTGGATCATTTTACCCTCTTGACAGCAAAAAGGCTGTGGGCTAGCACTGCCAAGGCAAGCTTTCATGACCTGATGCACCCAGTGTCCTGGCATCCCATCTGGCATGGGCTGAGTTTGCTTTAGAGTGCCCTTGGTTATTTGTTGTTGTCACATGTCTTGAGAAGAAGGCATATGTTTTGTCAAATTAACTTATTACAAATTTCATTGTCATTTCAGTGGAAAAACTCACATAGCTGCTTTCAGACAAAGGACAAGGTTCCTGAGACAGGGACTTGAGTGGGCTCTGGTGAGTCTGGGATTGATGGTGATGGATGGATGCAGCAAATAACTGGGGTGAAGGATGAGGTGAACCAGTAGCAGCACACTTGGGGACGTGGCTGGCAGTGTGTGGCTTAATGTGGTTAAGTTCCTGCAAACAAGGCAGGGAAAGTGTTAGCTTGAAAAATGTGTTTGCCTGCCCTCCCCTTAATCCCTCTCTGCCCCATGTACCACACACAGCCCTCAGCTACAGACATGCAGAGCTCCCTTTTTTTCCCCCCTTTTTCCTTCTCTAAGCTGTCTGTCAGATGTCACTACCTTCCCATCACTCTCCTAACAGCTCCTTTGAGAGGGTGATGGCACAGCTGCCCTCCATTACATTTTCTGCCTGCTCTCTGTCTCTCATGCCTGCTAGGACTTTGCCCATCTTGTGTGGACTCGCTCCCTTATACATTGGTCTTGCAAGCTCCTTCTTCCCTTCTTTCCTCTGGCTATTTCACAGCAACACAGACAAGAAAAAAATACAGATTATTATACTAGTTCTGCAGTTAAAAGTGGTATCTAGGCTACATGTTTGCTGATTGTTTTGAGTCTGAAACTTAAGGGCAAAGGTTTTTTTTTCTCTGTTATTCTTTCATTCTATCAGAAGAGTTGAGCAGAATAGCTGTGAAGAAGGGGTCAGTATTCCTGTTCTCATGAAAGTCTACAAACATATGGCCTTTGCCAGCACAGCTGCTTTCCTGCCACCATTGACAATCAAGGTTAAAACACATGGTGCTTATTCAAAGGGAAACACAATGGGAAAATTTTCAGTCCACTGTTTGTGCAGTTTTATTTCCAAGGGCAAATTGAAAAGTTGCAGTGTATTTCAGCTTGGTTTGACCTAAATGGCCAACCAAACAAGGAATAAATACCCTTTTGGGCTGAGTTTGACACTGGATCACTCTTGCTTCAGTAGCTGAAATGCCTCAGCCTACTTCTTTGCCGGACTAGATTCCTGGTGGGACAAAGTTTCTCAAGCCACAGTCCCATTTTCTTGCTGGTGGAGTAAAGAAGACAAGTTAGTAGGAATTCCAAAAAAAATCATTTGGCCATGCAAAACAGGGCAATGATACTGCAGGAACTGATGGATACAGGTCAGCTCTATTTTGGGTCAATACTAAGTGCTCTGTTTGGTTGTTTTGATGGGGTTTATTCTAGCAAAGAAGATGAAACATTACAGTTCAAGAGTGTCACAGCTATTGGTGCTTACTGAAAATGGAAATCCGGATAATAAAAAAGCATTACTGCAGGGATCTGGGCACACAGAGCACCAGGATGGAGATATGTCTCTGAATTACATTGTTAGTCAACAACTCTGACCTCTTTATCCCTATCTCTCTCCTCACTGTTTCTGTTTTTTATTGTTGTTGGTGGGGTTTTTATGTCTTTTTTTTTTGTGTGTGTGTGTGGTTTGTGTGGCCCCCACCCTCCTCTTCAGAGGTTTAACAGAAAGAAACTATTTATCCTGTTCCAGACAAGTATATTCTAGCTCTGTGTAAGGAAGGATATCATTCAACCTTGAATGGAGGATATTGGGCTAACACGTGGCTGGTTTGAGATAATGTTTAAAAGAGAGATATCAACTCTGTTCTGCCCTAGTTTCACCTCTAATTCTTCCTCTGTTTTCCACCCTGGCAAAACCATGTTCCATGTCCCACCATTCTCTCTGCCATATGGTTGCAAACATTGCTGACTTTTTGCTATTATGCCATCAATTGTCTCCTTCATGAAAGCGGAAGTGTTTGGTTTAAAACCATTTTCATTGTAACTGTGTGTGCATTCTTCTGTCTGTATTGGGGAAATGTGCCGCCTTAATTTAATCAGAGCTTTAAAATGGTGACAAAGGAAAAGAAAAGAATAATAAAGGTAATAATTACATAGATAGGCACAGCTGGTTTTTGGTTAACTCTCAGAGGTCATGTGTCTGGTCACTGCGAGGGTCAGAGTCTGGAGAACCAGGCACGTGACTGTTTCTTCATGCAATGACAAGTATTTGCACAAGAGTTTCATCATCCTCTCTCGGGAACGGCTGCCGACCACAGGGTAACGTGGTTTCACTGCAGAGGGGAAAAGATGAGTTTTCTATGTAAAATTACTTCTCACACCATAACGCTTCTTGACATGAAGGTCAATAAGTGCCTAAATTACTCTAAGTAACTGAGTTTATTATAATTCCTCTCTGTCACATTCCCTTGCTGCAGCTGTGACACTGTGCATGTAACTTATTTAATTATACAGTGGTGGCTGCTGCTGTGCGTCTGTTGTTGGGGATGTTATGAATATTTAGATTTTTTCCCTAGTTCTGTAATTTAAACAAATTCATTGAAGTGTATTTAACCTGAAGTAATCTAGACTGTTTGCTGCTTTGGGCTGTGCTTTTTTAGAAACTTCCTTCTGTGAAATCATATTCACCAAAGCAATTTTTTTGGTGTAAAGACAGGAAGAGGATCAGCCCTTGGAGACTGTGCAGTTCTGTCCTTTCTCTTTGTTTGTTTTCTGAAACAACTTTAATTATGGTGCTATTGGTGCTTTCAGTGGGTGTATTTTGACAGCCTGGACCTATACTGCAAACTTTCATACTCACACATGTGCACACCCCCAGTTTTCCTTCCCAAGAGTTCATTTGGACATCGAGCTGAAAATATCAAAGGTCTGTGGGCTGAGCTGTGTTTAGCAACCTGGTCAAAAGCTATTGGAGAGCAGAAAGTGCAGGATAGGCTATTTCCATGACAAACACTTTTCCTCTGAGGATATTGATACAGCTTAAAGTAGGGATTCATTGTGTGCCTGTCAGCACTGTGCTGGGTAGACTGTGAGTAACATCTTGGATTATTTAAAGAAAATGTTTAAGGGGGGGCTAAGAGAACTTTACTTTTTTTAAAAAAAAGACCTCAAGACAGAGAGTAGATCCATAAAAATATCACAAGTGGATCTAAAAATAGA
>JAOXXN010000102.1:35103603-35114814 GCA_026770055.1 Myrmophylax atrothorax
GAAATAATCACCCAGACATTTGTGTCACTTGTGTCTGACTAATTCTCATTCATTTTCTTTTATAGATTTAGAATGGGAGATGAAGTAGCGGGGGGGCAATGTCTGCACTGATAAAGTATGGAATGATGACTGTTTTCTTAATTTAAGTTGCATATGCTCTTTTTGAATATGAAAGCTTGCCTACAGTCATTGCTGAGCTCTTTACACTGAGTCAGGATGTAGTGCAGGCTTGACCCATAAAGTTCAAAGGGTAGAGAAAGAGGAAAAAATGAAAATACAAAGAGTAGAGAAAGAGGAAAAAATGAAAATATACTCACTTCATGTTATCTGTTAAGTCAAAAAATGTAGTAAAAGTTTCAAGGAAAGGAAGAAGAAAAAATGTCTAGTGGAAGGTGTTCCTGCCCATGGAAGAGGGATTGAAATGACATGATCCTTCAACCCAAACCATTCTGGGACTCTATGGAAACACCTGAATTTTTTTTTTTTCAGAGAAGGTGGTAGAGGCAAATTGTATATCTTAAAATATTGTCTGTTTGGTTGGTTGGTTGGTTTTTTTACTCTAAGGTTTCTTGGGAAAAAAAAAACAAACCAGAAAAAGTCCTGGTAAGGAACCCTGTTTATCAAGGTAGGAAATGCATTTTCCACTGCTGGCTGTGAATTTTAACTTGAAGAGATTGCAGAATATTGTTCTCAGTTAAAGGAAGATAATTTGATAATTTGAATAAAATTGTGTTGTTCTTATACAAATGTGTGTGCTCTGCATGTAGAAAACAGCAAATGGCTCATGAATTATTATTAAATAATTGCACAGAGCTCTATTCTGTGATTAAAAACCTGAAATAATGCCAGTCAGAGTAAAGAGTAAAAAAAAATAAAACCAAAAACCCAAACCCTAAACAATTCTGGGATTCCTCTCTATGAAGCCTAATTCCCATTCAAAAGACAAAAGTACTTTCTTATTCTGCTCTTAGAACTGGATCTCTGGGGTTTCATCCCTCAATAGGGTTTTGATTGATTTTATTTTAGTAGTTTTATCTTATTTCATAATGTTTGTATTATATCAGATACCTCTGAGCACTTAATTTTTAACTTCTAGGCCTTGGTATTTATATTTACTGTCAAAATTTAATATCAATAAGGATCACAACAAATTTAAGTCATTTCCCAACACCTTTGCCATTTTATTTTCCCTTCTACCACCTAAGAGATGATTAGGAGGAAGGTCTGGGAATGATAAATTTGGCAACAATGAGGAGGTGTGAAGAACCTGTGTGGAGACAGCACAAAAATAGGATATCTCCAATAACTCCCAGGAGAGTATGAATATTAGCTAAATGAAAACTGCTGTCTTAGAGCTCTGCTGGTATTTTTCTTTTTTTTTTTACCTCTATATGCTGGTGGGAGGGGAAAACTTATTACTGTATAAGGAATTAAGTCTGAAGGGGGAAAAAGAATATGTTCTCATCATAAACCTAATGATAGCAGATTAAATCAGGTAAGCAGCATCAGGGTGGCCATTTGGCTAAAGTATAAACAGGTTTGGATTAATAGGCACTAAAGAGTCTGTGCTGTTTAGGGGTTTGTATTTAAATAACCAACCGCTTGTTCTTCCCATATGTGTTGACAAAGCTCTTCTCGATAGTCATCTGTTGTTCTATCCACAGCTTATTTCTGGATAACTATCTGTAGGATACTTTTGGCTTTAAGAACTGAAAGCTGGTTCTTATGGAAGATATGGGCTTGAAGAGTTTTCTATCTCAGAGGGAGAAAGCATTATTCTCTAGTGGCTCTAGGCCACATGTTATGTGCTAATCTGCCCTATTCCAGCCTATCCCCTTGAGTGTTCCTTTGCACTAAGACTCTTGGGGATGTTAAAAAGGCAGAGAATATCGTGTGGTGTAACTCTGCAGTTCCCTAAACTGGGGCAGCCACCAAGTCCCTCGATGATCCTTTTGACTGCCCGCTGCCATAGAACACAGCAGACCCCAAAGTACAGTGTGTGGTACATTTTCTCTGTCAATAGAACTGTAAAGCCAAGTGCACAAACGTTATCTTGAACACAGTGGTGTCTCTGAGCATTGCAGTTACAGGACTGTTTTTTCTTATCAAGATCAATGAGCTTGTAAATTTTGCAGTTAGCTTTGGATGTTCTCTTAGAATGTGTGGTCTGTCACGTCTGCGGTTTGACTTGGGCTTCTCACCTTTCCCAGGACAAACAGAGCTAAACCACCAGGATATTCGGTGTAGCTAAAAGGAAATAATAATTCAAGGTCCTGGTCTTGAAAGCAATGTTTTTAACGATGCCTTTGCCTGTCGCCTGTGTCCTGCCTGCTCTGCCCTTGAACATGAGCATGGCTGTGCACAAACGTCCCCTTCCAGTTTTTAAGGCAGAAAAGCTGAAAGAGGCTGAACATTGCACAGCCTGGAAACAACTTCAGTGTCACTGTGTGTCTGCTATTCTTAGGAGCTCAGACTGCAGAAACAATAATGCTGCCTCTGGCTTTGACATCTGAAAATTGTGAATGACACTTCAGCGTTTGGAACTGCTGTTGGTCTGGTGGGAGAATTTAGAAGTGGCTGATAGAGCTTAAAAAGGGAAGAGAATTGTACCTATAGAAGGGAAAGAAAAAAGCCTTTGGGGGTTACACAAATATGTTGCCTTGGAAATATTTGATCGGTTTTACCTTTCTATTCAGGCACTTCACTTTTTAAAAGCTTTAAATCAAGTAAGTTTGGGTCTTGAATGATGTAGCTTTTAGTGGCTGCTTATCGGCCACTCATGAATATGCAAACTGCAGAAGCTAAAACTGCATTTTTGATTTTCAGGTGGAATTGAATGACCTGAAAATGGATCTGTCTTCTCCTGTACTCCCAGCAACCCTTTTGGAACAAACTGCCTTGCGTCTTGGATGCAGTCCCACAGACAGAAAACTGGCTGTTCACTTAGATGAGGAAGATGAGTTAAAGCATCTTCGGGAATGTTTCTGTATCCCAAAAGTCAAGGATCTGCCTCCAAGTGAGAATTATAATTGCTGTGAGGGAGCAGGAGGGGGAAAGGGCTGGGCTTCACATCTTCTGCATGTGTTTATCACAAATCTTTGAAAACCATCATCACTTATGAGCTAATTGGGCAATTGTAGTCATATCTGAGCACAGAATGTCCCTGCTGTTGCTAAATCAATCCATCAGCTTATTCGAGCACCAAAAGCTTTATGCTCTCGTTCCCTTCCTGAATAAAATGTGAGGATACAGTACTTACACGGTGCTTATGCTGTCAGTCAGCAGCTTTGAACAATATAGGGACTGATTGAAAATTATAGGCAGAAGAATTTCTGTCTAATGGCTCGAAACAGCAAAGTCGCTTATGAGAGTTCAGAGCAGTTGCTTCCTTGGTGTAATACACTTTGGTATTATCTATGTGGTTACAATTATTTTAGTTAATGAAAGAGATGGCACATGTATTATATTAATGTTCATGTCTTATTGCTGGAGTAGAGATATTTTCTTCCTGAGGCCAAATGGAAGACTGTGCCTTAGAACAAATAATTGATCTGAGCAAATAATTGATAATGAAACCTTTTATCTGAGATATTTCCCACTTTCCTCATGAATTGCCTACAAATAGATAACTGCATGTGGCTTCAATGTAGCTGTGCAAAACTGTTCTGGAAGTTTTTCTGCTTCTTTCCTGGTCTGTAGGTTGTTTTGAGGAGCCTATGGCATGCCCAGGCATGGAGAGGGTCTGGTGTGGAGGCAGGAGGGCTGGCAAACATTTGCTTCAGATTATCGCTCCCAAACCACTAAAAGACAAAACACATCTCCATTTTTGTGTGTGTGTGTGTGTTTTTTTCTTTGTTTGGTTTGGTTTGTTTTTTGTTTTGTTTTGGTTTGGTTTTTTTGTACCCACAATTGCTGCTGTGTTTATCCAAAATCATGCAGGGGAAACCTGGTGGGAGCGCCCACCTATGGAGGCAGCAGGGTCCTGGGCTCTTCTCCTGCTTCCCAGGTCCTGTCTGGGTTTATTTTCAGCTCAGACACATGGGAAGCAAAAGCTGTGCTGGTTCTGCAGACCCTGGCCATTGCACACTGGAAACTGGAGACATTACGTATTATTTCCTCAGATGGTGAACATGCACAAGCATAGCCACTCTGCCTTTCCTGCCTTGACAAAATGCATCTATTGAAAATTACAGGAAAAAATATGATAGAACTTTCTTGCATTTTTTTTTCATTTTCCAATAAATGTAGAAAGAATTTTCTGCAGATTCTCTTTTTCTGAAAAGCACAGTAGTGATGGTAAATGAGAAAGTACTCATGCATTCCCCAAGTTTTGTACAGTAAGGATCTGTGATGGACACTTTACAAATATTTAAACTAGGTGCTTCTTCCACATGGAGAAGGTCCTCAGCTGGTCTACCAAGAAGTAATTTTTATTGATTTTTTTACCCTGATCTCTTAAGGGAGGTTCCTAAATCCCATCTGTTTGTTTGAATATGACTATCCTGTGCTCAAAGCTCCTTCAGATGCCACCGTGGTGCTGCAAAATGTGCTTCTAAAGCTGGAAAGATGCTGGAAAACAGATCCTATGGCCATGGTGCTGCTGCTCTTCAGATGTCTGCGCTATTGAAATCCAGCTCAAGTAGAACACCTGAACAGCAGCTGCATCTTCCACTGCAGCATGTCCAGTGTCTCTTCAGAATATCAAAGGTCACTTTTCAGTGTGTGCTGTAGCAGCCTCATATTAAAGAATCTTCTGAGAAATATGGAGAGGTTTTGATACCCCTGTGGCAGTTTTCATTTCTTTCCTTCCAATCTTCATTATTATTTATTTTTCAATCACCATAATATTTAGACCCTAAGACTGCTGATGTGGGTGATTTTATCCTGCATTTATGATAATATTTAGTCTTGAGACTGTGGATATGTATGTTTTAGTGAAGATAAGTAACATACAAAGTGGTAGTTGTATAGCACAAAAAATCCATCATTCCTGTGCTCCCAAACTGAGGGGCTTTTCCCTTCTCTTTTCCCCCTGTCCCTCTTTTCTGTGCTTCAGCTGTCATCAAGAACAGTTTCCCCGCTGAAAAACAGCAGGGGTGTAAATATATATATATATCTACATTGTGTGTCTATACTATAGAGACAGATCTCCCATGACATTTATCTGTGCCCAGGAGCGGATCCCAGATAACACATTCCTAAAGATAAATGTCACTACAGATATTAGCCATCAAATATTCTTTATATATTTACATAAAACATTACAATGAGGTTTTAAAATGAAACCTTGCAAGAAGCAGATGAGAACATCCATAGGAGACAACTGCAAGATGACGTACAGAAAAAGATTTTAGGAAGTCATTATAATAGTTTTAATTCAGTTATCAAGTTACAAACTGTCACAGCTGTTTGTTTGTTATATCAATCAACGGGAAACCAAGAGCAGCCCAACTCCCTGCAAGTCTCTGAGGTTTTATGTGGAAGCATGAGGGACGAGGCTCAGGTGAGCAAATAGGAAAAGATGACAGCAGATTTAGAGAAATGTCTGCATCTCCTCGCTCTTCTCCGAGCTGACAACCAAGTCTCCTTAGCGCTGTTCAGTGCACCGCAGGGAGGAGGCAGGAATGCCTGGGTTGCTGTCGGCAGTCGGGCACCAAATCACCCATCTGATTAAGGCTATGGCTTGTGCTTTGTCATCTTGTAAAGGAACAGAGCATCATTTGGGTTTCTTGGGAATGAAAAGATGCCCCCGAGTGAAAGCGTTGAGCTGTATTTCCCAGAAGAAATGGCTAAAGGTAGTTGTTAATCATATAAATCTGCCTCTTCGTTTGGAGGGCTTGTGAGGGGGGTACAGGCAGGTGTGAAGGAGGTGATCTTTTATCCTTCAACGAGGGACAGAGCTTAGATGTGTAAAACAGATTTAGTCCTTCCTCTCTAGTTAACAAAGACTTTGCATTTTTCCTTTTTTCTTTTTTTTTTTTAACCCAACATTTCTGACAACAGATTTGCTTTTTCTTTTAAGTTTAAAAGGTAGAGAAATGCTTTTTTAATGTAGGCAAGTGGGTATAATTACTATGGAAAATAATTTTTGCATGACTCTAAGTAGGTGTGCAAACATATTATGTATTTAATTAATCTTAATATAAGTGTATTTTTTTTTATTCAGGCTACTCTAAGAAAACATTTTAATAATTTTTTCTTGTTTACTTTGCCTTTAATTCTTCAATTGTGCTTATTTGCTGTTTGAATATTTGAATACATATTGCATATCAACCACGGCTCCTCCAGAAATAAAAGTTTTGAAATAATTTGGAAGAAGTTAAGAGCTAGTCTTAAGAAAACTAATGTATTATTACAAAGAATATCGCAGTGACTGTGGAAGTGTTGGAGCACAAGGGTGTGCTGGTCAGAAGTTATGAAATGACAAAGATGCTGCAAAAAACAAGTAGCAGTGGTCCAAAATGAGTCTTTAATGATGTCAGAGAGAGAAAAATAAACAGCTTTTTGTCAAAAGGACAAAAGTGCAGCCAGATGCAGAGTTGATAACATGCCAAAAAAAGAATATCCAAAATAACAGGTGTAAGAGCAGAAAAATACTTTAAAAAGGTAATGTCATCTCTCTCCAACAGTGAACAAGAAGTGTTTTTATTTAGAAAGGACTGTGGTGTAAGCAAAGCTGGCTCGCTTGTAATTGCTTACCTGTTTCACTGCTGGATTGGAGCATAAAGAGTACTAGTGAGATTGAGCTCCAGATTCTTGAGCAAAGATCCTTTTCTCTAATCCTGATGGGACACTGTTACTGTGTTTCTTAATAGGAAAAGAACTGTTAATAGAATCAATTCGGGAGCATGGATAATGTTTATGCCTCTCTCTTTCCATTCATATTAGAATGGAGAGGAAAAACAGACATAGTATCTGTAAAACAGATTAGGCTGCAACTGCTCTCTAACTTACTCTTTTTAAAAGCTTCTAAAGCTTTAATTAAGAAATTACACAAGTTGCCTATACTCCTGAAAAATGTGTTTCTGGTGAAGTTCAATGAAGTTGGTGACAGTTACTGCAAGAAGTATTAAGAGACCTTTCCAGGCTGGTTTTTTACAGTATTTATAAAATGTTCACAGACTGACTTGCAATCTTATTTCGCATTTTTAGCATGTATCTTAACATATTTGTATCTTTATTCTGAGGTCCATTGATTATATTTACCAAAATTATATGTAATATTAGTTTTTGAGATATTGTAAGTATAGGTATAGACAAATGTAAATTGCTACTTCTAGAAGGTCATCATTGCTTGTCCCTCCAAGAATCTCTAACACGAGAAATAGCAGGAAAAGGCTGTGTTGGACTGATAGATGATGACACAGAGTAATTAGATTGTTCAGAACCTCACTAGAGCCTATTATTCATAAATTTCTACTGCCTTGCTTTTCTCCTAATCATTGAAAGGATTTGTCAACATAGATTTCTTCCCCCTCTATAGATGATGACATGAAGTGCAGCCCACAGTATATGCTGACAAGACAAGAACTTTTGAGACTGCCTTAAAATATTCCATGCAATGACTACATTTTTCTAAACAAAGATTTAATCGTACAAGGAGAACTTACATGAAAGACACAGATTTACCTAGTCTTAACTTTTATTAAATGTAAGTAGCTTCATGACTCAGAGAAGGCATATACTGGTGGTGGAAGGAAAGTGGATAGCCTGATGGGGAAAATACTCCCTCTTCGCTCACCTTTGGTTACAGACCTGATAAAATTGCCAGTGTCTGCTTCTCACACAGCCCCAGATTGCTGTGGATTTAGTGATGCTTAAGCTCACATTAGCTCCCAAAATTGTAAGAGGACAAGGTGAGTAACTGCTTGCAAATTGCCCACTGTCCTCCTCCTTAGATGCTTTGCAGGGTCACCTCAATGATGTTCTCAAAGAGAGGTCTGAATGAAGCATCTCTGTGTGTGGGAACCACCCTGTCCCAGAGAGGTGAGGAACGGACAGAGCTCTGAGTGGTGACATGAGTGTGCTTGGGGTGTAGGTGCACGTGTGCTGACCCTTCTGTGTTGTTTCTGTGATTTCCCTCCACAGCTGATCTGAGCCTGGTGAATGGAGAGGAGAGCTGTGTATACTTTGCTGGGAATTCTCTTGGTCTTCAGCCAAGAAAAGTCAAAACTTACTTGGATGAAGAACTGGACAAGTGGGCTCGAACGTGAGTATGCTGTGGGGTATGTGAGATGCTAACCTGTGCTTCAGGTGAGCACTTTACTGGGGATCTTCCTTGGAAATGCTTGAATTGCAGAACAGTGTGGTAAAACCACTACAGTCAAGGAGCTTTGGCTCATCTGGAGGACCTGCATAGTTTAACCATCCCTTTCCAACAGCTTTTATAAACAGTTTTTATACACAAGGCACACAAACTCATTGGTTTCTGCTGCTTGTTGGTGAATGTGTTTGGAATCCAGGCCCGGTGATTTTCTAATTAGTGTTTTTAACTGTGTGTGATTCATCCTGCAGGCCCTCCAATGGGTAGTTCCCCTTGAAACAGCACTGAACACAGGTGATGCTGCTGCCAGCACTGGCAGGTTTTTGGCTCCTCTTAAAGCAGGTCTCTGCCTGACAAGTTCATTTTATTTAGAAGGAAACATTCCTGTCTTCTCAGTAGCATCTCAGCAAGGAACTGAGAGTGGATTGCAACAAGCTTTGCTGAATGAACCTGATGTAAGAGAGACAGGAGGACAAAAGAAGGACACATTGCAGGAAAGGGACACTGCCATCATAAAACAAAAGGAAAATTTTAATATATATAGGGGGGAAAAAAGCTCTTTTTTCTCTTTGTTTTACTTTTGTTAATATTATACTCTGTTTCCATTGAGACTGTGCTTTGAGGCATCCACTACCTGCCTGAGCAGCTGGACCAGGGATGAGTAAAAAAAAAAGATGAGTAAAAACCAAGGGACTGAAGGTGGGAAAAGAAAATAACATCCAGATGAGTAAGTGAGCTGTGAGAGAGATGAACTTTTTTTATAGGGTGCAGAATATGAGTGGAACAGATGTGATTTCATGGTGAGAGAGCAGAGGAAATATGGAAAGGCAGAAGAGGAAAAATGAATTCTGCTAACTGGGCAGCCTTGTTTCAGCAGGAAGGGTTTAGATGGAGGCTTCACAATGTAAATGGGAAAACTCTAGCTGTTCTTTCACTTGTTAATATATGAATGCTGTGAGTTCATATAGATAGTTTACTGTTTCCTATTTATCACCTGTGTTCTTAAAAGTAGGAAGCTGAGAATGAATGGGGATGAGTGTGAACTTTGGGAAGCATTTGTTCCTGCTGGTTATTCAGTCAGCACAGCAATGTTGTTTCTCCAGTGGCTTGAAAAAATTGGAACCCTGTCCATCTCTGTACTGTTTATCCTACTTTATCAGGGAAACAGCTGAGCTCCTTCAAAAGGTAAAAGTCAGATAGCACTCTTATCTCTTAGAGTGATGCACTGAGAGTGCAAGCACATTTCAGCTCCTCCACTGTATCTCTTCACTGGTGCACTTCTATTCTATGTTTGTCTTTGCTGCAGTGAAGGATGGGTTTTCTCTCAATGACTATAAAAACCTATAAGAAAAAAGTAGGCAGCATGTTCAGATCAAAAGTGCCTTAAGTAACTGTATCTAAGGGGGAACTATGTCTGGACATGATTTCAAGCCATTGGAAGAGGTGGAGCAAAGCTAGAAAGACTTTTTGCCAAAAATACAGCTTAGCCCCAAAAGCCTTACCCACAATAAATCAGGAAGTTTAAAAACTAATAAAAAACCACCAAAGAATCAAACAACAATAACAACATGCAAGAAAACCCCAAACCAAAAAGAACCCCAAATTAAAATCAACCAAAAAACCCCCAAAATAAAATTCTGGTGATAGCATATGTACCTGAAGCAACTGAGAGAGTCAGGGTAAGGTCAAGCTAATTCTGGAGAGAGCAATGTATACTTAAAGAAGCTGGTGTAGGATGGTGTGTGCTGGGGGCTCCAAAGGAATGGGTGGTTGGAGGTACAGAAGTGGGTATTTTTATTTCAGTCACCAAGGATGGCTTAGCAAAATCCAGTCTAAGGTAGAAGCTGTTCCCAGCCAAAGCCTGTTCAATGGCTGGTGTGTTGGCGGTGTGGAACTTAGTGGCTGTAGCTTGGATAAATAAATAGAGAGAATCTAAGCAATGGCATGCAAATTAGATACATCCATCAAGTCAGCAATGGTATAGATCCTGCCTTTCTTATAAATTGGTTTATCGCATTTTCTGTTTGTTGTGTCTTGGGACCCATCTCAAATAGCTATGAGTCTATTTAAATGGTTTCACTGCTTATAGTTAATGGCAAGAGTGGAAAGGAAGATTACCCAGCAGTGGTGGTCAAGGGCAGGGAAACTCACAGCTTTATCTCCTTGTGGGGATGGCAACTCCTTAGGGCAAAGCTGGGAGAGAAAGAGGCTTTTTCATGCTTTTCTTGTTGTGTTGCCCCTTGATGCTTAGTTGCTTTTGTCCACCCCCATGTTCAATGGTGGGTTATGGCTTTCTGCTCTCAGACTACCTCCCACATACCTCCTCTGGTTTTGTTTTCTTCCTCTTCATGTTCCTCAGTCCTCTTTTTTTTATGCTAATTTATAAAGATTGCAAATACAAGCCACTGGCATTCTTAGTATGGATTTAAAAAGAACCTTTGAGACTTCATATTTCTGTTATTATTTCAGCTAAATCCAAGACATTGAATGAGGGACAAAAAGGGATGAACAGTTGTTTCATTGTACTTAGCCTGGAGTAGCCAATATCCCAATATTTTGAAATCAAGTCCAAACTTCAAGGGAATTGCCTGGTTGGAGAAGGTCGAGAGGTGCTTTCCAGAGTCTAGTTTTCCTTTGCCCCACTAGAACTGGCTAAGTAATTAAAATATTTTATAGAATCATCACTGCATGTGAGCATACTCAGGCAGCAGGCAATGTGTCTCATGTCTGAGTAACTCATTAAAGTGGAACTATTAAAAGAGAAGGGAGCCTGATGTAGCCAGTTATGTGTCCATGAAGGGCTGGCAGGGCGACTGGGGAGTGGAGAACCTGCAGTATGGACGTCTTGAGAGTTAGAGTTGTTAGGCTGAGCAAAATTAAGACTGAAAGGAAAAAAAAAGTTGTCCTCTGTGGATGTATCAATGGGTAAATGTGGGGGAAAATGGAGT
>JAOXXN010000102.1:35122991-35150224 GCA_026770055.1 Myrmophylax atrothorax
AGAGGGAAGAAAAAGAGAGGAGTTTAAGTGAGGAAAAGAGCTTGGTTTTTTCTACAAAGAACTAGTCCTTTATATGTTTCATTACACAAACTTGATGATGTTTCTGAGTATCTGAAGGAGGGAACTTATTCACGACATCTCGTTTTCCTTATGGCTCATCCCCTGGACAGGCCCTCCAGAGTCACTGACAATTATTGCCAAAGATTTCTGTCCAAAACTTGGAGATTTTGGCAACACACAGAAAGATCCTTGAACACCTCAAAGACACTTGTTCTTGGCTTTTCCTGTGCTGGCAGAAGCTGAGGCCTACTTGGGAAAGATTTATTAATAAACACTTCTTAACTATAGATTTCCATGTTCTTTGACTGTATTTGCTTGTATTGAGGTCCACCCACAGTTATGCTTTTTCCAGTGTTGGCAAAGTATGAACCGAAACTCTGTGGGATATGTTGAGAATGTCTCTCTGCTGCTCCTGCCTTTCTCCTGTGTCAGCTGGGACCTTGTGCACCCTCCAAGTCAGGGACAGGAGAAATCCAGTCTTCACCTCTGTATTTCTTGTGGCTCCCCTTACCCTTTTTACCCCACCATCATGGTTTTTTTTCCCCCATCATTGATCTCCAGGGTGGCTGCTGCTCTCCCTGCCTGCTTGCATTGTATTCATCCCTCTCTGCCCACAACCTCTTCCCACCTCTGGTGAACTCCATGGCTGGGTGATGGTCAGGGCAAGGTGCACAAGCCCATCTCCCGGTTGAATAAAACTCTCAAATCACTGATTTTTCTCACGGGTGAGTTACTGCCTTTCAACAACAGACATCAGGCAAACCGGAAAGAAACACGAGTTCATTTTCTCCATATCTCAGTGGTGCCCTGCCCAAGGCACAGTCTCTTGACTTGCCTAAAGCTTTTCGCCAGGGGTTGATAAGCACTGGAGAATTTTTTACTAAATACTTTGCAATAACAATTAGTTGCTACTCCATTATCTCTGCCAGTGATTAGCTGTAGTCAAAAGGCATCTGTTATTAGTCTCCTGGGAGTGATGTCGGTAAGGCTTCTAGTGAAGCTGTTACATTAGTAATGGTCTGCTCTATACTCAATAGGTCAGTTTTGCTTGGTTTTTCTATTGGGGATGAGATCTGACATTACAGTAACCACTCACAATAGGTGATTGTCTCAATGTTTTCTCACTTGTGTTACATATAAACTTCTGACAAAAATAAGTCTTCAAGTCTTGCTTTAAGTGTAGAATTCTGACCTGATTTGTCTGAGGCATTCATGATAATAAATGCACCGATGGTTTGCTGGGAAATGGAAATACTTCATTGTTTGCTGTTTTCTGTGGCTGACCTGAAAAAATAAATATTTTCCTGCCAGTATAGTGTAGTGAGTCAGACAAGAAATCTTTTTATTTCACTCTGATGACACCTCAAACGTTCATTTCCTTTCCAGTCTTTAGAGAGACTGTGACTGAACATAGACTTTTGCTTTCTCACCACTGTACTAGATTTCCCTGAAATTTTGAGAAAACCTCCCGCCAGTATTTTTATTTTTATCTTTTTATTATTTCAGGGGCCCAAAGACAAGAAGTAGCCTTAATGAATGGGCTGACTGTTAACTTGCACCTCCAGATGGTATGTCTTTATGATGTATATTTGATGTTGTGTTGACAAGTATTTTTCTCCTTTCTTTGTGTATGTAAGCAAAGTGCTTTCTGTGGACCTCACAGAGACAGCCCTGGGTGACAGACTAACTTTTTTTAAGCCTTGGGAGTTGTATCTTGAATAATGTATGTGCAAGACCTGGCCTCACTCAATACTAAGCAGAAAAACTGGACAGAGAAGTATTTTCAAGGACTCTGTAGGGGAAGTTTGAGCTGCTCTCATATATGCTGTATGTCAGTTGCCAAATGAGACCTTATTATTTAAGAAACTTTTACAAATAACTTCTCAAATTTCAATTTCTCACCAAAATTCAAAGTTTAGGAAACAGGAGCTCAACTGTGAGCAAGACAAAACTGTAATTTTGGTCAAGCTTAAAATGCAGCCACATGCAAGAAATGGCACTTAGAGTTAAGCTGTTTTATATATTCCTAAAATGCGGTAAAGCATTTTGATTTGTATGACAGAGTGGCCATAAATGTGTCTTATTTATGCTCAGGTGCCTCTGTGGCTACATAAAGCCTGTCTCTGGTTCTCTAGGGTTTGCAAAGATTTGGTTCAACTGAGTGTAGATGTGAAGGTTCATTTTGTGTGATTCACACAAAAGGGTTTATCCCTTGAATCTGCCCCTCCATGACATCTCTGACCTTTGTTAAATTAAGAAACCTGAAGCAGGGCAGGATGGGAGTAAGTACAAGCCAGCTTACATGGTTACTCTGCCATGAATTAGGTGCACCATAGTCAGACTTGTCCCAAATTTCCCGAGTACACAGTGCCTGGAGAGCTTTGTGCAACCCAAGCTTGAGCAGGAGGGCTTGTAAGTCATGCTAGTCCTGTCAGCATGTTGACCAGTTCAGCTTGCCTTCACATGAGGAACTAAGAAGGAAAGACCATCTCAAAGGTGTTGAGATCAGGTTTAATCAGCAGAACGTTTAGTCCCTTGGTCAGATTGTTTCAGAGTAAGGGATGATTCAGTGACTAATATTTTAGTGCAGGGATGAAAATCCGGCTCTTTTTCACTGTTTGCTACCAGCTGCTGCTTTTAGTTGCTGGATGGATCTGGGTGAAATCCCAGCTTCCCTGGCTGCAGTCAAAGCTTTGCTGTTGATCCCTGTTAAGTACAAGTTTTCACTGCTGGGTTTTTGTGGCCTTTGTTATGGATATGTGAAATACAGTATTAGAACACTTTCCTACTTTGATAAATGTTATATGGACAAAGAAATATTTGTAATTTCTGGGGGATTCTCTGTAGTCTACATGAAAGTAAAGCAGTCTTTACTAAGTTATATGCTGGGAGTATCTCTCTCATCTCTGCTTAGATACATTTCAACATATCTTTTTTTTTTCCTTAATAGCTATCTTTCTTTAAGCCTACTCCAAGACGCTATAAAATTCTTCTAGAAGCAAGAGCCTTTCCCTCTGACCATGTAAGAAATTAATATTTCACCATATTTGTATTATTAATCATATTTTCCCAAAGAATATCAGTAGTATGATTTGAATATTTATTAGCTCATCTTGTCCAAGTAACATTACAATAAAAAAATCTGTCAGAAGCTTTTGAGCTCAGCATATTTTACAGATTGTAGCTTTATTCCTTTTGTTCAAATAAAAAGTGTTACAAGAGGAAAAGATTGAATGGGTGCATTGATTTATTAGTCTTTTTAAAGACATTGAGCAAACTACTGGCCTAAATCAACTAAAGTTGTAAATGCTTTATTAATTCTTGTTGCTGTGTTACTTTATGAAACCAAATCAATACAAACTCACAACATTAACACTTATATATCCCCAGACAGAGATGGAAATGTTTGTTCTTAGCACTTTAGATTACTAGTTCAAACATCATTTGTCTGCTATAAAATAGGAGACAATAGCCCGTGCATGAGAGCTTCAGGCAAATTAATCTTTGGGTTTGTAGCCCAAAGCTACTTTATCATCAATGCCATCAGCTTGTGGAAATTGATAAGAAATTTGGTCTCTAAGGTGTGATAAAAATGACTTGAGCTACTAACGGGTTTATTTGTAATGAAGGTGGTGGCACAGATGTATAAACCTCAAATTGCTTCTATTCTAAGTAATGTTTATATTAATCCCACATTTGTTCCAGGCATACTTGTACATTTGGGCTCCATCTTCCTAAATTTCTATGGCACCTCAGTAACAGTCTCTGCAACTGCCACTGCTTCAGTTCCTGTTGTGAAATTTTAAACTATTTTATCCTGTTATTTGATACTTGGTATTTGATCTCCAGAATCATTATTTATCGATAAAATCAGCAGATAGGATTTTCAAAGTATTATGGGAGTTTAAAGCTCTCATTTCCTCCCAGCTGTGCAGCAAATAGAGGAGGTGAGAATAGCAGGGGGACAGCATGTATGTGCTGGCTAAACCTCGTTTGTGTTGGCAACAGGGCAATTGTCACAGCCTGGGACTGTGTGTGACCGGAAAAAGTGGGTACCCAGGGCTCCTGCAGAAGTGATGCTCAGTCTTCTCCTTGCCTGTTACTCATGCAGGCTTGGCTGTCTGGCATCTGGTAAAGTGCATTCTCCATCACATTATAGAACTGTAGAATGGTTTAGGCTGGAAGAGACCTTATAGATCATTTCATTCAAATACCCCCGCCCATGGATAGGAATGCCACCCACAAAATCCGGCTGCTCAGGGCCCCACCTCCACCCTCATTCTGCTCCCTAAACTTATCCTGTACAGTTCAGGCTTTGACTCTGCAGTCAAAAGTCTCTGCAGTTGCACATGAATTAAGTTTGTATCTTTTATTAATCGAAAGGAAATCTGTGAAATTTTCAGTGGAGTTGGATTATGCTTTCAAAGCATCACTTTCAGTGAAGGGTAAAGCATCTGAATTCCTTTTTGAAGTTCTGATGTTTGTCCTTTTTTCTTTTAGTTGTTTTTTTTTTTTTTTTTCTGTTTAGCTGTTTATCACATATTTGCTTTAATGTTGCCTGCATGGAATTCTCTTCCAGTATGCTGTTGAGTCGCAGCTTCGCCTGCACGGGCTGGATGTGGAGAAGAGCATGCTCATGCTGCAGCCTCGCCAGGTTGGTGAGGACTATGTCAGTTCTGCTTGCTGTCACTAAGGGCAGAACCATATTTCATGTGAAAGTAGGGCATATATTCTCAGATTTTTCTGGTGTCTGCCTGCAAACTTATAATGTGTTTTTATTAAGATTTTAAAAGTAAAATTTATTAATTTCATAGTCTGTTTCAGCGTATATCTTTTGACATTTAAACCCATTTTGTAATTGCTGATTCAATAGTTAATTTTCTTGAAACAACAATAAGAAAAAGGTTATTTTCTCTATTTCTTCTGCGTGCAAAAAGTGTCAGCATCCTGAGTCACCTGTAAAATAGAGTAACTCACTGAGAAAGCCCAATGTCCTTTGAATGTCCTAAGGTAAGAGATTGCCATAACACGAGCAACACTGTCTGTATCAGCACAGACTAAGGGAAAGGTCTGCTCTGAGTAATATGCAATTCAGATTAATTTGAAAGGCTGCCTCGCTTCACTTCTGCAGCATTAAGAACTTTGTCACCTAACTATAAACCGAGGGTGACCTTTTGCTTCTGAAATCTGAGTCATCTTGTGAGTAAAGAGCCCACTCCTGAACGCTTGATAGATTTGCAGAGATTGTTGAGATAATAACAGTCCCTTGCAATTCAACCATCTTGCCCAAGCTCTTTTCAGTAACAAGTCTAATTTAATTCTAGGTTTTCACTGCCTAATTGATCCCTAGGTGGTGGTATGTTTTACAAGATCCCTTGCCAGGAAGATGGGAGGAGGATGGGGCAGTAATTTTCCTATAAAGAATCAAAAATGAGGTGTCTTTTTTTTTTTCCTTGTGGTTGAAATTCTTCTATATTTAATGACCACAGGTTTGGGGATTTTTGTACTTTTGATGATGTGAGACATTGTTTTTGAAATATAAATATGGCAGGTTTATAATAGCTTCCTGTGGGATACCAAGTTTATCAGAAAAGTACAGAGTGAAACTGAGAGACAACTTTCAAGTCTTGTGGGTGTCACAAATTTCAGATGCCATTTAAAAATCATTAGATATTCTGTTTCCACCAGGAATTTTTTACTGTAAATTAAAACTGTCAGAACTATTAGAGAGTATGAAGCATGTTAGGGCATGAAGTAAATAGACTTTGTGTAACTGGCACCTTCAAGACTCATTTGCTAATGATTTTTTTTGAGGTTACTTGCTCATAGGCTACTTCATAGCACTACCTTTGTACATCATTACCATGCTAAGGATTTGCTTTTGATCTCCTTATGCAAGCAGCGTGGCTCATGGTAAAATATAGATTATGAAATAAGGACTGACAGTTTCATTACTGCCAGAGTTGATGTAAAATTTGTGCTTTAACTTTGTTTTAGGGGGAGGAGACCTTGAGGACTGAAGATATCCTTGCTGTAATTGAGAAGGAAGGGGACTCTATTGCTGTCATTCTGTTCAGTGGGGTGCAGTACTACACGGGGCAGTTGTTTGACATCCCTAGAATAACAAAGGCTGGCCAAAAAAAGGTAGGACTGCTCCACACTCATCCTTTTAACACCAGTTTTAGATTAACTTTCTGTGTGATATACTTTTAATTTCTAATTTTTTTTTTTTTTTGTAACAAAAGATGGAAATTTGTGGGACTCTGGTAAAATATAAAAGCACTCTGTGCCCAGACCCTTTGGGGGCTGAGGGCTGCATGATGAAATATCCCTGTGAGAGCAATCTTGCAGGTGAGTCTTATACTGTATGGAAAGAGAATTCCTGACTATTAACTTGGAGAAGACCAAGAATTTCAGCGCAGGAGGAAGTAATCACAGCTGTAATCACTCTTTAAAAGTTAGCTTGTGTTAGATATTTGGGGGTGTTTTTTGGCAGGATTTCATGATTTTCCTCCTTTCCTGCAGCCATGACAGTTTTTTCCCCCACTGAGTAGGGAGGTGAGCTCCCCATGGAGCCAGCACTACTCAGATTTGGCTGATGAGTTTTCAGGAGACAGGTGCTATGGGGAGAACATCAAGATCACAAGATGACTGTATTTCAGGGAGGATTTTGGAGGCAGTGTGCTCTGTGGACATAGCTGTAAAATTCTTTAACCATCTCAATTGCCTCAGGAATTCAGGAGAAAATAGTTTTTAATTAAGTCATCAACAGGAAGTCACTAGGCTTTCTGTAGTGGCAGCCTTTTACTGGATGCACCTTATCTCATACAAGATTAAATCACTCAAGGACAAATTTAGTATTACTGGATTTTTGGCAAACCAGCTAACTCCTTATATTTGATGGTTTAACTCTCTGGAGAGGTTCCTGGCTCACAACAGGCTATACGTCTTCTGTTGCAGTAGGTTTGGCAGTGGAAATTTTTCTGGAGGTCAGGGCATAAGTTATGCTGCTGGAAAGTGATGGTAAAGTACCCCCTGGGAGAGCAGAGCAGGTGTGAGAGCTAGTGCAGGGCCCATGGGATATAAAAAAGGGAATGTTCTCACAGAGCAGCACCTGGAGACAAAATTGGTGCTAAAAACAGTACAAAACAAACCCAACTTCTGATGTGGATGTTGAAAACCAAGGGAAAAAGAAAGGGGGGAGTCAGCTGCAGGGGGAAATGGGGTTGTGTATTAGCTCTAAAAGCAACACCTTTAGGGTGCTTTCTTGGAGGGTCTTCCAGCACTTTGCTGACCTCAATTAATCACAAGACTATGTTGAAATGTCAGAAAGGGAAGACAGGTCATTAACAGGATGATGCCACCCACTGCTCTACTCTCTCACACTCAGGGTGGCAGCAAAGCTTTCCTTCAGCCGCCAACACTTACATGCCTTGAGTGCTGCTTCCCTGAAATCTGCTCTGTGATGTGTCTGAAAGGTGTCTGAGAGAGTGAAATCTCTCTTCTCTTCTATAAACATAAAAAACCTGGGAATAGCCTATCACTTTACCACCTTTCTAAAGATGCTCTCTGGACGGTGGGATGCATTTTGGATGAGTGCAAGTGATGCAGTTGCACTGAAAGCTGTAAACCACCCCAAAGTGGTTGAGAACCTGTGTCCTGGGGAAGAGTAGTCACTGATAGTTTATTACATAGAGTGAAAATTGATTTGATTTCTATCATATCTGAGGAGATAATCAGGACTTGGTGGAGAAAGATTAAAATTTTTATAAAGCAGTGCAAATAAAAATATTAACTCAGGGGTATGTGCTTCCACATGGATACACACAAAAACACTGCATAGTTTATACCCAGACTGTATTATGTTAGTGAAGAGAAGAATTTCTGACAGCAGTTCAGCATTTCAGCAGGCACAGGTAGGTGTCAAAGGCCCCTTTTCACCTTTCATACCTGTTAGCAGTGCCATAAGTAGACTTGAATCTCTTCTTCCAGAGATTTTTCTAAAGGTGGGAAAAAAACTCCTACTAGATTTAATTACCAGTCTCTTTGTTGTTTGAGTGCATAAGATCAAGATCCAGGTAGATACATGACCTAAAATGTCTTTAGTATATTGAAAAAGCAAAATTAATTCAACCTGAAGAACTGTTTAAGCACCCTTAAGGCTTGGAAAGCATGAGCCAGCCCTGTTTTTATTTCCCTCCTGTCAGATACATTCAGCTCAACATCCTTATGGATTCTGCCCTGGGGTTTAAGCAGTGTTTATATGTTTATACAAACCCACTATGTAACATACTCCTATACCACACTTAAACATCTGCATATGGCAAATATTTACTTGAATAACCATGAAATCAGTGATTCATGCAGAGTTTCTGTCTTAATATTGGTAAGAGCTACACCCCGCTGCTTCTCTTAGTCTCAGGGCTTTGGTTATCAAAATGTCCAAAACGTGGCTCCTCTCCTCTCTTCCCAGGCCAGAACTGATTTTAGGAGCTGCCGCTGGATGAGAGGAGAAGAAAAACCAACTGCTAAAGCAAAGTAATTAGTATCTATGTATCTATAGGTTGAATTGGACTTAAAGACTATGTCTCCTTCAGGAGCTTCTGGACCTGAAGAAACCAGTATTGTCTTATATACATTAGCACAGAAAGGCTGGAAGTCCTTTAAAATACATTTGAAAAGGGGATAAGACTGAAAAGTCATGTTTATAGCAAAAGTGCAAGGTTCTCCTTCCCAGTGATGAAGGGTGGGGAATGACCCCATGCTTCTGAACAGAAAATAGGCTGGGGAGAGCTGACAAGCAGACTCAGAAGGCAAAAATACAAGGTGAAAATGTCATTTGAAAAGAAGAGAGGGAAAAAAATCACTTGTCAGCCAGTATATTAGAGAGAAAAGTCATACACAGATGGTCTTAATAATTCTTTTAATGTACAGCTGAAATAAAATCCCACAATGTTGTGCCCTATCAGGTCTTGGCAAGAGATTTGAGCTGTGAGCTCTGGAGGTCTGGAAAATGTCCTAGGATTCTTGAGGTCAATCATTTATGAATTAAGTTACTGATTTCCTTTTACATTTTTTAAGCCAATTTCCTAAGTTCTCTATGTACATTAAGATTCCTCCCAGAGTGAAAGCTCTGCACATAGACAGCTTCATTAAGTCATTAAATATTAAATGAACTAAATTAAGCTTGAAAAATTACCTCAGGCTATTTTTCCATCTAAGGTCTCTCAGATAAATCAAAATTACTACGTATTGTGCAAGAGACTCATCAGCAGGCTGAGGAGGATGTAACAGTTTTCCTTGTTTCATACTTTTGAGCTTGCTCTAGAGGATGGAGGGGGCTGAGTTGTTTTATTCTTCTATAAGTGAAGAAATGGCTGACTTTTAGGAGACTCTACCTTTCAAATACAATTTTCATTTCATAAGTT
Organism: Myrmophylax atrothorax; assembly: GCA_026770055.1. Taxonomy (NCBI): domain Eukaryota; kingdom Metazoa; phylum Chordata; class Aves; order Passeriformes; family Thamnophilidae; genus Myrmophylax; species Myrmophylax atrothorax. The sequence continues at coordinate 35,132,480 of JAOXXN010000102.1, forward strand.
ATATTATACTTTCTACTGACTCTGTACCGTTATGTAAAATATTTTAATCTCTTGAGTTCCCAGTAGGAAGAGCTTTAAGATCCTTCATCTTCATTTCTTTTCCTGTCTCTCTTTCTAAATGTCCCAGCTTTGCTAGTGTGAAACTGTCATTTCTCTCCCGCTCTCCAAATGTCATTGTCCATGCTGAGTTGTTACCTGCTGGTTATCAGCAGCTACCCAGACACTTTGCAGAAATGACTTTTAGATGTTCGAATGAAGCGGAAGAGGCAGGGGAGATTGAACGTCCTCTCCTTCGCCCAGAGCAGATGGAGAGCTCTGCTTTTCCCCCAGTCTGGGTAAGTGCCTTTCCCACGCAGTCCTGGTTCTGCGTAGTTTGTGCAGGGAGAGCTGTTTCAGTTTGTTTTACTTTTTCCGTGCAATCTGTGTGGCTAAACATTTGCTGTTTGTGAGACTCAAGTGCCAGACACCTCCTTGGGAAAGCAAACCAGCACAACCCATCTCGCAGATGACGACTGGAACAAACTGGTGTGAGTGGGTGTTTCTGAGATGATGCAGGAAACCTGCCAGCTCTGAACCCAGATTTTCAGCCTATGCCTCAATACTGAGTAAGGAAGTGCCCAGTAGGATTTGCCAATTGATTTCAAAGCACTGGGGAGCAGTTACAGGGGCTAAGGGGGATGACCCATGGGAGGTATGTCCGTAGCCCTCCTGCTCAAGGGCTACAAGCCCATGGTGTGGGTTGAAGCTGACCTACTCCAGCCAGTGTCACTGCCCAAGAAAGTTTGTACATGTCAAGATTGCAGGTATAGATATGGCTATGGAGCATCTTTATGCTACTATGACTGCAATGGCATCCAAACTGCCGCTGTCCTAAAGCATCTCGTTCTACCTCCAGTTTTGTCATCTTGTGCTTGAACATATTTTCCATAGAATTTATGACTTACTGACAAGGAAAGGACAACTGACTTTAACACTGGACTTACAAAATTAAATTTCTTATAGGCTTTTTCCTTATGGGCAACTTTCATGATTTTTTTTTGTTTCAGTTTTGTTAACCTACTGTCAGACTTCAAGAACTGCCATCCTATTGTGTTATTCCTGCTTTCTACTGAAACCAATGAATCTGTCATAGAACTGCTTCCAAAACTTTGTGTGGGATTTAGGTACAAAGGGTTACCTGTAAAGGTTTAAATCCAGTCAACTGAAGTTTTGAAGTTAATGCCTTAAAACCCTATGAAAACCTTCGTGTTCACTGGCAATTGGCTGTAGTTTGCTGGAGCTTCTTTCTCTGAAACCATTTTATCCCTGAATGAGAGCATTCCCATGGGAATTCAATGTGCATCAGACTCTCTACCTTAGCTTCACCATTTCAGTTGATTTGTCTTAACTCAGTTCTGTGTGTTCCTGTGAAGTCAAGCCACAAAGATTATTTATTGGGACTCTGATTTCAACGTTTAGATCATGCAAATGCTATGGCAGTGAGTTTTCTCCCCATTGTTTTGAAGCAACTTCTTAAGCTGATAATGCTACCAATGCCTCCATTGGAATTAACATGTCACATCTTCTTAAAATGTTGCTTCATTTAAATTGTTATCTAGTTTATACAGAAGATTAAATATACCAAAGTATTGTTTAAATAATTTAGCTAAGGCTCCCTCTATGCAAGAAACAGCAGGAGATTCTTAAAAAAACCCCTTTGTTTTATTATTGGACTTTGATTTTTCTGAAGCCTGTGCTCCCACTCCTATTTCTACCCTGCTGCTTGCAAGCAAGCTGTTTGTGTTTTAAAAGCAAAATGCAAAATAGCATTTAATTCGTAGTCCAGGCACAAAAGGCAGTTTTATTTCTCTGTCCTTAAATAAATAGCAAAGCTTGGAAGAACTTTTTCGTTTAAAAATGCTGCCATCCAGTGGTTATTTTGTGTGCAAAACTTGCTTTTTGATCTAGAGGTCTCTGGTCCTTAGGTACTTTTTTACCCCTTCATTCCAGAGCCCTGTGCAATTTGTTGTGATGGCAAATACAACACTTTTCACAGAGAAATGGCAGATTTCTTCATTTTAGGGACAGGTACAAAAGTCCTTAAAGATCAATGTGTTGTATAAGCTGCTATCTCACCCATCTGACTTCCCAAAGAGAAAGATCTTCCTTGTTGAAATATCAGGGAGAGCTTAAATATAAGTATATAATGGAATGTAACTGTTCGTGAGTAAATGGCATCACTATGTATGTCATTACTACTTTGACTCTGCATGTCGTGCCATACAACAGGTTGATTTTTTACATTTGTTCTGAGTACTGATTTCAAGTTATTCCACTTTACTGCATGATCAAAAACTTGGGAACCTAAACCTAGGCATCTTTGCATGTCTCCAAGCATCCTTGAAGAAAAAAGCACAGAAAAATTAGTGATTTTGGCCTGTATCTGTGGTATAGAAGACTTGTTTTTAGAAATAACTCAGAACAGATGGGACTTGATAGATTCATCATAGAAGGGTTTGGGTTGGAAGGGACTTTAAAGATCATCTGTTTCCAATGTCCCTGCCATGGGCAGGAACACCTTCCACTTGACCAGGTTGCTCTAAGCCCTGTCCAGCCTGGGCTTGAACATTTCCAGGAATGGGGCAGCCACAGCTTCTCTGGGCAACCTGTGCCAGGGCCTCAGAACCTTCAGAGGGAAGAATTTCTAACATCTAATTTAAATCTCTCCTCTTTAAGTTAATTCCCACTTGTCCCATCACTGTCTGCCCTTGTAAAAAGTCACTAGGTATCATGCCTATAGAGAAAGCAAGTAAAGCTCTAAGGGTGTTCTTTTTTTAAAAATAATTTTATAGTAATGATTATCCTAGCAAGTAGTATAATAATCATCTGTATCCTGCAGGGATGCCTTGTTGGATTTGACCTGGCTCACGCTGTTGGGAATGTAGAGCTTCATTTGCATGACTGGGGAGTAGATTTTGCCTGCTGGTGCTCCTACAAGGTAATATAGATTCATTGTTGGAGACTATTTTCCATAATGTCCTTTATATCATGGATCAACAAACAGGTCAGATGAACAAGAACTGCACCTGACCTGTGGATTAAGACTTGGCTGAATCTTTGAACCAGCCACAGAAAGGAGATGGACACTGACTTTAGGGGTGGCTTTGTTATGAGACATTCCAAAAAACAACAGTGGCAATGACCTACAAGGTCCTGTGGATGTGAGGTGGATGCTGGTGGTGGTTAAACATCTGCCCTGAAGCACATTCTGCCCTGTGGTCACAGTATCAGAGGCTCTTCTCTTATTTGCCATACTGAGTCTTGCCCTAAGAGAGAATATTCTTTCCTAAACTTAAATAATTTCAGATCACAGAGCAAGGTATCGTTAGTTCCTTTGACTTCTATTGAGATTAAGAATCAACTGATATAGTCAGAGGAATTGTTTGATGACTTTGCTATATGCATTATGACATGGAATTGTTTCAGCTGTACTTCAATTTTCTAGCCTGTTAGGCTTAAACTATTGTACGTAAGCCAAGAAATATATTTTAAAATCTATTCTGAAAAATACATCTGCTTTTATCTACATCAGCACTTTGTGACAAATGCAAAGATCTCCAGTTAGAAAGCACTAGAAATGTTAAAATTGGTCTGTTTTATAGAGCAGGGTGAGGAAAGGAAGGTGATATTTTACAGATAATGAGCACGACATGTACATGTTGATTTCTCCTTTGCAGTATTTAAATTCTGGAGCAGGAGGTCTCGCTGCTGCCTACATTCATGAAAAGCATTCCAAGAGTGTTAAACCAGCGTAAGTATTTTTCTATACTCAAATAAAAGGTGCTGTAAAGTTTAAAAGGGAAAGGATCCTCCCTTTGAACTGAGATCTGAAAGTGAAACTGTGCAGATTCCTCGTCATAGGATGTATGTGCATCTATGTATATATTTATAGAAACAGAAGAAAATCATAGGAAAAAATCATGGAAAAAATCACAGGGCTAATATTTGTTACTGATTTCCTGCATCAACGAAAAGGGTAGTACAAGTTTAGTCAAATTGGTTATATGTCTTTGTTACTTCAGATGGATTGTTTTATGTTAATTTTAGTAAATTTTGAAATTGCTAATATACACCCTCACATCTTAATTGCCTTTCCTCCTTGAAGTCTGCTATCAGTTATAAACTAAATAGAATCATAAAAGAGAGTGTTGATAATATTAAAACCAAGTAACCTAAATCACGTCTACGAGGCTGTTTAATGTAAAGAGAATATTTAACATCTTTCTTTAAAAATTGATTTAAAAAAAAAAAATCCTTGAAGTCTCTGGTTGGTGAACAAAATCAAAGACAATTTCAACTCTGTGCCTAATAACTCTTTAGTACTGGCATGTTTCATTAAAATTATATCCACTGGCAAAGCTAGGAAGTATTACATGGAGATCTGTGTTCTCAAACGCTGTATAATCCATGGAAAGCTGAGCTATCAACTGAGGTTAGCTGCATTAAAAAAATACCTGTTATTTAAACCAGTATACGACTATATGTATACTAAGAAACAGTGGGATTAATGTTTTCAATGCACTGACAAATATAAACATTTCTGGCTGTGATACTTGGAGAAATTGCTGGCACTCCCTTTTATTTTAGCTTGAAGAAGGCAAACTAAATCAGGTTTCAGAGACAAATAATATTATAATAAGCAGCTTCGCTGCACTGTGTTGGTTTCAGACTGTCTAGACTCTCAGGAGATAACAAAATAACACTGATAAGTTTTTCTCAGCCACCCATAACAGAAAACTCATTAGGATGACATATGACCTGTTGTGAGCTGATTCAATCCTTATATGTGAACATTGGCAAAATATTCCGGATATCTGGATATTTCTTGCGGAAAGTTTTGTGCTTCCCTGTTAGTTGGGTGCAGACACTGTTCCCATGGCTCCACCTGGTCGTGTTGCTCCCACGGATCCTGGTTTTGGGCTGAACAGTAGAAAAAAAATGTGGAAAATCACAGAATAGCAATAGGACGAATGAATAAAATATCAAGGACTTTGAGTCTTTTTTCCTCCTTGATGAAATTTTGCAACTTCTGTGAGGGCACTAGCTTGGTATTGTAGGTAAGAGTTTAATTTAGATTTTCCTGAACCAGCTCCTTCATACATAGTCATTAATATGTGTACTGAATCTGGCTACTGAATATCTTAAACACAATTACCTATATGAAATAGGATTTTTCAGCCTGGGGCCCAATTAAGGATATAATTCCAACCTTCCTGCATAGTCCCTCTGCATTATCTAATCATAGTTATTTCATATTTCCTCAGATTTGATAATCACTCATCAAATTTGTTTGTAGTTCCTGTGCCCTGGTTGCATTACTTCTCTTCCTTTCCCGCATCAACCAGCCATTTCAGGTCTTCAAATAAGGCACTGAGACAAAGGAGAATTTGTCTATGTCAAAGTATTCAATTTTACAGCTGATTTAAATGCAGAACAATTTTCTGTATGTTGTACAATCAAATAGAGTGGAATTTAACTGCTCGGGAAGTTGCAGGCTTTCTGCTGCAGCTGCAAAGCCTTTGCTGTCATCTGAATCAAGGATGACACCCAGTGGCCACACAACTTCAGTCAAAAGCGGAAGCACCAAACACTTGTTTCTTTGCATCTCAGCTCACACATAAGCAGGGAACTAAATTCCAATCCAGCTGACACCCTTTTGTTGTTTAAACTGTCTGAAATATTGGTTTTAGCTCATGGCCGACATTATATGAATCACTTTATCCACCTTTATAGATTTCTTAAATTTGTCTCATCCTTCATATTTTCTGCAAGTTATTGACTAGGTAGTTATTTTTATATGGAAATAATGTATTGGACCTTAGAAAAATGTATATTCTGACCATAATTCAGAGAGGCAGTCTCAGGACATTTGGCTGTTGCTGTCTGAGTCTGGGGCAAAAAGGACTTAGGCACTTATTGAAATTTAAATAGCTCTATCCAAAATTTCAATTTTAAATCCCCCAAATCCAACCACTCCCCATTACCAAAGGAATTTAGATATTTTGGTTTAACTTCCCATGATTCTGTGAGTATGATTGTATCCAATGCCCAGTTTCAGACACTGGGTTCCCCTCCAGCTACTCCCCCCCGACCCTGCTCCCCTGACTACAAAACACTTATTTGCTGCTTTCTTTCAAAATGCAACTCAAGAAGGAGTTCATAAGTATTTAATAGCCATCAGTACCTGAGGCCCAGAAATGCTTTCTGCTCCGGGACTGCCATTGAGGTCGTTTCTGAAACCTCCATGACCCAAATCCAGTACAAATCAGTAGTATCACGGCATGTCCCAGCAGAGAAAGGCAAACCTGTCCCACTCCTCGTCTTCATGGACATGCAAGCTTCCCACAAGAGTTACGAATTTGGTAATTCACTAACTTGGGAAAGGATTTCTGCCTAAGGGCAAGATTTGGTCCTCAGATCTGATGGCTGGCAGATGCAGGCGAAAGGTGATACAATCCTATGTGTCCCCTTCTTGTTTAGTGTCATTGCAAACACCATCCTGGTGTCCAGCAAACAACTTGTCTTAGTTGGGGATGGTTCTCTAATTCACTGCAAGGGCCATGGGTCTAAAAGTGACATGTTGTAACCATCCTAATTAACATCTCCACCCAAGTATGTTGGGTAGTCCTTTGCTAGTCCCCCCATCTTTCTCTTTAAAGCAGTAAAACTGACTCAATCTGACATATATGGGTCCGAACTATTCCCATTCTCTCATGATCTCACCTCTTTTGAAGCCTCTTCTAATACTCAAATAGCTGTTTTAATATCTGCTCTATATATCACAATGCAATATATTCCTGGCTAATTGTGTGAGAGTGATTTCTTTATGGGAAGGGCTCAGATAAAAAAAAAAAAAAAAAGACCTGGAAGAAGCAGAGCTATGAAATACTTCTGAAACCATTGGGTCAGGGCAGGCTGAGCCTCTGCCACAGAGTTCCCATGTAAATGTTGCAGAGAGGAGATTTCAAAGACACAGAGAGCACTGAAGTGACCTACAAATATTGAAATTTTGTTTGTCTAGCTCTTTGGGCTCCAGGAAATTTTCTGTTATAATTTTCAGGGTTTTTTTTTCTCTCCCTCTTTTTCCACTTCTAAAAAGGATGACTAGAATTACCAGGCAATTTAGCTATAATGAAATGTGAATATTTGTGAGCAGCTGGGGAAGAAGGTGCAGGAGAAATCAGGTGTTCACAGCAGAGTATTTGCAGCTGTAGATGTGCAGTGGGTTCAGCTCTGCTGGCAGCTGGCATAAGGGATGGGAAGGGGAAAACTTGCAGAGTCCGGAGACAGTAAAGTAAGAAAAAGTAAGGCACAATTTAAAGAGATGAAAAGAAAATAAACGTATGTAAAGCAGTCAAGAGAATAATAGATAAGCTCTGGCAGAGGATTAAATGAAAACTGTACACAGTTTAGTGTTTAAAATGCTTTACCCCCACTCGCAGCAGGTAGAGTTTAAAAATGAAAAGTTTGTGTGATGTGAAGAAATGCTGCATGTACAGGAAGCAGTTGATGTCCAAAGAATGTGTTGGCTTTTACTTTTTTAGGATTTAAAAAAAAAAGAAAAGGTTTCAAAGTACAAGAAGCAAAAATGTAGCTATCTCATACTGGCTTTGAGGAACACAAGGCATCTTCAGCCAATTTCTTCATAGACAGAGGTGATATATCAACCCTTTCTCTTAGATCACTTCCCTGTTTGGTGTCTTGATGCCAATGAAAATGCCAGAGCTCAAATAGCTTCCTGATACTTTTTTGTAGAGATCTGCACAGCGTTTTTGGTATGACCTGGTATGAGATAAAAAAAAATGTGCTACTCCACTCCACAGGCCTTCTCTTTCCCATTTTTCTCAGGTGCTCTGGGTCCCCATCCTGCTCCAGTGCAGATCTCTCTGCCCAGTAACTCTGCTTTGCAAAAGGTTACTCAACACTTTGCAGGGCTGGCAGTTCCAGCTAAGTTTTTCTTTAATGAGTTTCTTGATCTATGAGGAGATACCACATTATTCTTTTTTTGAATTAGAGTCACATAATCCCCAAGATAAATAGCTGAAGCTTCTGTAAAACTGCTGAAAATAATGTATCTTTGGAGCAATGTGAGTTGGAAGCAAATGACAGTCATAAAAAGATTTGGAAGGCTGTTTTATATCCACTGTACTGGAAAGAACTAAAACTGCCCTTTTAAAAAGTACTTCTAGGAATCAAGGAATTATAGAATGGTTTGGGTTGGAAGAGACCTTAAAGATCATCTCATTCCAAATCCCCTGCCATGGGCAGGGACACCTTCCACTTGACCAGGTTGCTCCAAGCCCTGTCCAGCCTGGGCTTGAACGCTTCCAGGGATGGTGCAGCCACAGCTTCTTCTCTGGGCAACCCGTGCCAGGGCCTCACCACCCTCACGGGGAAGAATTTACTGACTGGGTCTTCTACTTAGACTTTATTCAGATAACAGACTGATCCTGGAGTTTGTCACCACTAAGTATCTCAGCACTACTGAAAGGAGAACAAAGCACCTTGTCCTGGTCAGGGAGAGAATCTGGAGAAGTGACACAGAGACTTGTGAACGTAGCCAGGTGGGAAAGTCAGTGGTGACAGATGGAAGTGTACATGCTGCTGGTTCCAAAAGGGTTTGTCACTGGTCCTAGTAGATCCAAATTCTGGGCTAATGTACAGATAAACTACCCGTGCAGCGCAACAAGTGTCCCCCGAGTGCATAAAGTATCCTGTACTAAGGTGGAAATGAACTGTTGCTTTGCCAAGGAGATGAGAGCAATTTAGCTCCTTGAGCTAATTTAGAAACCAAAAGTTAAAACCTCCCTTGGGAAGAGACTGTTTAGGAATAAAGCTATCGGCTAATTAGGCTTAATTGCATTGTCTTGGGACAAGTGATTTATTAGGCCAATCTAGACCCATGATGGGCCTGTAGGGGTGTGTTCTCGGATTCACCAACTGCGTGGCAAATATCCAACAGCATTTTTTAACTTTGGAGTGAGTCTCTGTGAGAGAAAAAAGAAAGGTTAATGTGCACTCACATCATCTATTCCCATTCTCATTCCTTCAGCTCTGTACATCCTTTTATGTGGCTCCCATGATTGTCTCCTTGTTCCCTGTCAAGCATTTTCTCTCTCTCTTCCTTCAAATCCTCCCTTGTAATTAAGCTGTATCTTCAAGCAATCTTGCTTCTTTTCTCATTATAAATAACCTTCTTGTTCTTTCCTCCCTGAAGGTCTTCCCCTTTGTTTTGTCATCTCTGCCCTGGTTAGACTTTAAGGTGTTTGAGAGAGGAGCTCTATGCCTACTTGTAAACTCATGGAACTGATTAAAGCTGCTGTGGCCGAACTCTGTGTCACCTACGTGATGGTTTTAGTGAGGGTGAAAGAAATGTGCTGTTTTCATTCCCTGAGTGTACTCCCATGCATCTCTCCTTCTGGACCACGCTGATGGGACATGCACACCACTTTGTGTGCTCTGCCATGGCCCTTTCCTTCTGCCTGCCTTGGAAATGGGAGGGAGGTGGCTGTGTTCCTTGCAGATGTGCTTTCCCATCTGCTGCCTCCAGCTTTTCTCATCAGATGGTGTAAGACACAACTGCTTGAACACATGAAAGGAACCAACAGGCTTAGCCTGATGGAAAGGTGAATATGGCCTGGGGGCAACTCTCGCATCCATAAACTATCGAGGAAGAGATCCTGGGGCTCTCCTTAGAGTCTGGATGGCTGCTGTAATTTCCCCCCCTACTTCAAAGGCCGTGTGTTGTTAGCTGGCTGCTCTTTGTGCCTCAGTTGTCTGCTTCAAGACAGGTAGTTTTGAAAGCACTTCGCCATATCTTGATTTTTTGCCAGTAAGACTAAGCAGTAAATTTGTTTCCTTTCTGCTGAATGAACTTCCAGAAATTCAACTCTCATGCTGGTGTCACACACCTTTAAGAAAATGGAAAAAGAAACCCCTTCTTTGCCTGCTTTTTCAATGAGTCACAAAAAAAGGAATTATTTCTCGTTCTTATCTATTCGTCTATATATTCCTGTGTCCACCTCACAGAGTCTCTCTCTTTTAGGGAGGAAAATGTTTATTTTCAACAAAAACCTCAATTAAATCTTCTGTCATTTCCACTAAGAGCTCACTTACCTCTGTGCAGAAATGTGCTGGAACTAATGCAATTCTACATCTGGGATTTCCTACTAGATGTTGACTCACTTTCAGTGTTTGATCAATTTCCCCCTTTTTCTACTTCAGAAATTTTTGGAAATTTCCATGAAGCTTTCCTCCTAAGATACTCAGTTAATGCTGTAGTCTGCACATGTCCTTTAAAAATGAGATTTGCTCATGCTTTTGTATTAGTTCATTAGACCACAGTGGGGAATTGTTTCTAATTTTTCCTTGTAGAATGTGCTCTGAGATCACGGTATGCCTTGATATTGCTCTAAGCTGAAAGCACCAGCAATAGCCATTATGCTTTTGTGCCATTAATAGTTGCCTTTTTTTCTCCCCATTCAAGTCCCCTGGAGTATATTCCTGTAATTGTGAGTTATAGGCTCGGATGGGGTTTCCTGCCCAGCACGTCTCCCAGAGCTATTCGTGTCCCTGTCCTGGCTGGATACCTCTCTGGCTTTAGTCACAGCTCTGGGATCACACACAGTTCATATTGTGATTCATATCACAGCCAGCACCTGATTTTAACCATAAGCATTTTTAAAGGTAATTGGAAGGTCATTGCCCAGGTTAAGGGAATAATTCAGTCTCATTATTTCTTGCAAAGTTGGTGTCCTGGGTGTGTGCACTGGAGTATTGTGTGGGGGTTTTCTTCTTTACCACTTGTGCTTATTTGTTTCCACTTGTTCACAGGGTTTGTGATCCCCATACCCTGTCTTTCTCCTGGCTGAACTTTCACCTCTCCAGGCCTCAGCCAGAATAAGGTCTCACCAGGGCAGACATCTTCATATTTTGGTTTTGTGCCCCCCACCACCTCATTTCTTGCAAAGTCCAGCAAAGCATATCCATGATCTGCTGTCCTTTTCTTCTTGTTCGTCTCCATACATCTTTGAATCAGGAGCATCCTAGAGGCCCTCATGACTTATATTTATTCTTGCCCACTTTTTCTCTCACTTTTCATTTGTGAAATACGTACTTCCATGCCACTTTGTTGCTGATGGTAAATTCTAACTGTCATGGTGACTACTCCTTGTTCTTCACTGAAGTAATTTCAGTGCTTGCTGGCAGTTGCCTCTTCCTGCCTTCCACTCTGTGGGAACTACAAGGCAGCTACCTCCATACAGTGCTCACTTGAAGAGTAGTTTCCAGTGAGATACTGGGACGGAACTGTATCCTCTCTTCCCTTTCTTTCGCTTAATTTCTCAGTCAGCATGACAACAATTCACTGACCTAATCACACCAGTGCAACTGGATTGGAAAAATTTTAGATTCTTTCTCTCCCATGTCACAAAAAGCAGCTGCTCAAAGCAAAGAATTATTTATTAATTTCTTTAGCTGTCTGCAGATTATTGAACACAAATGTAATAGTTTGCTAGTGTAATCTAGTTTTTCAGCATCCCTCTGTTTTCATTGACAATTTTCTGAGTTGACTTTCTAGAAACCTGTTGTGAGAAAGTGCAGGGAGATTTAGTCAGTGTGGGAGGAAGGCAGTTATTTTGTGACAGGAGATAAAGTTCATATAAACATCCTTGTCTGATGGGTTTTCACCTGCTTCTGCAGTAAGAAGAGTTTGGAGGTTCCTGAAACCAGTGTTGGACTTCATGTCAAAAGTTAAATACTTACAATGTTTCTCATGTCAAACATTTGGCCTCATGTCAAATCTATTTTAGGGCCCCAAATACTGGTATTTCAGGTGCTACTGAAAATTAGGACAGCTACAGCCATGTCAAGAAAGATCCCTAAGTCACATTTTTCTTATGTTTTTTAGTGATGGATGAAATTTTATCTTTGGGGGGAAGAGGCTCTTTAAAATATATCTGAAAGGTGCCCATTTCTGTTCTCCCTCGATTATTTCATGACTTCAACTGAAACAAACTCTGAGTTCTTTTCACCTCAAGTATCACTTAGTGTTAGTAAATGTTTTGTAACACAGCTACTGGATTTTGTGGTAAATCTGCTGACACTTGAAACTTTGAATTCAATTAGTTCCAGCCACTGACATAAAAAAAATAAAAATCTAGTCTAATGCTGATTGTTTCTTGTTTCAGGCAAAGAGCAGAGGTGATAACTTGCATTTTAACTAATAAGGATTCTAGTATGATAAAGGTCTCACATTAATATTGTGATTATTCAAAAACAACAAAGACCTGGGGAAGGGCAACTTTCCAGAACTTAAAATTTTTATATTATAGTTAAGTCAGATACATTTATTATTTAGAAATATATCTAGATGTCTTCCCCTGAAAGATTCATTCAAGGGACTGCGGAGACTGTACAGTTCAGTAGATGCATCATAGTAATCAAAACTATCTAAGTCTCCTTTAAGTCAGATTCACATTTAAAAGTAGCTCTAGGAGGGATTGTTGCTTTCACTTGTTTAATTTAATCTATTTGAAACAGCCTAGAAAAAAATTACTGAGTTCTCAAAGAATGTAATATGCTTTTTTTATCACCATAATATAATTGGGAACTATTCAATACTTTATAAAAATCGCTGAGAACTTTATTAATATCTCTATGAGTAAATTGGCTCCCTGCTTGATTTTTAATTTCTGGTGTTAGGCAGAATATTCAATTTCCCCTTACTGAATGTGCGAACATACTGTTGGCTCTATTCCCCTTTTCATATATCTGATATTTGGCCAGTGAAAGTGTTATATGAGCACTTTGTGATAATAGTTGTTCGTAAGCTGGTTTAACAGTTTTTAATTCAACTTCATTAGCCTTAGGGGGTTTGTTTTTTGTGAGATCTTTTCCTGGGATTTAATTTAGGCTTGTGTTTTGTCTGCTGCTTGATCATGCCTTTCTTTTGCCTGATTGTGGTGGATGAAATTATCATCCCTCATCGCAAGCGCCTTGGAGGTTTGGTGGAGAGCTCTGTGCGACTCCAAGGAGCCCTGATTGGATTGGCAGCATTGCAGCCATTCCTCTTCCCCATGCCCTGATCACAGCAACTTGTTTCCTGCTACAAAAGTGAACTCAATCTCCTTTTGTTTTGACCTGGAGGGGTAATATGGAGGGACGTGTAGAAATTGGTGTATTCCCACTTGTGTCAAGCCTAAAAGACTAACAAGGTAAAAATCAATCCAAGAGGAGCTCGTGTACCCTCTGTCTTCAGGTACGTATCAGCTGTAAATCACCTTGCACTCGATTGGCCAAGTAGCCCAGGTTTTTCACCCAAAAGTCTCTCTAATTGTGGCAACAGTTGTGTTAAATCCCCCAGCTCTAAGTGTGACACTTTGGAAGCTCAGAGCTGCCCAGCCACTCTTGGAGAAAGGAGGATTACTCAAATCTAAAGACTTCTTAATTTCATCCATTGCAGTTGCATAGTTAAGTGTCATTGTTTAAATTATGAGATTGGTTTTTTCAGGATTTGGGTCTTTGCTGTTAAAACTTGCTGCTAGGCAGAAAGTGAATTTAGCTATTTTTTAACCAAGACAAGCCTCAAAATAGAGGAGAAAAATTGTCTCCCTTTAGATGGCACTGAAAATGCAAGCCTCTTAACAGAAGAAAAATATCATGCTATTAGCCTCTAATACAATCATATTACTTTGGTCCTTTGACAAAGTAAAGCCTCATTGATATTAAATATGAAAAGTTACTACTTTCACAGTAGCAACTTTTCATAAGGAATTTTGATTTTTTCCACTGAGTTCTAAGAGACTGGTCCATTAATAATGTATGGTGCCTCTCACAAGTCACATATGCTTAATAATTAGGAAACATTTGTAATGAGTTGAAAAGGGTAAGGAAAGCAGCAGAGCGCGTGCAAGTCCAAAACTACAGAAGTCTGAGGCTAATAATTACCTGGGCTTCAAAAGCTTTTCAAATTCTAACAACAGATCCTACTTAAAATTAACAACAGGCTCTTCACAGAAGCGAATAATGAAACAAGTCCAAGCTTACCATTTGGGATAAAGGATATCTAAATGGATATAAGGGAGGGGGGAAAAAGACTTTAAATATAGCTTCTGGCAGTCTTGGCAAGGTTTTCTGAAGGAGACAGTGAGAGTTAGGTTTGAAATATTGCTAAAGTCTAACAGGGGTTGCTGCTAACTCCCTTAATCCCCCATGCAAATCCTAGCCTATATAGATACATACTATGAAGTTTCTCCATAACTGACAGCTCCACGCTATATGAAAAATTTCCCCTACACATGGGTGTTAAAGTCCTTGAATTCTGGATTTCGGTGATAAAACTGGGAGCTACTTTTCAATTATTCTTTGTTTTCATTATCAGACTCCCTCATCACCACACCAAACATGGTTTAAAATAGTTTTTCTCCCTTCCAGTGAATTGCAGAAGGGGAGCCCCAGGTCAGAGCAGGACTCTGCTGTGGAGCCCAGTATGGAGAGGATGGATTTGGATTGGAATAGCATTGTCCATCCACTTGGGCCTCAGTTTTGTAAAATACCATGTGGAATTAAGCAATAGAAATATAGATTTTTTTTTTTTTTAATTTGGGAGTTTGGGCTTTTTTCTTCTTGGAAGTGCCAGTTAAGTGACATAGATCAAGAAAAATATTAAATTCTGAACTGAAGACTAACATGGGAAACAACTTTTGAGGCTGACAGGATAATTTGGAGAAAGGCTGACAGAAAGGGGAAAATAATGAAGTGGCATCAACTTTTACCTCCAAATGCCCTTTCCTTATCTGTGTATCAACAAATCCTGTGTAAGGTGCTCCAAACAGATATTTTTCTTCATTCTTGCATGGCCTTCATTACGACTTATGTGAAAACATTTTAACAAATACATTCTTAGCTCTTACTACAGAGTTAGAGCAGTCCTGAGCAGAATTTCTAGAGATTAAGGCTTGAGGCATAGAAAGACTAAATAACTCATCAATGGTCAGACAAGTCTGTGATAGCAAGAAAATTGAAACTCTTCCTCAAACCCCAATCAGTGAGCCAAAAATATGCCATGAAAACAACGAGCAGGTTTTTCTGTTTTCTTGGTTGGTGTATGTGTCATTCTCACTATTCTGAATTTTGGCATTCAATCTGAAGAAACACAATCATGCTCATGTATTTCCAATAAAATTAATGCAATAAAAATTAAATTGAAACATATAAAAAAATGCAATGAGAAAAAAACTGCAATAAAATTAATGCAGAGTAGAATGTAAGGACTGTGCCCCAGCTGTTGAGCCTGGGTATCAGGTCTCTGCTCAGAGTTTGTGTGGAGTTGTTTGTAAATCTGGGTGAGAGTAAGATGGTTTTGATGGAGTGTTAAACTGTTTTTATGAGTTTGCTTTCTGGGACTGACCTTTGAATGCAGCTGCATTAGGAGATGTTCCTGCTCAGGACCTGAGTCCAGAGTACCCTTTTTATCCATATTTTACTGTGTGGACCCCAGGACACTGGAAGAATGTACCTCAAGATCTGGAATTAAAACTTTCAATTGAGCTGAGGATTCATATATGGACATAAGGCATGTTAAGGAATAATTTTTATGTTTGGGAACAGATTGTACTTTTTTTTTTTTTAATCCTGGCTTTTGAAACATGAGAGCTGGACTTTGGATGTGGCACCAGTAGTGTGGTACCACCATGTTCTCCTAGGCAGAAGGATGATGACCAAACATGGCCAAATTGCCATGACTGAGGTCAGATGTAGATTGTTCCTAGTTCTAGGCTGGCTGCAGCCTCCAGGCTTTCAGTATTCTTTTGTAGTTTAATTTCTAAGACCTCATGGGTGTTTATTTAACACATTTTCAGCTAATAGAGCAATATTTGAGTCACTATTAACCTGTCTCCTAAATTTGTGCCACACTGCACAGCGACTCTTGGTTGGTTGCTATAGCTCTTAATGATGTCATGAGGAAAGGATATTCACTTCAGACAGCTAGTTGTGCAATGGACATATAGAAGAAACTGAACTTAAAGATTATTTTTGGCCCTTTCATTCCCTTTTTTGGCACGAGGCTCCTTTTGTAGGCATAAACATAATATCTGCCTAGTGCTGTGTAACTTTCCTAGTTCTGCATAAATAAAATTTGGGAGCAGAGACAAGTTTCATTAACTCCTCAAAGCTCATTCTTTCTTGTAGATGTAACTTACAGTTATATCAGCTGCTTTGTGGACACAGTCTGCCCCAAAACTGCCTGTTGATTTTGCTTAATCCGTGGTTTCATAAACATAGCATGCTTTGCTGGTATATGCTACTAATATAATTCTAATAATGACTGAAATTTCGAGCTCACATTGTGACCTGGTGATGGAGGAGACAAACTGTTCCATGCCCAGTGAAGCTGGAAAATGTAATATCAAGTATTACTAATTTCACACTGCATTCCTATAGCTTTTCAATGTGCTTTCTCATGGACATGAAATTACTATCTCACACAATATAATGACAGGATACTTCCAGCACATTGGCCTGGATTGTAAAAGCTTGTCCACATTAATGGTATTTCCCTGTTTTGTGTATCACTACTCAAGAGTTTCTTTCCTTTTTTCTTGCCAAGAAGGGAAATGAGACCTGCATTGCTTCAGGCTGTAAATTATAAATTAGTAGCATGATCATCTGTAACGTCGAAGCAAAGGTCAAAGGAGGTTTTTTTGTATTTTGCCTGCGTTCTTTAACTGGATCTCCTTTGATGTTTACACTGCACATACATCATGATCATTATATCCCACACTCCTGCATCATTAATGCAACTACAAACGAGATGACTCAAGTTATGAACAACCAGTGCTTCAGTGTAATGCAGACAGATATGAGGAGGAAAATGAGCTAAATAAAAATACTTATTGAAGGGATTGTTCCCTGGTGTAAATGCCCTTAAAGAGAGCATGACTACATGAGAGGACGCTGTTCCTTTTTGCAGTTGTTTTCCAACCCAGCAAATCTTTGTTCACTGGTTTGTAAAATAAGAGAATATTTTGATGTAAAAATAAGTAATTTGAAACTTTTTTTGCAGCAATATTTCCTTATATTCTTACTTGTTTCCTAGGACTGAACCGGTAAAATTTGCTTTAAATTTTACATGGCAGGTGTAAAAATTAGTTCTATTCAAAAACTGGAAAGGTTCAGAATTCCCTGGGAAAGTCTCAGTCTTATCACGCCATGAAGACACAGGGAAGGTTGGATGGGTTTCTGAACAACCTGATCTTGTGGAAAGTGTCCCTGCTCATGGCAGGGGATTTGGAAAGAAATGAACTTAAAGGTCCCTTCCAACCCAAACCTTTCTATGATGACATGGGTTTAATTTGAGATATAAATTGGAACAATATGTTATCCATTTTAAAAGTTATTTACTTATTAGTTGTGGGTTTGTAAGAACATGCATGCCTTGCAGAAAACCCCACAGCTAATTCAGCATTAATTTACTCTCCTTTTTAGCATGATTGTAATAGATTTCATGTATGTTTTTGCTCCTGGATGGAGAGATATTCACTGTGAGGATGTTTCAGGAGCATCTCTGCTGAGTAGCTTAGAGAGGCTCCACGTGGTACCTGTGACTGGCAGGAAGATGCTGCAACCACAAGTTGCCCATCACTAGGATAGCAATTTTGATTAGTGCTGGGGGGGAAGTGTGTGTGTGTGTGTGGGGGGGATGGT
>JAOXXN010000102.1:35150519-35183089 GCA_026770055.1 Myrmophylax atrothorax
ATTTAGATCTTGTTGCCTTCATTTTTTGAAATAGGGATAGTTGAAATGGTGACTGCAGTTCCAAATGTTCACTTTGCATGCAGAATAACAACTCTTTAATAAGAAATTTTACTGCAGTATCTTAATGCGCGATTTTATTGCCTATTAGTTTTAGTGAGCATTTATAAAGCATTATGTTTGGGGTTTAACACCTTAGCTCTTTCCCATCATAACAGGTTGAAATTTGGCATAGCAGTGGCAACCTTCATTTCAAAATTTTCACAGAAAATTGTAAACAGCAAATTGCTATAATTTGTGAAGATTTTGATAATTTCCTCACTTTGAAGCCTGTCAACTTAAATGTCAAATAACGTGACATCCATATGGACCATTAGATCAATGAGAGTGTAGGACCAGAACTGCCTCAAAGTGCACATCCTGTAATGACACCTCTGAAGTTCTAGAACAGCCAAAGGAAAAAAAAACCCCAAACATAAAAAAGAGAAAAAGCAAATTGTCAAATTATGGTAGGAAAGGGCAAGACAGCTAAAACTGTCTTTAAAAAAAAAGTCCTTCATTCTGTCATTTTGGAAAAGTTCTGAAATTTCAGTTTCCAAGTTGCAAACGTTGTGCTGCAGCAGAGATCTGGGTTTAAGCCAACCTCAGAATTAGCGAATTTTGAGCATTCAAAATGCAACCAGAGTGCTTTCCATCAGGCTCGACCTGGGTCATAGTCTGATTTGTACTTATTTTGTCTTTCACTTCGGGATGTAGTCCACAAAAAGCTCCTTGCTTCAGAGTAATAGTCCAAATGTTTTATTTCCCATGATTTTTTTCTGCTTAAAACTTTTGGAATTCATGGAATGTGTGTGCCATTGACTTTAGTAGTATGTTGCAGTAACATACTCAGGTTTACTTTACAATGTTGTCTATATATTACAGAGTTCATATAAAATAACTGAAATATCTTTTATGATTTGAAGCATCAGTAACCAAGTCACTTGGGCAGAAGCTGCATTATACTTTATTTGGGGTGTATTCATTTTGGCAATGTAATATCTTGTTTGAAATGAATGTATATTGCACTATTAATTTTCATGGGTCTTAGAATAATAAAAACATCATGCAGCAATAAAGAAAAAAATGTGCTTTTTCTGTATACACTCTGTTTGGATGCAGCTCAGAGCCTTTCACAGAAGTAAACATAAAACCTGTGTTGTTATACAGAAATAGGAAGTACTTTATTTTACACTCTGCAGTATTCATATAGCAAGTTTCTAACTTGAACATGGTCTTAATTCTGCAGAGCTAAGCTCTTTCAGGCAAACTGCAAAGTGCTCCTGCTTTAGAGAGGGGCCATGACGTTTTTCCCCCATTTACTTCCAGGAAGGCTGATCTACTGTGAGTTCTAATTTTAGATATTTTATTATTACAAGTTTTGAACAGTTGCCAGGATTTATGCCTAACAACTCTGCTACCTGGCATAGGGAAAACTGGGCAAAACCTTGAAAGAAATGGTGTTCAGTATGGCCAACCTTGGAGAGCTTAGAAGTTCAGGAAGGAGTCTGCAATGGTGACTTCTTCATATTGTAATGGCATTGATACAGGGGGAATTGATACAAGTGGAACTGGCAATATTGTCACTGATACTGCTGTGGGCTGAGTTAAGAAGTAGAGAACCCAAGGGAGGTGGAGAGGGACTCCTTGATTTTGCAATATTGATTTTATCTGCAGTGCCTTGGGCATTCAGTGATCCAGTGCATCCAGCTGCTTTGGAAAACTGTTTGTAGCTGTGTCTTTGAGTATATTTTTCAGTAAATGTGAGTTAATAGTGTAGTGTCATCTTACTGTACAAGCTCAGATAAATTATTTTCAAAAAAAATTTTCTTTTTTTTTTTTTTTTAAAGGAATATTGGATTAAACTGGATTGGTTTTTATTTTATAGATTTTTTTTTCTATAAATTCAGCTCAGCAGAAGAAAGGTGTATGCAGAATTCACACTGCAGTCTCACAGTAAGGACAAAGCAATGCCTGCATAATCCTCACTCTGAAGTTGCTTGTCTGCCTGCTGTTCATTACAAAGTCCTTTTCTTCATGAAACTAAGATTTCATAACACCTTCTAGCTTTCAATGTTCATTAAATTAAATTTAAGAGTGAGGGTTGAATTTAATGTCTTGGAAGAAAATGGTGGAAGTATTTCTGGTTTATTTTTTGTTTTGTGAAATGAATTCCAAGAAAAAGGTTTTTGCTAGAAATCAATAGCTAATTGAAAGATGTGGTGTGTTTTATCATGAGTGGTAAAAGAGAAGTTTCCAAATAGTAATATTAAGTTTTTAGTGCTAGCTCTTTATAGAATTTATTACATTTTTATGTCATTGTTAGAAATTAAATGTATTATTGGAAATGTATCTATTTCTTAATCTTATATAGTTCTTAACTCTCAAATTAAATCAAAATATATTATACCAGTATTTCTATTAATTTCCTTTCTTTACAAAATCTTAGGCTAATCGGCTGGTGGGGTCATGACTTCAAAACACGATTCCGCATGGAAAACAGTAGGTACTTTTACATTTTCAATTTTACCTTATTTGGTGTATTTATATCTAACTAACTTCACTTTTGTAGCAGTTTGAGTAGAAAGGACACAATTTTGCATTTCCTCACTTACATTAAAGGCATTAAGCTAAACTCATCCCAAACATGTAATGCAATGGAGTTAACAAAATAAATGTTGGAATGAATTTATGTGTGGGCCTATGGGTCTGACTGTCTGCTTCCAGACATTTTGCTGAAATACCTTCAAAATGCAGATATAGAATATGGATGAAACTTTCAAAGTCTCTCAGTGAATTAAATTCATAAGTCCCTGAGGAGTGAGGATCTGCTATCATTCACTTGGGTAATATCTTACTTCAGGATTAATTCCACTGGAATTAGTGAGAAATTACATAAATAAAGGTAAGGCAACCTGACATAAGTCATGAAATACCACTAATGTTTCAGCACCTCCAAATTATGAGTTATAAGACCAAACCTGCTCTGAAATAGTGAAGTACTATGGTTCCAATGCAAAATGAGGACTCCTTTCCAAATCTGACAGCTAGGCTGTTCAGCTCCAGTTTAAAGTATGGCAGAGAGAATATCCTGGGGGATCACAATGAGAAAGGAGCTTTTTGGTTCGATTGGTTGTTTTGTTTTTAATATATTTTTAATTTTCCGTGGCAGTGCCTGTTGATGTGACTTTGGCTGGAGAACACCTCCCTAATAGCCTCAGTCTGCTCTTTGTTTTTCGACCAAATGCAAGAGAGTGGCACTATGGAAAGCCAGCAGGAGACACAAATTGCCTTGAAACACTGTTAGAAGAAGGAAAACATTGTTTATTCATTTCCATGAGCAGTTTATAGGGGAGAAGTTGGGCATTGTAAAATTAGCCACTCTGCTGTGCGTGAAGAGCGTCTCTTCCGCCACATCCTCTTGCTCTGGTGCTGGAGCATGAAATATAGACGGTGACACGGAACTTACAGTGAGGCTTTGTAGATTTATTAAACAGATTCTGTGAAATTTCACAGCCCAAAGTCTGGGCAACTTCCCTACATGGCCTGAAGCTACACTTAGCTGCATATGCAGCCTCCCATGTGTCTCGTCAGTTTAATAAAGTTAAGGGATGTGATTCCCGGGTCGTGCCGCGGCTCCTCTGCTGACTTGGAATTTCTCTGCCTTGTGCCAGCATTAAAAAGGAGTCGAGTGTAAAGGTGGTTTTAACACACACCATTTAAACAAATTAATTGCAGTCCTCTGGTTCCCATGAAGCTGCTAATGAGGTCTTCTGCTGGATAAAATTGGGCTTCTCTCGAAGTTAAAAGTATTAGCTGGGAATAGATTACTATTTCCTTTTAATGACCGATTCCTACAGGCCACATTAGGAAATATTTTATTGCGTGAGGACAGACTTCAAGATAAGGTCCAACCCATTAAAAGGAAGAAATCAAAAACACTAATATAAGTTATTCATTTTCCAGAATTACAACTAAGTGAAGGAATTAATGGATTTCGGTTATCAAATCCTCCAATTTTACTGGTCTGTGCTCTGCATGCCAGTTTAGAGGTAAGTAATTGCTTTACTTTGAGCCTGAATTTAAGAGTATAAAGATGTTTAATGAATGTTACATGTATTATTGCTGTCTCCCTCAAAGAAATCTGCAGCACAGTTAAAAATTGAAGGGAAGAAGTAATGAAAAGCAAACAAAGCAACCCCACAACTCTGAGACTCCAAGGCCATTAATGAATATATTCATCCCTTCACTTTTCTCACAAACTTTGCTGTTGGATCCAGTGACCACACTGGGCTTTTCCCACCTAAATTTAGGGGCTTGGTATGAAAAGCAGGTTTACCCCATAGAAACATTCAGTTTTGCCTTAGTGCTACTCACACTAAGGATGCTGTTTGAGATCTTCTTAAAAGGAATGACATAACTCTGTTTCTACATTTAATTCCTGAGCAAAGCAGACTTAACTCCTTTATGAAAAATGGATGTGGCCACTGAGTGTCCAGGAGCCTAAACTGAACCAGTGACTCATGGGACCTGTCTTCTGCTGTCATCCCTTTGGTTTCAAACAGAAAAGACAGAAGCAGGCTGTGAATTCGTGAGTGGGGTATAACTCCAAACTGTTACGTATTTCAGCTCTTTATTAGTTTTTCGGTGGCCAAAGGAGAAGATCCCCATCTCTGTCCTATCTCTACACAAATCATTGGGTCTGTATCTGGGGGAAGAGCAGTCCTGACACACAGAGCTAACCCCTCCCTTTCTGTAAAGGTTTGGTCCATGTGGTGAAAGCCTTTGGTCCTCTTTGGAGAGTTGAATTCATCCCTGTTTGAAGGCATGGAGCTGTTCTCCAAACACCTTATATTGTGCTGTGTTTCATATTGAGACATAGCAGCATTTCCCTTATGGATGGTTCGCCCCTGAAATCAAAACTGTGGGTCTATGTGAATGAAAAGGGTGGTTTTACACAGATTTCCCTACTATATTTTATGTATTTGCTATATTAAAATTTTTCCTAAGCTGCTTTTCAAGGTAGCCTTTGGTAAGCATGATTTTGCCACCAGCATAAATGGGAGAAACATATTTCTGCTGAGTGTTCCATTAATGTTAGTGGGGCAGCAAAGCCCATGCTGGAACAAAGAGCAATGTCCATATACTGTATTTATTTACTGAAGAAACAGTATCTTAAGCAAAGTCAGAAAATTGCCCGTTGTGCCCTCCCCATCTTACATGCAACACAGAAGGACTGCAAAGGGCACAGCAATGCTTCTTGTTCCGCCCGACAGTTTGTTTGTTAGTCCTTAAACATCCAATATATTGTTTTAAACTTTATGTGACCTTTGAGATAAGCTGAAAGCTATTCTGCTATGACCCAGATTGTCAGTGCTCGGGTTTGTGTGGGCTGGTGTCATTTAGCCCACTGCAGGGAGCCTGGAACAATGAGTTTCCATCGCCTCCCCTTTCCATGCCCACATTACCTTTTGGCACAGCCAGGATTTCCCAGTGCTAATTGCTCTAATACAGTGGGAAACAAAATAGTTTTCATGTCTGGCAAGAGATGGCTAGTGAAATTACATGCCACCTTCACTGGGACACATTAAGCAGAAGGCAGTGTTTCCAATGGAAACAATGAAAACTGCAAGTGTTAATGGATGTTATTCCTCAATAATGCTTAAAGTGACTGTTACGGCAGTAGCTGCTCCATGTCATGGAAAAAAGGGGAGCACTCTCTAGCCACATTTAAAAGATGTTTTTCAAAAAATTTCACCCAGGAGACCAAATATTCCTTGCTCAAAGCCTGTGGAAACAGATTTTTACATGCAGCCTAAGGAGATCCATCCCTCATACTGCTGCAAATCCTGGAGGAATAGGAGGCAGGTCTCTGTTTTCCCTCCAGTTATGTGCTAAACAATCCTGTGTGCTCTCTGCCTGCCTGGGTGGTGAGGAAAGCACCCCTAGATTTTTGTTGACCAGTGCAAGTGCTGAGTTCTGGTGGCTCTGGTCCCTGTGATGTTCCTTTCCTTTCAAAGTCTGTCTTACAGCATCCATATTCTATTTCACAGAAAATACACACAGAGGCTTTAGGTTTTATGCAGCATCTAGTGGTTGTGAAAGTATCAGAGAGTAAGACTTGGGATATTCTACAAAAGAATGATTCCCAGACCATTTGCTATTGGAAACCAGACTTTGTTGCATTTTTACTAGGATTTCTCAGGTACCTCTCTATATGCTCTCCCATGTTATATAAGTAAACTTAAAATTGTTACTCCACAAGTATGAACCAGTGATTTCTTGATAGCAAATATCATGGATTTTTATCCAGGATATCTGCCCTCCCTCTGATTTTGCAGCTGCAGTCAGTGGAAGGATAACTGTCCACAAGCAGCAATACTGCACTGATGTGCCAGGATGTGATCTGAAGTGGCTGTTGGGCACTTGCATATCTATATCTTTTCATTTTTCCCTGGAGGTGTTTTCATGGGAAAAAGAAAAGGGTGGGTTTGAGGAAGGCAGGGGTAGATTGTTTCTGAGGTTGTGTATTTCATTATTCCCTGTAACTGAGCCTTTCCAGAGCAAAAGCAGAAGCTGTCTCACCTTCTGCTCCCAAACTCCTTTGTCACATTGTTCTTGTTTTTGTGGCAAAATACCACTACCATTTCCAAGCAGTCATTTTTGCATGTCTCACGATATTTTGCATTTCTGAAGCTCACCAATTCATGTAGCTGTGTAAGAGCACAGAGCTGTTAAACTACAATTCAGTGAATACTTTTTCCTCATGTGGACTAGAGACAGAGCCTGTACAGGGCCTAAAGCAGTAAAGTCAATACGGTAGTATAAATTTTGTGCTTTCAAAGACAAGAATTGGTAGGTCAGTCATGATGTTTCAGTCTTGATCCTTGGATATTTTTTTTTTTTTAGTAGAATTATAGACTTATTTACTTTGGAAAAGACCTCCAAGATCATTCCTTTAACCCAGCACTGCCAGGTCCACCACTAAACCACGTCCTCAGGTGCCACATCTATGTGTTTTTTGAACACTTCCAGGGACAGTAATTCCACCATCACCCTGGGCAGCCTGTTCTAATGCTTGACCACCCTTTTAGTTAAGAAATTTTTTTCTAATATCCAATCTAAACCTCACCTGGTACAACTTGAGGCCCTTTCCTCTTTTCCTGTAATTTGTTCCCTGGGAGAAGAGACTGACCCACACCTGGCTACACCTTCCTGTCAGGTAGTTGTGACAAGTGAGAAGGTATGTACCAGAGGTACATACATGGAAAAATTTTCATGTGATTTTGAGTTTCATGCAGTATCTATAGGCAATTTATGGATCTTCGTCAGATATGCAGATGAATGATTTCTCAGCAAGCTGGTTTTGTCTGCAAGTTCATTTATGATGTGTATGAAAATTTTTAACATTAGACACAAATGTCTTTCATTATCTAAGGCATAACATTATCCTGTGTTTTCAAAAGCCCAGTTCTGCCATATTTATGTATACTATTTATCTGATATCACTGCTTAATTCCCGTGATAATGCATAGAGAAATGTGCTACTGTTTTAGTCTCCTTCATTTCCTTTTAATTTTCTATAACAATATATTCTTATTCCAATGGTTTCAAATCATTACAGGTTTTTAGTCAAACTACGATGAAGGCATTGAGAAGGAAATCCATTCTACTCACTGGCTACTTGGAATATCTGATAAAACATTACTACAGTGAGGATAAAACAAATCCAGAGAAGCCTTTTGTAAAAATTATCACACCATCTCAGATTGAGGAAAGAGGATGCCAACTCACTCTGTCGTTTTCCCTTCCAATCAAATCTGTGTTTAAAGAGCTAGAGAAGAGAGGGGTAGCTGTAAGTAAATCAAACTTCATCTTATTATGCACTGTTTTATGAGTTGATACCATAACAAAGTAATAATTTGCTTTTATTCAAATATAGTCTCATATAAGGCAAAAAAAGGAAAAAACCACAAAAGACCCGCTAGGACTGACAAAGATTTCTTGCATCTTCAGTATTTACTTGTGCACTTAGAAAAAGAAATCACTGAACGGCACTGCCATGTAATGGAAGGATTACCATTAAGCCCTGCTACAGAAGAGTATAAGTTAATTTTAAGGCTATATGTTGGTGATTTAGATGTACTGGAAGGTGAGGCTGATAGTGTAATGCCATATAAATGACATATCAGTTTTATTTCTGCGGGTGACTTGTCTCCCCAAAGGGCAACTCTTCTAGGCTAAGTATGCTGCTGTTTTGGTGCTGCCAGGGAATTCCAGGAACTGCTGCTTTTAAGAGGCCATGAGGCCTCACACTGTTGGCTTGTCTTTGCAATGCAGCTGTATGTTTCAAATATGGAAGATTATTATATTCAGGAAAATGTTCAAAATCACAGAGAGGGAAATAAAAATACTGCAAACCTTTGAAGTTAATTGTACCCACAGTACAACACACTATCACACTGGAATGAGGGGGTTTGGTGTTGGTTTTTTTGTCAACTCAGTGCCTCTTCAACAGTGGGTTGTCATAGGCACTCTAAGGTGAATTTTGGGGATACACAGTTGGTTTGGAGTTCTCCATAGCATTTTTGAAGTCCTGTCTATCCTCAACTTTGCATCCTCTTTTAGGCAACACGCTACTCTTATTATGTTCTTCACATTAATGCTTCTCACTGTAGTTCCTGGAGGATCCCAAAGTATTTACATGTGTCACCTTGTCAGTCCAGTCATCCTTCCTTGAAGACAAGTATGGCATTTGAAAACACGGTTTGACAGATAAACATGAAGTGACCTGAATTTACTGAATGTTCCCTCTCTGTTTTGCAGTGTGACATGAGAGAACCAAATGCTCTTCGCGTTGCCCCAGTTCCTCTCTACAATTCTTTCCATGATGTGCACAGATTTATTGAAATCCTGGGATCTGCAATTACATCTTCAAAACAAACAGCAAATAATACTGCACTATCTGGCTCTTATTGATGGCTCAGCTGTATCTTTTAATCTCTTTCTGACTAAGATGCATTTCTCCTGCTGAGCGATTCTTTACTTCGAGTAGACCGAGTTATATCCCATGCAATTTGCAAAAAAATGACTGTGCATGAATAGTTATTTACAACAGACATGGTTTTATTAAAGCTCATATTTCCACTCTGCTTTGACTTTGACTTCATGAATTAGTGTGCTTTGTATATTTTAATGGGGCTTTTCTTAAACATTTTATGTAGTTTTATTGCATTAGCTTTGAGAAGCATGGAAGAATTGCTATCAACTAGAACAGGAATGAAGCAAAAATCCCTTCTTTATTATAAAAATGATGCATAATAAAATGTAGAAAATAGACAAATCACCAACTGTTAAAAGATACAGTCCAATTTACATTTTTAATTTAGTAATTCTATTTAAAGTACAGGATATACTTGAAAAGTAAAAGTTGAAGAAGGAGTTATTTCAAAAGTGTGAACTGCTGCACACCAAAATTTTCAAAGGGCGCAACAGTTTGAAATTGTGGTTTAATGAAAGGTTTAATTGAATAATGAATTTACATTGCAAATACCTTTTTTGGTGTGATACAGTTGTCTAAACCAAAATATTTTGTCTTTCTAGGTAGTCATCTTGGAGCTGATGGGCTTGAGAAAGCTGAGAACAGTTGTAGATCATTGTAAGGCAGAATGAAGGGCTCTATGAGCACTCCTTAAAGCTTTAACAAGATTTGTTTTGCATTAGGCAAAATTAACTCTGAGTTCTTTAAGCAGCAGCAAAAAATCTCACTGTTAACTTACTGTGTGGCCTGAATTTTTATAGAGATTTCCACCAGGCAGCTAAAAGTAATGTAGAAAAACTGCTTCTATTTCACCAACACTTTGTCCAGAGTTGTTTTAAGACCTAATTAAAACCTTGGCATAACTGGTAACTAAGCCTTGAGGTCTGTCCTATTCCCATACCCTTTTTCAAGAATCAACTAGAACTTTCTCTGTGATGACATTCAATGAGTCTGATTTTTATATGACACACGTAGAAAATTACTTCTGATGGTACTTTCAGTACTTGAAGGGAGCCTATAAAAAAGACAGGGACAATTTTTTCAGCAGGGCTTGATGCAATAGGATAAGAGGGAATGGTTTTAAATGGAAGGAGAGTTGATATAGGTTAGATTTAAGAAAGCAGGTTTTTACAATGAGGGTGGTAAAACACTGGAACAGGTTGCCCAAAGCTGGTAGATCACATCTAGGTGGTCACATCTCTGGAAACATTTCAAGGCCTGGTTGGATGGGGAGGAACTAAGTGAAGATGTCCCTGCCCATGCCAGGGGTTTGGACTTAGATGACCTTTAAAAAGTCCTTTCTAATCCAAACTATTCTATGATTCTGTGATACTTCTTTTTATTCTACTTCAAGGGTGAGAAGGGATTTTGGGGAGAGTGAGGACTGTTCCATTTTGACTTTTGATACTTTTGTTACTTCAAATTTTCATATTCTTAGAGCATATCCTGCTGCACAGGGAAACCCAAGGGCCTTCATCTGTGCTCTGGGTTCTGTCCTCCCTATAAAGTTGGCAAGGTAAGTAAAAGTCCAGTTATAGGATGACTCATGTCATACTGTAAAATACATTTTCTGTTATCAGCTGAACCTTATTGTGTGACAAAGCCAAGAGAAGAACCTCAAAATCTCTTTCTAAATAGCAGCACAACCTCAGATTGGGGTTTGCTGTCTTGGCACTTCAGGAAGAGAAATGGAGAATTTTGTGAAATTTGGTATCTGCGTTTTAGTTCAATAAATGTGAAAACAGTATTTTATGTCTCTGGTTGAGGAAAGTGAACCTAGTAGGACATGTAAAGTACATGTTAGGTTTCAAAGCCCAACAGATCGTTAATAAATGTTTAATAGTATTTTGTCTTTTAGTATAATTTCTGGCTATAAGTACAAATATTGACTTTAAAATATAAGTATTTTTGTTCCATTTAAAGGATTTAATTAAATTCAGTGTGCAAAAACTCACTCATTACAACTTTTCAGAATTGCTCTCTCCTTTGTATCTGTGAGCTGTGAAGATAAACCTGAAAACTCCTGACTTTTATAGGCACATATTTAAATTCAGAATATTATTTCCAAAAAGTGAGAAAAGGCTGCATTGCAGTTTACTGAAACTAAATTGCAGCTTAAGCACCAGTTTCACATGGTCTTTCCATACTGGAAGTGAAAGTTTTGCAAAATGAATAATACTGAAAGTTAACATTAGGTGTCAGTATTTTACACATTATTTAGCAAAAGAATATCAAGTGAAAGAGCTTCTGTGGGGAAAAAAAAAGAATATTACAGTCTGCTTTTTCAAATGCTTTAAGTTATCACATTTAGAGTAATATCAGGAATAATTATGTGTGAAATGATTAATTGTATATACCCTGAATGTTTCTTGCTAGTTACATCTCTTATTTAAAATTCAATATTAAGTGCCACTGCTTCTAATTGTGGTAACATTTTGTTCTTGGATTGTCTGAAGAAATTACATTTTTTCAAATTGTACTGCAAGACTTGAGTGTCTGTAGATGATAGAAAATTGATACTCAGGTAGAGTGATAAAATGCCTACAAAATGAATATAAATGTGAATATGTAGAATTCTTGTTGTACATGATCTTTTTCAGCATAACACAGTTTAAAACTGTACAGAGCTCTTAAGAAACTGTGGAAAACATAAGGGCAAAATACCATCTGTGCATTTTTAACCCTGCTTTGTCACAGGAAGACTAAAGAGAAGGCAAAGTCCTCTTTCAAAAGGATGGTTTTGTTTTCCAAAACAATAAGAGCGAAGAAAAAGGCAAGACATACAGTGAATTTTTCATATGAGTTTGTGACATGATTGAAAATGGGAAGGATGAGGCCCATTTGAAGAGCTTGTGACCCAAAACATTTTGAGTTCTTGGTCTGACTACTACAGAATTCACCTTGATTATTTTTCTTATCAGCAAATTATTGTACATGGGTAGATAATACAAGAAAGATGAAAGGAAAAAGAAAGGTTGAAAGATACTAAACCAAACAAACAAAAAAACCAACAAAACTTTTTGATCTATGTTACATATTCCCAAATACAAACGGGGTACAGATGGGAATTCCCTGTGAAATTCTGGGGTAGGGGTGGGCCTTGGTTGGGTTCAAAAAGGTGAAAATAGGCATTTAGGTCTAAATCCACAGAGTGGCCTGACAGGATGTGTAGACATCAAAGCAGTGACAGCAATATTTTATTTTAATGCCTGTCTCTGAGTCATAGAATTGTTGAGGCTCTAAAGGACCTCTAAGATTATTGAGTCCAACCATCCACCCAGCACTGCCATGTTCACTATCATGGCTGAGGTAAATGTGTTATTTCATATACTCCCCTATAAAATTCAGTCCTCTCAGATGCAATTAATATGTCACAATGTGACACATTTCAGAGGGAGCTGTCCTGCTCAGAAAGCTTTAAAAATCTCTTCAGGTTCCCATCTGAACCTCTGGGCACCCAAAATAATGTAAATACATTTCTGAAAAGCCACTCACTCTCTACAACCAGCTGAGAAACAGTTTTGCATTGTAAGCTTAAACTCTTGTCAATATTTGTAAAATATATTTAGACAGCTTATTCAGAAATGAGTAAGTTATAGATCAGTAATTCATACTTTTTATATGCCAAGATTTTATTACCTAAACTTACTCTTCTAAGCATCGTTTTATGTTTCTAGTTAAATATAAGTGAGAATTGATTGCGGTATTTCTCAATGGAATTCTATCTTTATTTCATCATAATTGCTTCATATTTGAATAATGACAGATGAACTACTTCATTCAATTGCAGTTTTAAGGCTTTGAAGTCACAATAGCAGCAAAGGATTTAAATCCTGAAGCCATTATTATGGCAGAGAAGGCATCAGGGAAAAGGAAAACTTATGGTCGTGTAATTTTCTAGACAGAAAAATTCTTCTGCAGTTGCACTTTTTTAAAAATTTTTTTTATGGACATATTTTTAATGTTAAAAGGATCCACTAAACTTCAACAAAATGAAGTAGCTACAACTTCTAGCAAAACAAATGACTTTCATCTACCCTGGAAGAAGATATTGGAAATGCTGAAAGGGAGTCCATGCTGTAAGTAAACTTCTGTAGTTATTTTGCTTTGGAGCTGACTAGAAGCCATTTAAAATTCTAGTCAGCTGCAATACTGTATTTCACCAATAAAGAGTTCATTAGATCTTTTTTCTCTCTGACATTTACATCTAGTCCTGAGTACATGTTAATACTCCAAGGTATGAATTTCAAAGTTCCCTTTATCTTTGTGTACAGTTTTAAGCAATTAATCAAATGCTAAAAAATAGCTTTAAAAATAGGAAATGAATTGTGAATTTAAAGTATGTGTTCAAAAAGTTGCTACATTATAATTTGGGGGGGGACAGGGCCTCTTATCAACTGAGCTAAGTGTTGGAGATCTCTTTTTTTAATTTTTTAACTTACATTTTATTGAAGAATTTTGTAGCAAACCTCAAATTGTTAAAACATGACCAAGTGGTACATCCAGGATAGTTCTTTCTCCTAGGAGGCTACATCAAAGTGAGACAGACACAGAAAAATCATTATTTAATGCGTTCAAAATGATTCCCATGTGGGGGAAGATTTATCCAGGCTTCTGAGATGAGCGTGGGGGCAAGCAGCACCAAAAGCCCTTCATCTGAAATAAAAGTGAATGACAGTTGTATCATCCTTGTACAAGGCACAAATATGAAGATATGTATGAAGTACAGTGGGATGGGGGTTGCTGTATAGTTTTGCCAATAGAGGCCTAATTGAGCATCATGAGTTCAGTTTGCAACTTTGCTACTTCAAACCTGTTCCTGGTGCCTCAGTTTACCTGCCAGGACAAAGCCTGGTGTGGGGTGTCTGTTCCAAGGGTGATTAGAACTGGACATCTGCAAAGTTCACATTGACACAAGGCATTAAGAACTGGGAGCTTTTAAACATCACTAATGAAGCTCAACAGTAACATGTTTTTAATTTTTTTGCCTGTATAGTCTATCTTAGAGGCAAAGTATACCAGGCATAATGACACCATGGTTATTTTAAATGATAGTTTTATTTTAATTTCCACCTTGGAGGCGAAAGAAAATGTTCATAAATATTCTTCCTTCAACAGGGCACAGAGGAGTTTTAATGTCTTAGCTGAAATTTTGTGTAAAATGCTCAAGATCCTTTTGTATTTGATATTTAATTTCAACCATAGTGATCAAGGGGGTAAGAAATTCTGCCAATTCTTACCTTCTTACATAGGAAACACCTTGCAACTGGGTAACTTGTGAATATGTGGACTTTCATTTTTAAGGATGCTTCTAGAGTTTCCTGTACTGCTCCTACTCAGAGAAAAACAGAGTGAAGGTTTCCTTGGAGACATTGTGAGTGAAAGTGCATATTCATCTGCTTCTGAGTTCTCTGAATTGCTCCTGAAAGTGCCTTTTTTAACTCTGATTCCACAGGTGTGTTTTTGTATCACTGAGACTGTAAAAACAGTTTAGATGTGACAGAAAAGGTAGAATCTCTGAGTGCAATGCTCTGGTTATGTGTAGAGAAAGAGAAAGGAAAACTTTGGCTTAAAAAGGGAAAGGCCTCTATCAACTGATTTGTCAAGTACAATACAGTAACTGTGGTGGTATTCTTCCAGATTTCCAGCAAAATAGTGGAGCTTGACTCTTAAATTAATGTGAAATTCCCATTTATTATGGAATTATAGAGTCATTTAGGTTGGAAAAGACCTTTAAGATCATCGAGTCCAACCATAAACATAATGCTGCCAAGCCCACCACTAAATTATTTTCCTAATTGTTGTTTATGACTTTTAGTTTCAATATAGTTCAGTGGCAAATTTAATGAATTTATAAACCTTGGAATAACATTTAAGTTTCATTTTCTGTTGAAAAAAGGTAAATTTCTTCTGCACTATGGGAGCAGTGACAAATACACTGAAATTTGAAAAAAATGGCTGTCAACTTTTCAAATTTAACTAATAAGTGAAAGATTCTGTATTGCTCTGTATCAGGTATGGATGAAGGATGATGTTATGTGTCAGTTTTTGGAATAGCCTAAATTCTGTTAAAGTATGGATGTAGCATATGACTGCTTGATTTTCCTTAGTATTCTTATTTTATTCAAATTTCTAGCTTTAAATGGATATTAAAATTGAAGAGATAAAATACCAGAAAACATATGAATCACCAAAATTCCATGCTGAAATCTGTCATCCTGACATTTTTCTGAATGAATATTGAAATGCTTCATTAAAAAAATCTCTTGAAGATGCTCCATCAGTAATCAGACCCAGACTTTACTTGCAAAAAGTTCTTTTTATATTTAGTTACTAAAATCATGCTCTTAATTATAATGATGTTCATTGAAACAAATGCCTTGAAAGACTATTTTCAACTCAAAGTCTCTTCAAAAACACATGAACACCCTCATAATTTATATGTCTATCCTGAAAAAAATATTAGATAGAAAAATATACCAATTTAATGAATAAGATATAGATGTACATCTATATGTATATATATTTGTTCTCCTCTCCAGAGAATCAAGAGGTTTGGTTCTGTCTTTATGGGGTTTTTTTTCCACATTTATAGAAAGTGTAAGAAGTGGTTTAATTTGATGAAATCAAACATTCAATGAAAACAAAGGCGTTAGCTCTGAAATAAGACATCAGCTTTGCAGGGCTATAGATCCTTTGAACTTGGATGACATTGTCTCTGAGGACAAGATGTTTGATGAATTTTAGACTTTAAAGCCTTTAGTAGGAAAAATTAGTCCAGAATCTGTTCCTGTAGGATGGGGAGAAAAAAAAAAATCATTCTTCAAAGATCAGGAAAAAAATGATGTCATTTTCTATTTCCCTTAAGTACCTTTTCTTCAGATGCTTATATTGGAAGAGGCTCAACAGCCATGAATTTAGGGGCTTATGCTCCAAGTGATCAGGGCACGTATGTCCTCTCTGCACAGAATATTGAGGAGAAAAAAGAAAAACAAAACCTCTTAGAATATAAAGATAAAGGGCTCTATGGGTAAGATGGTCTTACAAAACATCGCTGACTAATTCTAATCTATTAATTCAATATAATGAACATAATGATTTGTGTAAAATTACTTTACCCCTGTTATATGCCAAATCTGTCAGGAACAGCTGCTTTGCATTCAATATATCATAATGACATATACTGTGGAGTTACAATATTTAAATTTTTTTTTCATTAAGGTCCTATTTTAGGTTTGCAAGCTTGTGCACAAGGGGAGAAGGGATGGTGCCTCCATCACACTGACATTAAAGGTTATCAAAAAGAACTCTTCGCTCCGTGAAGAAATAAGTAATGAGTGCAAGTTGGTTTTGCAGCCCTAGTTACAAGGGAAGAATAAACCGGGATTAAAAAGCCTCATGGAGAGTGTTTTTCCCAACAGGCCTAATGTTTAATGATTTTTTGCTCCAAAGAATTAGGAGGGTCACGATAACTGGAGCTTGAAATAAAGGTGATTGATAACACAGGTAGGGAAGTGGACTGAAGGATTTATAATTAATTGAGTGTTTATAAACACATGAGGCTGCAGGAGAGATACTCTCTCTCACTCTTTTCTAAATCCTAAATACTCCTAAAAATATTCCCTAACTCTGAATATCACTTTCCTTTTGAACTGCTAATGTTACACTTTGTCCTGTTGCAGAACTAGTCTGGACTTACAGAAATAATGGATCTGCAAGAGCATTTCTTACAGCTCAGAAGGTGTAATTCTGGCTGAGAAGAAATTAGCACTGTAATAATTCTGCTAAACAACCCCCTCCTCACCGTGCAGGAGTGGAAATGCTGTAAAACATGGCTCCAGGCACCTCTGTTGTGGTCTAAAGGTGATTCTTCCATGGTAACCTACATAGACAACTGGAGCATTGGAGTAGGACAGTGCTGTGTACCTTCTTTAGGAGAGTCTCTGTTAATTTTGGCAGATATAAAATAAAAAAGGTGCTCAAAAAACTAAGACTGCAAGCATGAACCAGAGCAAAGAGGAGGACAGAGTGGTGTTGAGAAACAAGGGAAAAGGAAGTCTATGAGACCACAGACTATAGTGATTAAAAGGAACTGAAAAACTGGAACAAGCTCAAAAGCTATAGAATGAGGGCTATCAGTTTTCTATTTTTGTCTGCTTAGAGCAAGCTGAAATGAAATGTATTTGTACAGATATGTTAAAGTGCTCTTAGTAAAGATATCCTTATTTTCTTTAGGTGGCTGCTGCGAATGCATCTTCCAAGTGTAAAGAGCCAACACATTTAGTGCTCAGCCTTGTGCTTACCGGTTGCACTGGAGATGCACTTCTTTTTTCTTTCTTTTTTTTCCCCCTCCCCCAGTTCTGGATATTCTCCTTCACCAATAACCTGTAAGATTTCCTCACATCTCCTACACCTCATGATAATATACAATAGCAATTGCCTGTCAGAAGGAGGGAGCTGGACAAAGAGCAACAGAGTAAAGTCATGCACATAAACCAAAGTATCCATGTATGATATGAGCAAATAAAATCACAGGAAGCTATTGGAACTGACATATTGAACAAATTAATTCAACTAACTGCTTCAAGTACTTGCTAAACTTATTTATTTTGTTGTTTCCCAGTCCATTCCAGGCAGTGCAGTCTCTGCTGAAAGCTTGTGGACACAAGACAGGACTATCACCTGTCTGCAGAGGGGGTTTACATCCTACATCTGACTTTCTCTTGCATTTCTTGTCTTCTTTTTTCTGGCACCAGTGCCCAGGCAGCTCTGACACTCTCTGTGATGGCAGCGTGGGAGGGAGCAGGGTGAGAGCAGAGTCTGCCACAGATAAAACCTCTATTAGGAAGAGACAAGAAATTACTCCAGCAATTCTAACTACTAGATTTGATGGGACCACATTGTTTTTGTGAATGCTTTCTGTGGCTACATGCTTACATTTCTCTTTCAGTTCTGTCAATGGGGAGTTTGGAGCTGTGGAAATGAATCTCTTCTTCCTCAAAGGCTGAAGCAAAAGGAGAAAATATCCCAGAACACCTCAGCTTTCTTCTGTATCAATCCTCAGCATGGGATTTCACAGGGTTTGGGACTTTCTCCACTAGAAACTATTCACCATGCAGCTGAAACTCTTAACAGAGGCAGAAACAGGCTGGAACATCATTTTCTACTAAGGACAGAAACTGTGCTCTTCCTTTGCTGTGAAAACATTGGCCATTTTTGTAACTGACTTGATCACAGGCACATTGACCGAGATATTGTTTCCCAATGTGCACAACTCTCTGGTATTTTTAAGGGCCCTTATTGTGTGATGTAAACCCACCTTTTTGGCAGTTTGGTATTGTAGTATTTTAGCACTNNNAGAAAATACATTTACACTGCATTTCAAGCTTGCATGTAACTAAATCTTGTCAAGGAAAGTCTTTACATAATGCATCAACATATGCTGGAGGTTGGACTCTTTTTTTTAGAACGGTATGGCTACACAATGGTTTGGAGTGGCTTTTCTAAGCTATTAAAAATAGGCCTAGGCAAGGCTGGCCTTCAAAATAAGAGTCAAAACACCTGGGAAAGTGAGAGAGAAAAGAATCAGCTTGGATTTATGTAGAACTTTCTTACCTGATAGTAACTTCAGTGCCCTGCCTTTTTTTTTTAACAGTAAAATGTTAAAATAACTAAGCCTGAAAAATAATGAGGCTTAAACAAACAATATATGTTATTTTCCTAGATATGAATGTTCCTAAATCCAAACCTCATTTTAAAGCCAAATGAACTAAATGAGTATATGTTCAGAGAGTTCTGTCCTAGACTTCTCTGCTGCTTTTTTATCTGTTATCAAAACTTCCGCAGCTCAGCTATTAAGTGATTTAATGCAAGATCATTTTTCTCTTAAAATGTGAATGTTCTGGGCTTTAGGCCTCTAGTCACAGTGCATATGTTCCTCCCATATAGCCAACATTAAACTGCTGGAGAATCTCTAAAGATCTATTTTCTACCACCTGTGACCATTTTGTTAAAAATGTCTTTTGCACTTTAAAGACTGCAGTAAGTAAAATGGATTGTGTTTAGGAGGAAAATCATCTCAGAGTAAAAGGTTTTGGAAGATGATACCAGAATGTTTATAATGCATATTATGTTTGAGAGGGCTGTGGGAATTTAGCCATTACTGTATATTTACATTGACATTTACATTCAGGCTTCTACATAATGAGCATTTATTGCCCTAGCAGGTAATATTAGAGGCTGCTGTTGGACTATAAGCTATTGGAGCTGTTATATGGCCACATGCATGGCCTTCTTGATACATAAGAATGTGCTTCTAGAAACACTTTTGCTGGGATTAAATATTCAAAACTCCTGTAGCATAAAAGTAACGGCTACTGAATGGACGTCAGTTCTCTGAGCAAATGATTGCTCTGAGCAGGAATGTGATCTACTGGCCATACAGGCAAAAATCTTTATTCTCCTTTTTAATTTAAATACTCTAAAACCTACTACAAATATGAAAAATACCACTTCTGTGGTGAAGAATGTGTGAAGTAATTCATTATCTTTTTATTATGCAAGGACAGGTTGGATGGGGCTTGGAGCAACCTAGTCTAGTGGAAGGTGACCCTGTCCATGGCAGGGGTCTGAACAAGATGGTTTTTAAGGTCCCTTTCAACTCAAATCATTCTGTGATTCCACAATTATCACAGTCTTCTAGTTTCCTGCTTTTTTTCATGGTGAATTACAAAGTTTGGGAACTTTAGCTATTTTCATTAATAGAAAACTATTCTCTCCTGCACCCAACCATTGGATGCACAATTTTTCTTCCAGGCTTGTGCTGTCAGGTTTGTATTGTCTATTATGGCTTGATTTAACCACTGAATTAGATTTGCTACTGGGTGTCTGCTTTACTAGCCAGACTACAGGCTGCCTGCCAGTCATCACAACAGAGCACTAGGCAAAAAATGAAAAAAAAAAAAAAAAGTGAAGTTTTCTTTCCCACTCAGGAGACTGCTGGTCCAAAACAAGTCTGGGAATTGCTGTTCAAGCACCTGAGAAATCTTATGAAGCTGCTTGAATTTATTATAACACTTGGTAGCAGTTGCTGGGCATTCAGCATCCTCAGTCATCAGTGATTTTTTAAAACTGCTTTTCTAGCCTTAATTCTCTGTTCTCTGTGGTATGAGATGTGGAAATCTGGATGTTCACCAACTTGATGACATGTCTCATAAGCAATGACGCCATGAGTCACTGAAATAGGGACAAGAATGAGAGCTTCAGAGATGATGCTCCATCTTGAACTTGCACAGCACACACAGAGCTTATTGAGCACCAGTCTGCTCCAGGTAGTGCCTATGCAGTTTCTATTTCCTGTTTAGTTTTACTTAGATTAAATAATCTCTCAGATTTTGCTAAACTGGCTTTTCTTTTTTTCTTTTTTTTTTTTTTTTACATCTAAAGTATTTTCAGCCTTTCAGAGATCACACAGGAAGCTTGTGCTGCATAAGTTTGAGCTGCATGCAAAACTGCCATCCTTTTATAGAATTTTGTCACTGCTGACATACTGTCAAGTTGATGCAAAGGGAATCAGATGCAGTATCCAACTAGACATGAAATTTTAGGTGTGCAGTGAAAGACATTTTCATGAGGAATGTCACACCCCTGGTAATCCAGGGTTTGGACAAGGTAACACAGGCAACTTCTGCTGCAGGTTTTTGTAAGTTTGATGATGGTTTCTTCATGTTTTAGTGATGAAGTTTTGTTGTCCACACTGTTCACAAATATTTTGTGACTGTAAAAATAGAGTCAATGATTTTATTTGAGGAAAATCCTAAGATCCACAAGGCTACAATAGGTTTTTCAATTAAAATTTATTTCATATGACAATATTAGTTGGAAGACATACTGGTTTTAAAAGGCCTAGCAATCAATTAGTGCTGCTGCAGGTTCTTGAAAAACTAGAGGTTAGTTTGTAGAAAAACACTGTATTGCTTTCTCGCCTCCTCAAATCCAGGAGAAACAACTCATCACTGTTCATAGGCAACATCTGTTTTTTATTGCAAAAGTTCCTCTTTCAAATACATCCCTAAAATGCAGTACCTACAAAGAAATGATATTTTAGTGTAGAACAGTGAAGACCAGCTGTTGTGCTGTTCCACTCCCTTTTCTGCCTGTACCTCTCTGTTACCTTTTGGCCCACATGACAAGTGCTTGGGAACAAGGATAGTCATGGTTCTGGCTTTGTATGGCCTTTGGCTTAACTGGATTTTGGCCATGAAATGGATATTGTAGTAGTCACTAAAAAAATGATAATAATGGTGTAAAGGTCACTCTGCAAACCAACAGCTCTGCCAT
The DNA here is from genome assembly GCA_026770055.1 of Myrmophylax atrothorax. Taxonomy (NCBI): domain Eukaryota; kingdom Metazoa; phylum Chordata; class Aves; order Passeriformes; family Thamnophilidae; genus Myrmophylax; species Myrmophylax atrothorax. The sequence goes on from JAOXXN010000102.1 coordinate 35,171,935, forward strand.
TCTTTGACAGTGCTATGTTCCCCCTTTTTAGTTCTGGACTTAAGAATTTCTTGAGTCCCTGAAGGTCTTGCTTCCCCAACGTTTCAGTTAGTGCATGATATACTAAAGCTTCTTTCTTTTGGAACTTTCTTATACCTTTTAGGAAATGATCTGCCCACAAAACAGTCCTTTCTTTGTAGCCTTGTAAAGTTTCTCAGAATCCCCTTCTAGGTCTTCCCAAGCTCCACTCCACCCACAGCCCTACTCCTTGTTTCCAATCTGCATTAGAATGGTTTCACTACCTCCATTATTTCTATGTCCATTGCTGCATGGGCTGTTCTGCATGATCCTCCTTTAGGGCACCCAGTGACTTTCTTGCTGGACATCTGCATAGGTGGGACACATATTCCTGGGGAGCTCTGCGGGCATTCCTCGTCAACATGGTTCATTTCACCTCACTGTTGGGACAAATCCTTACATATCAGATTGGCCAGGATTTTCTCAAGTCATATGACAGCTGTTTGTCTCTTTTTTTTTTTTTTTATGGCAGACAACTAGAAAAGATCCCTTAGTGCTGCCAAAGCATCACCAGAGAGCTCTTCAGCCTGACCAGCACCCTGATTGTCTTCATGCCCACAGCACCACCATCCTGCCCTGCACAGGAACACCCACTGCTCCAGGAAGACACACCCTTGCCTTGTAAGTTGACTTAGAAATCCTGGAGAGATATTGTTGTTCCTTGCTGAAAAAAAGGCCATGGGGCAAATGCTGGGAAAGGCATATGCAAGGAAGGGGCATTTTCAGAGCTACAAAGGTGCAGACCTGCACCTGAATCCGATATTTCTCTGGGTTCCTCCTGCCTGAGAGGGACCATTACAGGGTCAGATGCTGCAGGAAGTGATGCAGGGCAGCAACTGTGGGTGCCTGTGCTTCTCCAAGGGCTGCTCATGGAGAAGTGTTAAAACAGAAAATCTAAGAAACAGAAGTGTTTATCCGAATGACCTCTGCCAGGCAGTAGTATTAGTCATTTTTCTTAATAGAAAACTCTCTAATTTTCCAGAACTTGTCACTTTTTTAATTCTAAACAGCAGTACATTTAGTACAGTACAGGAAGGGTCCTGTTTACTAAAGCTATATTTCAAAATAGCAAAGCAGAATTGTTGCAAGCTATTTATGTCAGTAGTCAAAGGGTTTCATTGAAGGTAAGAAAAGGGAAGTTGTCTTGAAGCTTAGCATTTTAATTCCTTTCAGCATTTCCTTTTAAACCTCATGTTTACCTTCTGAAAAAGCTAACCTTCCCTGTTTGCTGCAATTTTCACAGACAAGCTGCTCTCCTACTTTAAGATTTGGATTTTTTTGTCCAATCTGGAAGAATTTTGCACTAACCCTGTGTGTAAGTTGCTCACTGGTGAGATGGTTCACTTCTGCTCTTGCAGGAAGTGGTTTTATTTTACGTTTTACTTTTTTTTTTCCTGCTTTCTTTCTGTCTTTATGAGTTGCAGGAGATTAACCCAAATGCTGTCTGTAGACATGTGACCTACATGTTTTCCGTTCTTTTGAAATAGTTAAAACTCTTGCTGGTTGATGGCAGTTTGAGATGAGACGACGACGTCCCTGAGGCTGCAGGTAAGGGGCCTTAAATTCATCTCAGTGCAGTTTAGGAAACCTGTTACTAAAGATTTTTAAAACAATCTTGACTGTGTGTATTTAAACTTGTATTATTTTAATTGCACAATTATTTCTATTGGCTTTCTTGAATTTGAAAGCAATTACCAAAAGTGTGGAGGATACAGATGTGAAATGATGTGTCAAATTAGTGTTCAGAATCTAGCAAACCTGTTGCACCCTATGCAAGAGGCAACTTTATCTGACCTTCTCTAGTACTCTAAACCACTAATTACTTATATCCCTCTATGAATTGACTTGTTGTCCCCAAAAGGCAGAAAAGTTTGGTGGCCCTGGCTGGAAAGAGATTAGGTCACTTTTCCCAGAACTTGCCTTTTCTGAGAGCAGTTTAGCACTGTTAGATTAACTGGCTTCCCTGCTGGTGATCACAAGGGAGATGATTAGTAGCCATGGACACTGTAAAAGTCACTGAGTGGTGAGGGTAGGTATCTAGTTGATATTTGATATTGTTGGAGACTGAAGACATTGACAGAGGAATCTCTTGCCTTGTTCAGTATCATGAAGTTTGATACCACTCTAATACTCAGCAGTTACTTGAGCAGGAAGAGGACATGTGGTGGCATGAAGGACTTTTTACATAAAATGTCCTTGGTTTATCTGTGGGCACTCAATGGTGATCCTTGAGGAGATGCTCAGTGGAGATGTCATGGTTGCCTGTTTCCTGCATGAGGCTGTTTAAGTCCAGACTAATTCCTCCAATGCTTCAGAGCTGCCCACAAAAGGGTTGTACCTCGTGAGTCCCCATTTCACTCAAGTTTTCTATCAGAAAGGTCACTTTGCACTGCTGTCAGTGGGCAAACAGCTTTCTGGCCTGCACAGGTTTGCAAGGAGATAGTAATTCAGGAAGATGTTCAAATAACACAAGAAAACTTTTTGATTATGGGCTACATAAAGGAGAGCCAGAATTAGCAAGATTTTTTTTATGGTGAAGATTTGTTTTCCCAGTAATATATAGTTTGCTGCAAACTTTGTGACACGTGCCCATATTTGTAACTGATAATCTTAACAAGCAACTTGCTTTTCTTTTGAAAGTATGGGTCTGAGTTGAACGATATCACATGCAGCTCAAAGCTCATTTTGGAATCGTGCATGCTAATTGGAGACAGATTTTAGTGTAATGCTGTAAGATTGCATTTCATATTTTTGGTACTTTGTGGAGAAAAAAGCTGTCCTGCCTGCATACACAAATCAGCACAGACAGGGAAATTGTATAAAGAGAACCTGTTCTCTTCCTGGCCTGTGTTTGTCGTAGTTTTTATGTTTCTGCTGCAATGTCTTAGAGTAATTTGAAATGCATTTTCCACAGAGCTGTGAGATTTGGTGAAGTAGTTTGAATTCTCAGAGATATGTTTCTTTATTTTCTTCCTTTCTCTGTAACATACCTCTTTGTGTCCAAAGGAAATTCATTTAAAAGCAGCATTTCTTGTTCGCTTTACCTCTCAATCCAATTACATCTGTAATGTACATTTGTTCATTTTCTCTTCCAAACAGAGTGAACAGCTGAAGCACTCTGTATTTTAAAGCCCCTGCTGTACACTATTACTGAATTGTGGAAAAAAAAATGCTTTTTTGGAAGCATTTGTTGTAGAAACTTCCTTCTGCTTTGACACAAAGATGTATTAACTTGGAAAAGATGATGCTCTGTCTTCTTCCAACCAAGCTTGAGCATTTGAGCCCCTCCATAGTCCTGTCACCAGGGTGACAAAGGAGAGGGCTGTATCATGCTCTTAGGCATGTTCCTCCCTACTTGGAGTGAAGCAGCAACCAGAAAGTAAAATAGTGACAGAGGCACGTTTGGATTCTTCTCCTGGTGTTTGTGTGGCACAAACCCGCAATCTCTGATGTGGTTCTGTATCAATTCCAGCAGCTGTACACAGCTCTGGTTTGGAGTTCTCTGTCTGTTTCTGGGCCCAGAAATTAATACTTCCTTGCAATGAAGAGCTTCAGGCAGGCTGTCAAATGTAGTGTTCCACACAAGTGGGGTGGAGCACCCACCGTGATCTCCAGCGCTGCACTGAGTGGCTTTGCCTGTGCTGCCCAAAGACTTCAGCTTGGGTCTCCCTAAGTAGTTCCATGGACTTTGTGCAGTGGGAACTGCTGCGTTATGGCCTATTTTACTGAGTCACATCAGAGTTAGTGGGTTATAGGCAGTGTCTTCTGAATTTATTGATATTCATAATGTGTAATTCTGATACTTGCCCATTTCTCTTGATTTTTTTTTGTTAGTTGCCTCTGTGCTGTGTCAGCTCGATCAGTGTGAGTTGTTAACGATTTCACGAGCTGTTAAAGCCTGCATGTGGCCAAACACTCTCTCTTGATGTTGAAACAGTCTCATAGCACTTAAGTGTATTCTTAACTTGAAACTAAAATCATGTCAGTTGTACAGAATGTATCCTAATCCTGTATGGGTGTTGTTTGGACTGATCTCTTTTAAAGATGAAACAAAGCCTCACCTGAGCTGAAGTCTCTACATTCCACTCATCTCCTAAGACTTTCACATGGATACATCACACCTATTTCTTAGTGCTACAAAGACAGAAAGTGGTGCTGATGGATACTGTATATATATGAACATACTTTGATAATTTTACTGATTCATTTGTTGGTAGCATTAGTCCTGAAGAAAGCAGATGGGATAAGATTTTTGTCCAGATTTTCCATGATAATTCAAGTGCCATTCAGAGCGTTGCAGCAGATTTCTTTACCTTATTGCATAACCTGCAAAAACTGTCCCTTTTTCCATCCTGTGGTGGCTCCCTCTAGCATTTGTCACCATCAAACTAATTGAAGTAATGACCTCTGAGGCTCAGAGTGGGCTGAGTGCCCTGATGCCTTCAGCTTGCTCACAACAGCACAGCTCCCTGTTGGGTGTGCATTTGGGAACCTGGGAGCTGGGTCTAGCTGAGAAAACATTGGTGTTACCTGTTTCTGAAACCTTCTCAAAAGGTTTATCTACTTTAACCAGAAGACTCAATCTTAATTTCACTACCGGCTCTCTTACCAATGTCTGAAAGACAGAGGTGGTTGTTCCTTTACTGTGCTGGATGTTAAGATTGTGCCTTCACGCACTCGACATGCCTCTGTCAGTCTTCCTGCCTTTGAGAAATACTATGAAAAGTTGTTTTGGAGACTCACTACAAAACAAACACTGCTAGTGCTTCATTTACACTGGACTTCCTCAATTCTGAGCTATTTTTATTTTAAGAGTGAGACCTCTTGTCACAGAGCCTGTGGACTCACATCATCCTTATCACAATTTGAAGCTCCTTGGGTTGAGACCTTCCAGGCTGGCTGAAACAGGAGCAAAAGGAATGAAACTGGATTTTTATTAGGAAGACTGCCTTAATGAGAAAATCAGGAATTAATTTCCTGGGCATGGATATTTAGATGTTGCAAACTGGCCGTGGGACAGACGTAGCCCATGCTTGGTCTCGGCCTGTAGATGCAGTCAGGGCATTCTGGAGCAGATTTTCAGGGCATTATTGCTCATGCCAAAGTCATCTGGCAGTGCTGAGGCCTGACAGGTGTAGAAGTGAGTCCTGTTCACAAAAACTAAGAACCAAAATTCATACATGCTTGAAAATGTTGACCTTTTCCTCTTCATTTGTCTGTATTTTCATTCAGCTTAGTTTGCATGGGAAAGAAATGTTTTGGGAATTAAGCAGGAAAGATGTCAGAAGGTTAAACAGATATTGGTATTCTCCAAACTATCTTCTAAACTAATGTGTGTATGTGCAAGTTGCATTAACTCACACAGTGCACAGATACCTACTGAAGCATTTCTTCAATAAATTAACTAACAAGTTTGATACTGCTATGGTTGGTGGTTTAAGGTTGTTTAAGACCCAATATAACTCTTCCTGCCATTTGAGATTGACAGGTATTAAATCATTCAATTGTAGTTAAGCTGGGTATTGTGGGTTTGTACTGTGATTTTCATGAATATTTCTTCCAAAGCGTGTGCCTGATATACTAAACAGTCACAGTCCTCAAACAGATGAACTTAAAGGGACTTCTAATTCCTTCCCCAAGACATTCTTCAGTTTTAAGTACAACTGCAACTTAATAAGAGGGGAGGGAGAGATGAGGAGGAAGAAAAAGCAGAAGTTAATGTGGCTTAGAGCTGAAGAGATGTGTTTCAAGTGTGTACTGACTCTTTGTTTTGGATTTCTTTTCCTGCCCCACCCTGAGCAAAACCACTACTGTATTTGGTGCTGAATCAGACACCAGTTACCGAAGCTGCTCCTGGGCAGGGCACAGAGCTTAACACCTGTGCTTGTTTGTTTGCTGCTCAGGATGTTACTAAACTCCTTTCCTTTGTGAGGGAGGAAGGAAATGACAGAGACATTTTATGAAGGCAGTTCTGGAGTTTTTTCTCTGAGAGAGTCACCTCCACAGTTTGTGGGTCTATCAACAGCCTGCTGGATGTTGGGATGCTCTCAGCTTTCTGGTGACTCTGCTGCAGCTGGGGCTCAGAAGGCACCTGCTGCTGGGACAACCAGGTGTCTGCTTGGACAGTGGTGGTGGAGGAACTGAGCAGTCCACAGTCAAGGAATGATGATGTCTCACCAGCTGGGGCACCCCAGCCCACATGATGATGTTGGCGAGAACCAAAACCATACACTCATTGCAGGGGACCTTAAGGGTAACACCATGGACACTGAGAGCAAACAACAACAGAAGACTACTTGGGCTTTTTCAAACAAAATTTATTTCTAGCAAATAGATTTATAGTGAATGAATCAATGTTTTCCACTGGGAAAGTGTTACATCAGAATTTCCAACTGGCCAAGCTGCTCTGGCACACGCTGTCATTTGTGTGTTGGGCCGAGTAGTGCTGAGGTTTGATCTAGTGAGATTAATGTTTCTATTATCAGCAGTACTTTGCATGCTTGGTTAATTTACTAGCAAAGGAAAAAAAAAATCAAAGTATAGTAAACAGTAGTAATGAGTAGTCAAATTCTCGTGATGACTTTTAGATTTAGGATTAATCCATTTAGCATTAATCCACCCACTCTTCTTGGAGTGGCAAAGAAACCTGAAACAGCCCAAATGAAAGCATATCAGTTTCTTCTCCTTCATTAACGGCCCTGGCAAAGGCAAGGAGTGTCCCAGGTTTCAGCAGAAGCTTAGAGAAGCTGGTGTCTTCCACCCAGTCTTGAATTCTTCCAGCACTGGCTTTGGGTTGAGTAGGATGCAGTCATACAGATATGAGACATTCAGAATTGTTACACAGAGTTTGAATTTGAAAACTTCTTTTCTAGCTTTAATTTTCTTCTGAAGTCTGTGTCTTTTGTAAAACCTTTCCTAGAGATGCAGAACAAAAAACCCCTATAAAATAAAAGAAGTTAAATGAAGATATTTCTTGTCAGACTTGTACCATGCCCCAAGATTCTGGTGTTTAGGGAATAATGCTGTACAGACATTTTAACTTCGGTACACAGGACTGCAAAGATTCATTTAAACTGAGTGGAGCTATTTCATCCAACAGGGATTTGAGGACTCCATCAGCTCAGCATGTTACCAGGCTGCCTCATAAACCCACAGATGATGGAAAATGAGACACTCATAGAGTGTTTTTGTTCTTAAGAGTATTGGGGGCAGATGAATAGCTGTGACTCTTCTCACTATGACTGTTGGTGTTCACATGCAGATCTGGCGCTGTCACTTTCCTGCTGCTGTTGCTGTTGACCTTTACTGGTCCCACAAAGTGTAGCCTGTCTGTGTTGGATCTTGGGGTACAGGTGTTTGTGGCCTCCTGGCCTGCAGAAAGCATGTGTACAAGGTTTCCTGGAGACACCTTGAGCCATCTTAGTGAAAGTTTTCTGGTCCCGTAGCTAAAGAATTACACTAGTAGCAAAAAATTTAAATATAATTAACAGAAGCTGTGCTCAAACTTCTTGCACAATCAAAGAAATCATGGTGGGGGTTGGAAATTCTAGGTCCCTTCCGACCCAAACCATTCTATTATTCCATGAAATTACATTTTTGACCCCACAACACCCTCAGTATTTCCCTGCTGCAGAATGTACACATCTTAGCTGCACAATGTGATATCAGATATTATCACATAAAACAAGAGCCTTTGTCTTCTCTCTGCTTTGCCACGTGGTGCTGGGGAGCAGCGTGGTGGGGTAGACACTTCTGCTGCCTTGTGTTGTGTTCTGAGCCATGGCAGCAGTGGCTGGTGAAGAAAGCAACCCAGGGGCCCCATGAAATGCAGAAGAGGGGCTTTGCTCAGAGCAAACCACAAAGAATTTCCCCTTCTAGTTCCTGCTGTAGCTTAAAAGTTTTCTCCTAAAACTGTAGGTGCCATCTCTGCTGCCTTTCACAGCAGCGTCTCTTAAAAGTACAGCACCAGGAGCTCTGCAAAGGAGAGTGGAGATGGAGTGTGGGAATGGATTAGAAGTGTCTGAAGGCTTTTTTTTCCTGCCTCAGATGGGAAGTGGGAGCAGTGAGAAGAAGTAAGGGAGCAGCTGCAGGATCACAGCACAAAAACTGCTGCAGAAATATATGACGGAAGATTGAGAGAGGGTAGGAGGGACTTTTTCATGTGCATAGCACGGGGAGTGGAACATCGTCTGTGGGAGTGAGAGTTTGGGGGTTTCACTGCCTGGATAAAGGACAAGCCTCTTGTTGAAGGCACTATTGAGGCAGGCAGTGTCAGGGAAAAAAAAAAGAGTTTAATTGTAAGTTTAAAATAAATAATTAATATGCTTATTATAAATTTACTTTATTCTTTAATTCATTTTTAAAGGCTGAGAAGATTTAAAGCCTTTGCTATTCAATAATCTCAGTATCTCAGTGTGACAGCCATGTCTTCTGTAGGATGACGGGTATGTGGAACTGCAAAGTGGAATAAGACATAGCAGATTTGCATTTAAACTTCTAAGTTTAGGAACTCTGAGATACTCTAAGAGGGTAAAGCCACTGTTGCTACTTCACTAAAGGCTTTACAGAACTCCAGAAGGCATTTTTGCTACTGAAGGGGATGGTGCTGCCCCAGGAACTAAAGACCAGAGGGCAAACTGAGGCATGACTTAAAACTGCTCCAATTGTTCAGTAGTGCCCAACTGATCATGAGGTGGAGTGGGATGAAACTTGTGTGTCATTTTACACAGTGATGAAGGTGAGGTGCTTCCAGCCCCCTGAATCAACCAGTGGAGGATGTGCCTGTACACGAAAGTGGTGCAGGGCACAAATGGGCTGTAACTTTATACAGTCCTGTCAAACTGAACCCAAAATTTCTGGTGGTAAAGCCCTGAAATTTAGAACTTACATGAAGTTTGTTCCTTTGGCTATTTGAAACAGGCCTTCAGGTGTATAAGAAATATTTTTCTAATACATCAGTTTGTCTTTAGGTACTAACTCCTCTACTTCTCCAGAGAGTTTGGGCTGTTCCAAAATTACCACCACCACATGTCTAGTTCAGGTAAGCATGGAAAGCTTGGATGAGTATCCAAATCTCTGTGAGGAGAAGTTCTGCAAAATTGAGCTGGAAGTATTTCAAGCAGCCTTACTTTGAAATTTCTGTCACTTCTGCTTCTGCTTGTATCTGTAAATACTGCAAGAATAACCTTTCCCATAGTATCTCATCACTTCAGATCTGGCAACATTAAAAGTAACAACACTTTTCTGAACATTTAGGGTATAGGAACAGATTTCTTTCAAGCACCGGGGAAAATTTGTGATTCTTATGCGAACTTCCTGGAGAAAACATTGGATTTTTTTTTTTTTTTTTTTTCCAGAATTAGACAGTTTTAAACTAAAAAGTTACCACATATCATATGCAGGTGTAAAATGAGTTTAGACTGGTCAGTCTTACTTGAGGTGACTGGAAAGCCATGACTATACTCTTCATTTATCTGCAATATATAACCCTATAGAAGAAAGGAAGGAGGTAGAAGGAAATTATCTTTTCCTCATGTGTAGGTCAGGCCAGGAATAACCAAGTATTCTCCTCTAGTACTTATTAGGTCTTATTTAGTGTTAAATCAATTAACTTCCTAGAATCTTAAGCAGCTATGAAGTTTTCTGCTGTTGTAAACTACTTGCTGTCATTGGTCTAATGTCCAAACCATTCCAGTCCTGCTACTCAGTGTTGTAGGATGCATTAGAAGTGCTGTGTCCTGGATGATATTCACAGTTTGTTTTGTTAATACTGTGTGTATATAACCAGCATTCTTCATCTGAAGGATTGTAGTCTGATTTGCACAGTAAGGAAAATAGAGGCAGGTGTTGTGGATCAGATGCACTCCAGAAAGAAATGAAATGCACTGCCGGCAGGAAGACCTAGAAGTAGCATTTTTTTTTCCCAGGCATGTGATTTTACATATTCATCTGAATTTATACTATGGACAAATGTTCCCAGAACATATGCAGGCCAAACTGTACACAAAGGATACTTTTAGTTACAAGTTCCACTCAAAACTGAGATATTAAATTGACATGGGAGTGGTGAAAATAGACCCCATTATGTTATCCCAAATGATATATTGGGACAGAGGAACTTTTGAAACAACTGTAACCTTTTCTGCGACCCCCCACATGTAACATAATTAAGAAACTAAGAGACATGACCATATGCAGTCACTTGCTGACTTGAAGATGCTCTTTTACCCTATTATACATGTTTTTGTTGTTTCCAGAAGTATCCCAGAGACACTTCCTAGCAAGTTTTGTTTCTGCAGAGTAGCCCTGTGGACAGCAGGTCATGGAGAATTACAGATTAGAGTTGTTGAATCTGTAGGATGCGGATGTGAAGAGTTTGTCAATGTTCCATAAAACTTTGGAATAGTAATTGCCTTCCATTCTCTTCTAATTCTCAATCCATTTCCATCCAGACAGGGAAGCATTTCCAGAGATAGCATTTCTCTGCCTTACAGTAGCTTTTCCCAGTCCCTGTTTTTCTTTGTCATCTATCCTGCTATTTTCAAAGGGCTATGTATAGCAGGGAACAGACTCTCAGGCTTTCAGCTATCATCTTCTACAAAATTTCAGACAACAAAGGAGGACTTTAAGTCTTTGTTTAAGTCCTCATTGATACCCATTGCCATTCCAGCACAGGTATATAAATTTTCTCACTTCATGACTCTTTTCATCCAGACTTTGAGAGAAATCAAACAACATTTTGTAAAGATTAATTTGCTAGAAAGTGGGACTTAATGTCAGCCTTCTATTATTTTAATTTATACTTTTAAATTTTTAACTGTTTAATGTGCTACTACTTGAGGAAATAGAAAAAAATAAATGAGGTCAATCTTCATAGCAATAAGCCACTCATATTTTTAGTGTATTTGTCAAAGCTGTTTCGTTACACCCTCTGTGACCTCATCTGGGACTCTTTGTCCTACGTGTCTCCTCTTGTCCTGCTTCTTCCATTCTATAGCAAAAAGAGAGAATGAAATCAGGAGAACAAAACAGAATGTGATATTCAAATAGATATTCTTTCGTTTCATACAGTAGTATGTTTACTGCTTATTTAATTGTT
>JAOXXN010000102.1:35183481-35199156 GCA_026770055.1 Myrmophylax atrothorax
GTGGGGTGTAGACTGTGCTCATGTGCATCTGTGAGATGCTGGAAGTAGAGAATCATATATTCCTAATATGTGTGGTCACTATTAGGAATGAGAAATGAAGCACTGCATTTGAACCCTTTAATTCATAGGAACAGAGTCATCAAGATAAAGTTTAAGTATATTCCTAGACCCAAAATTAAACAACATCATTACTGTTGTACAATGGTCCAAGTTTATGTCCTTCCCTCTTGTTATAAAGTGTATTTCCATACCAGGCTCCATAATGCAGTGAATGCTCTGGTTTTCCTCCTCAGCTGTGCTTGATGTTACTATTGTTTTGCTGTAATTCCGTCAGCTTCAGTTTGTTCACTGTGAACCTGAGATCGGGATCAGCCCTTCAGTCCTGCCTGGAACTGTCTGTCCTGTACTGCACGAACTAGGAAGGAATTTTTTTATACGGTAACACATTTTTTTCCTACTGGATATTAAGCTGGTACAAGAGATTTCCATTGTGAGAATTGTGTTGTTGTAAAATATAGCCATCTCTTAATAAAAGAGAATGAAACAGAAGGTTGAAATGATCATCGTATCAAATACTGGGCTAAAATCTAGGGCTAAAAGGGTTTTCAGCCTAAAGAGTTGTTTAATTCTTTATTCCTCTATGGAGCTCCTTACTTAGGAGGTCTCCTAAATGATAGGACAAGAGCAAATGGCTTCAGGTTTTGCCAGGGGAAGTTTAGATTGGATTTTAGGAAAAATTCCTTCCCTGAAATGGTGGTCACGCATTTTGGAACAGACTGCCCACAGAAGGGGTGGAATCATCATCCCTGGAAGCATTCAAAAACATGTAGATGTCGTGCTTGGGGTCATGGTTTGGTGATGGGCCTGTCAGTACTGGGTTTAAACAGATGATGTTAGAAGTATTTCCCAAGGTCAATTATTCTATGATTCTACGATTTGGGTCAAACTGTGTTCAGAAATTTGCCTTTAGATGCAACCTTCATAGAGACTGAATTATGTACCTCAGAGCATAAGAAACTGTGAATAAGGGTTTGAGCATCTTATGCCACACATGATAACAGAGAAATTCTGGACAGTGAGATATGGATCCAAACAAATAAGAAAAGGTTATTTACTCTTCTCTTTGACCACAGGAGAGAGATGAGTAGCTGTACGTTTAAATTGAAGTTACTTGAAGAACTTTTTAAGCCATTTCTGCTTTTATTTGCAGAAAGTCCCCAAAAACTCTGAAAGAACCATCAAAACTCTAATAAGGCTGCAACAGGTTAAAAAAATTTAAAGGGTGTGTGATAATTAATGTTGATTAGTGTGGCTTATGTAGGACTTTGGTTGTATGAGCTCAGTGATGAGATTGTAATTTTGGGTGATAAGGGAAACTGAGCTGTTGAGTTTAGGACATTGAACATTTTACAGCAGACTGAACTTGCCACCAAATTGTGGTTTATTGTATAGCTGATATAAACAGAAAAAACTAGAGTAAAGACACAGGCAGTGGTGATGTTGTGTCATTCCTGATCTCCTACTTCATTTAAGGATAGGACTAATGGTTGAAATTAATGCTACTTCCTAAGTCCAGGACATCTTTTTGCAAAGGAAAAGGCACAGGAATGTTACATCTGCTTTGTGTTTTCATTACAATGGATTTTTCTGTTTTTCCAATACTCAGATAAACGGGCTTCAGGACACTTCTGGGCACTGGCCCAGGACACTGTATCCCTCAGCAGTCTTTGCTGTTTGTGTCCATGCCCTGGGCACAGTGGAGTGACATGTTTGCTGCGAGAGCAGCACAGTGGGGATGTCTGAAAAAAGAATAGAGACACAGCAGAGCACAGATAAGAATAATTGAAAAAAGCTATGTGGCAGTTTACTTGCTCTCCCCTCGCTTTACCTATAGTTTTTTCATCTGTCTCCCTCTATTTCCATCAGTGTGTGTTTAAGCACTTACTGCCCCAAGCTGTGCTTCAGCAGAGATAACAGGCAGTGCAGCAGAGGCCAAGAGCAAAACCCTACAGCAGAAATATTTACGTAGGTGTGCTGGTTTCAAACACGTCCTTCACAGACACAGCAATATGTTCTCCTCAACAGGAATGCTCTGACTCACCACGTGTGTGGCATTCACTTGTTTTTTTCAGTTGTTAACGGTAACTTCCGCTTCCATTTTTATGGTTTTGCAGCTCACAGGTCCAGTGTGGTGGTGAGCCTAACCCTGACTTTTATTCTTCTCTCATATTGTTGCACTAGGTTTTGTGGATTCTCTTTAAGTACAGTATGCTCCTCAGCTAAGGAATTAAATTAGCCAATGCAACAAGATACACCTCAATTTTGCAGTGTTTTCACTCTCTCATGTTGAGCACTTTTGCATTCAATATGCTTCTGATTTGATAGTAGTGCATATGTCATAAGGAGAAAAGGTGGAAGGAATGAACACCTTATTTTGACAAATACTAAAAAATACATGCAGAGATTTTAATTTAATAATCCTTAACAACAAATGCAAGAAATTATACTACTTATTGATTCCCCCCCCCCTTTTTTTTTTTGAGAAAAGTACTTTTTTCAACTACTTAATCATAGAATCCTAGAGTGGTGGGGGTTGGAAGGGACCTTAAAGATCATCTGGTTCCAACCTCCTGCTATGGGCAGGGACACCTTCCACTAGACCAGGCTGATCCAAGCCCAGTCCAACCTGGCCTTGTACACTTCCAGGGATGGGACATCCACTGTTTCTCTAGTACAAGATGTTGACAAATTAAGATTTACATTCTATCTTTTCCTTTATATAGCTGTAAAAAGTATAGGCATAGCTCGAGCTAAAATTTGGAACTACTGATATCCTCTTGTTTCATTATCTTCATTTTTTTCAAAAAGCTAAAATGTATATTTTTCCATTTTTTTCATTGAAAATATAAATAGCAAAGGAAGTTTGTTTTGTTTTGTGTTTCGCTGGGACGTCAACAAATTCTTTCCTTTTCTTTTCCTTTCTCTTTTTGAAAGGGCAGAAAAGAATTCTTTCCCCCTCAAATAAAAAGGAGAAATAATTGGCATATTTTCACTCTTATCAAACATCACGATTTTGTGAAAACACTGTCTTTAAAAGAAACATTACAGAAAGTCTTCTTGAGAATAATTTGACAAGACCCAGCACTTTGTGAGTAAGACTGAGATCTGATCCTTCACAATTTGCTGTGCTAGTCTCTTAACCTTGACCTGATTCTCAGAAGTGGGATGGTTTTGCTGTGTCTATGGATTTGCATCCACAAAAACCTTTCCATTTTTCAATTCTATGATGCTCATGTTTGAAGGTCAACTGTACATTTAGAAATTGGGGTTTTAGGATCTTTAGGATCTGTCAAATGTTTCCTTGAATATATATCAGCCAGCTCACCCCTGTAACTGATGCCTGAACTCTGGCTTAAACTCAGCCTGCTTTGCTGTGAGGTTCCTATGGTACTTGCTGGAGCAGACTCGGATCCTCTCAGAGCATCCCAAACACATGGACCTATTTGTGGGAAAAGTGAATGCAAGAGTTGACCCACTGAGGCTGCAAACTTTATTTAAAGGATGAACCTTCTTCTTTCAAAGAGCGCTTTTGAGGTACTCAGGTGTCTGAAAGTGGCTGGCTCTGACAGACTGAATTGGTTTTGCTTCCACAGCCAGCAAGATGATTTTATCCCTCAGGTCAGCAGTGTTTCTTGCCCCATAGGAAAGCTGATCTACCCACTCCCCACAAATTAAAGCTCTCCTTTCTCACACCCAATGTAACTTCTTTTCCCCATTCTATGAATCAGTTTTCCTTTCCTGAATCATCCATCCAACATCACATCAAGGATTTTTCTTGCCTCTCACTTTCTTGCTCTTTTCCACCTGTCCTTTTGTTCCACAGTGCTCCAAAACAGGTACTTCCAAGATGAATTTTCAGTGTGTTCCCTTGTCCTCCTTCTCTTAGGCCAATGCCTCAAAGGTATGCTGCCCCTTTGCTTCAGGAACCCTATAAACAGCAAGGAAGAGAGGGGAAGGAAAGTCTGTCTTGGTTTAATGTCTTTCTCTAACAAATCAAAATTTAGGTTTCAAAACTAAAATTTATATCCAGATGCTAACTATTTGCCAAAAGGCAAATTAGCTAATTATATCACAAACATGGAATGCCTCACAAGGAATTGCACAGGGCTTGGCAGCTCTGGCTTCCAAAGGAAGTTAAATGAATTCCCCTACCAAACTGGCCCAAACTTGGCCCTGATGCTGCTAGTCACATTTTGGAAGCACCATCTCATAAAAGAAGAAGATAGGATCCTTTTAATATTTCTGCAAATATTTTATCTGTTTCCTGACGGTCTTCCCCTCTGTTATTTTTAAAAAATGAAAATTCAATTAAAAAAATAGAAAGCAAAACAGGGCAGAGTGTGAGGATTTACCAAATTCTTCTTGCAAATGCAAATGCGGTGCTGTTGCATTTGTGGAGCTCATATTCAGGGTGCCATCTACTGGCATGTAGGGCTGGTAACGCTGCCTGGAGTCTGAATGGAGTTTGGAGAGCAAAGACTCCTACCTGAAAATCCTACAGGACTCACTTTTGTAATCTGCACCTTTCTTTCATATTCTGTAAGATCTCCTTTGTATCCTCCAGGACCTTACCGTGTTTCACACTAAGACAAATCTGGTGGAAATGTGCAGATTTTGGGGTTTGTTTTCTATATGGTGATTAATGTAATTTTAGTACCCAAAAAGGTCTCCTTGTAATACTCTGCTATGTGAAAATTAGTTACAGTTTTCAGGAAACTTGACTAAGGTTCAATAAGATTACAATTAAAACTTTCAGAAGTCTTTGCAGCCCTGTCATTTACTGGCTGGGTTCCTACTTGTGAGCCAGGGGATGACTTTGTCACTATTAAACTTTTTTTATGCACATCATGTACTGACAACACCAGACAGAGAGTACCTAAATAAAACTCATGATGCTCCCAAGAAGGAATACGCCAGAGTTTTATAGGTTGGAGATTTCAGAAGAAAATCTGAGTGATGTGCTCCAGCCAAACATTGGATCCGTGACAGAGCCAGTGTTGCTCTTGTCTCTCGAGTCTGATCAGCTCTCCAGCCTGGAGCCTACTGAAAATCTGTTGAGAAGCAATTTTGATTTGATACCAACATGAAATACAAAATGGTTTGACTCTCCAAGTTTAAGATGAAAAAAAAAATCATTTCCTGCTTAGAGCAGCTGCACTCCTGACTGCCAAAATAGCAAAGCGTCCCTGTGACATGGATTTGGGTGCTGACTGCTCTGATGGGTGCTGAAGAGTTTCTTGGGGAGAGAGAACACACAGTGCTGTCATCAAAGATCCACGTAGAGAGTTTTCTCCAGTGTCATACACCAGCTCTGTGGCAGTAATGCATGCTCCTGAGTAACAGGAAACAACTTGAACCCCACCTGAGGAAAGTGAGATTAAACTTCTGTGATCCTTGAGTAACTGATCCAATGCAGGAAACAGCCAATGCACATAAGCTTTATTTTTGCTATTATTAATTTCATTGTTTCTATCATGGTGTGTCATGTTGAGCGAGTAATGGCAAATATTAAAGCACTTTCTTCTTCCTGTTTCTCCCTTCAATACTGCTGTGATTCCTCATGTTTCCATATATCTGGCTGCATGAGTTTAAATTCCCCTCAACGTCTCAGCCCTTGGCAGGGAGGTTGGAACTATATGATCTTTAAGGTACCCTTCAATCTAAACTATTCTGTGATTCTATGAAAACCCTTCTGGCTGGACATGGTCCTGGACAGCCACCTCTTGGTGGTTCAGCCTGAGCAGCAGGGTTGGACCAGGTGACCTACCAAGGTCTCTTCCAACCTCAGCCATTCACAGCGTGACATCTCATAATTGTCCTCTCCATCTAAGGCAGATTCCTGTAAGGAATGGTTTTATCAGTGCCAAGACAGGCTGAACCTATGACAGTTCTGTCCTTCCACCGGCACAGTGGTTGTGCTACTGCCCAGAGACATCCAGCAGAGCTCTTCATCTCTCTCTCTCATGTACCAGAGTGAACAAGGGGAGAGGAAAAGAGACCGAGAGTTGTAGATCAGTCATGATGTTCTATACAGGAAATATAAGGTGACTTTTGTTATGAAAAATATGTGAACGCTAAAATGGAGTTTACTGAGTTGTTCTAACACCAAAACCAGAGGTTGAACAGCATCACTGCTGGAGACTGTGATCATTCTAAGCACCCCCCAATCCCTCCATTGAGAGCTCAGCCATTTCTCAATTTCAGACTTTAAAAATGGACAGAGAAACAAAAATCTTCTCAGTGCCATTGGTGGAGCTTTAAAAATTGAGGGAAATGTTATTAGCTCTGGGTTTGGATGTGACACTAGCAGGGTTGCAGCATGGCCCTGTGATGCACTTGTAGCATGCACGTATGGAACTGTGGAGGTAAGATATGTTAATTGGCTTCACAGCGTGTCGTTTTCCTTTGGAAGATTTAAAATGTGTCGTGCGAGCAGGGCCAAAGACAATGTGTAGAGCCTGCCAGCTGGACGTGACAGAGGCTTGCAGGGAGATTACACCATAGAGGAGAATGGCTTTTGAGATAAGGATAATCTTTTACATAAACTAACTCTTCCAAGGCAGTTTGGATGTGTGAGTGATAAGGACAATAATAAAACTACAGGCTGACACAGCTGATAGTTATCCTGGTGTTCAAAGATGGTCAAGATCTTGCCTGAGAGATAACTCAGCTTCTTCTCCTGACTACAGTGACACAGAACTGGCACCGATACATTTTTATATGAAGTGTCCCCAGAATAATGCTCTTATTTTATGTTCTTCAGGTCAACCCAGTAACCATGGAAAGGTCTTCAACTTCTGATACAGCCTCTGAAAAGCCTAATCCTTCCCACCACAGTACGGGGGCTGTTCAAATGAGGATCAAAAATGCCAACAGTCACCACGATAGACTGAGCCAAAGCAAATCCATGATTTTGTCTGAGAATGTGAAAGTCACTGAGCCTGTAAGTAAGACACCTCTAATATCTTCTGAGTCTTCCAATTTTTAAAAATCTACAGAATTATCTTATGTGTGTTAAAATATTTGTTTCATGACCATCCTTTGAAAGGAGGGATTTAAAGTCACCAATGCATTTTTAGGAGTATGGCTAGGCATTGGAATTACCATTTTCCTTTGATAAAGGGCAGATTTTGGTTTTGGTGGCCATGATCATAAGATCTACTCTGCATTTCAACTCTTAATTGTAACAGTACTTAAGCAAGGCCACTGTAGAGAATAGTGCTTACAGTGTCAGATTTATGACACAGTTTCTCAAAAGGCAAACTTTAAAAGCAGAGAAAGGAAAAAGGAAATTTCAACTCTGTAAATAACACTTTGTCTGTAACAAAAATAAGTCTTGTTGTAAGACTGAATACACAAAATTCAGATGCTGAACTTACCTTATTATTTCCATAGTTGACAGAGTAGAAGGAGTTGAGTAAATTTTTACCCATTACCATATTTTTAAAATTAAATAGTTAGTGATGAACTCTATTGCCAGTTGTGTCTCTGCCCCTGTACTCCTTCTGAGCTACTAAACAAACTGATTGGTATGAGTCTCCCCTGGTTAATTTTCTTTCATAATGGTGGCAACTTGCAGCTGAGGCCATATGACGTTACAAAATTATTTATGCAATGTTAGCCACTTTTTGGACTCCAAATCCATTTGTTCTCAGAGAATGCAAATGAGGGAGAAAACTCTGTTAGCTGGGGACAGAGACCCAGATCTCAGCCACTTCTCACAACCATGCCAACCACTATTTTTTTAGTTCTGTTTATGTAATGGATTGCTATGAAACATTCGGCTTTTGGACAAAGTTATTAAATAGAGGAAGACTACTAAACTTTCCCCATTTTCTTCCCTTTTTATACGAAATTCAAACTCAAATTTCAGTCTTATTTAGAAATCTGTTTTTCTACTTATTAATTTCTCTGGTTCAACTTAACTCATTTCACCTTATATTTCTAGAGAGAAAAATCTGTTTAGATCTTAGCAGCTGATAACATACTCATTTAAATTATATTCTTTGCCTCAGACACACTGCACATGTTTCCTCCTTTTATCTGACGTGAAATGTTCCTCCATTACAAACCTGGAACTCTGCTTATAATAATTTACTGGGAATACTGTAATGTATTATGAGGAAGAACTGTACCTTTGAAAAAGTTTAAAAGTTAAGTATATTTAATGATGCCTAACATTTTATTGGCTGTGTTTAACAAAAGGCACTAGGCTGCAGTTGTTTTTGACAAGCATGAAAACATCACAGCATGAGACTGCAAAAGGAATTATGTAGAGAAATTACAAGTGATCCATCTCTCAATGAATTATCCACCTCAATAGCCTGCAGAACTCAGCTACCAATTAACACCTACTTTATTACATGTTGGGATGTACTTAATAACTTTCATGTGTTTATGCACTATTACCTTGACTGATGCCTCTTGTACAATTAGGCATAATTGGCATATCAATATGCAAAAGTTAAAAGGATTAACCCTCTTAAAACTAATGAGCATTTCTGTATCCAGCTGCTAAATGAGACAAAATTAGCATTTTTCACTTTTGGGCAGGATTTTATCATGCAGTTTCTCATTGTTGATATTACCTTGTTACATAACTTTAGTTTGGGGGATAGTATGCTGGACTGTTACAGAGCAAGGGCTCTAAAAAGTTAAATTAGACATAAATATTCACTGCTGCATTCCAATAACCATAGCAGGTACAATATATGTGCATTGGCTGGGAGCTGAGAAGTTGCTTTGTGTTACATTTGTTTAGTAGCTAATTATATAAAAGCGGAATTTCACCGAGTATATGTCATTTTACCAAGCAAACTTGGCTCTGGCATAATAGATTGAAAGCTTGCCACGCTACTAATTTCCTTTCTATTTCAATTCTTTTCATCTCTTTTTGCCATGCAGAATTTTCTGACTAGATATTGACAGACTGAAAGTGTTGGGGCGTATTTACTTACATAAGCCTCTTAAAGTTGTTTGCTAACGCCCAAAGTAAAAGCAAAATTCCTACGGATCCAAACATTTTCAAATATGGGCTTTAAACACTGAGAGATTCAATTTAAAAGAGCAGTGAATTATCAGCTGTGTGTATCAGCCTTGTGCTGACATGTCTGTGCATGTGACCTGTGAAGGATTTTGGGAAAAGTAACTGAGGAGAGTATTTTCTGTCCATCCAAGTACCTTGAAAAAGAAAGGTCCAAGTGATACACACATATATATGTGTGTGTATATTTACATATATGTACATATACATGTATATAAACATGGTAATATTGCTTTAAAATTGGTGAGACTCTTCTCCATTGAACTTGTATACATAGTCTTCACTTTTTCAATTAAAGGCACACAGATTCCTGCTAAAAGATGCATATTACCAGCATATTAATCAAAATTAATTTTGTGCCAAAAGAATTTATCCTATCTATTTGTAAATTATCTGTTTTCACAGTCTGCCTCTGTTTAGGTAATGGATATAACCTATAAGGTATCCATTGGCTGGCCATGCTTATTTTCTGTTTTTCATTGACTATTTTTGTACTGTTATAGGAGATATTTTTCTCTTTGAAAGCTAAAACCAGCTGAATAAAGGACTCCATATTACTCTTTCACTGTCCATATTCTGTGTGTGCAATATATTCTCGTCTGCTAGCAAATGGGTCAAACACTTTTTACTCAACTTATGCAAAACCTACCTACTTGAGTGGATTAAGGCAATCAGCATTTGGCACATTTTGAATAAGCAATATAAATATAGATTTCTAAAACGTATTCAGAAAAAATAAATACCCACTCTGGACAATAAAGGACAAAAACAAGGCACAGAGGTAGAAAGATGACTGGTGATTTATGGAGAAGAAAATACCTAATGTTCTCTCAGGGATTTGCTGTATTCTCAAGCATTTGCTGTGGTGCTTGTCAGCACACCTGGGGCTATACTTTTGGAGGTGGACAGATTATTTTCTATAGTGTGACAAAGAAGGATGTGCACCATACATCAATAGGGCCATACGCTCTCCTGCATTTTATAGTGGTGCAGATGCAAATGTGGGATGCATGACCTAAACCATGCAAGAGATTCTTGGGGGTTTACGGTATTTATTTTGATGGAAGTGCTTGGGCTTTGTACAAAGGTTGAAATTGATATTGATGTAGAGTTAAAGGAGCACAAATCATGAAGCTGGACACAGAATGTGGCAAGAGAGGGCTCTTTCTGTGCTTAATGGTAGTGTCTGAACTAGCAGTGTAAATGAATATTTGCTATTTTCATCTGTTAAACCCCAGGGAAGTGCATTTTGCTTCATTCAAAACAACTTCAAACAATGAAATGTCTATTTTATTGGTGTCTATATTAAGAATTAGAACCTATGCAGACATTTCAAAATGTTAATGTATTAGAGCTTTCTCTGATTAGGTTAAACAAACTGGTTGGTTTATTTATCTCTCTAATACATTATCAGAGAAACGGGAAGCAATCTTCTTTTGTTTCTTACTCCTGTGATCATAGAACACTTGCCAAAGTTATGGCTAGCCAAAAAGACAGAAATAAATTTGCTAAAAATATAAGCCTTCTGTTTAGCAGAGTTTTTGAGCCATATTTTGAAATTGCAGGGCTTGTACATGTTTACTTCAAATCAAGCTTATAGTCAAGTTTGAGGCTTTGTTTGTATAGATTGTCCTGAAGTAGATCCTGATATTTAATTAAAATGACACTAAATCACATTGAATTGATAAGACTTGGCATCTCAAACAAAGGTAATTGCCCGTATTGGTTTTGTACAAAAATAGAGCTGCTTGGAAAATGTGCAGCCAACACAGACTGTCAACTCCATTTATAGATCAATATGTGAAAACCATTGATCAAGCAGGCATGTGTAACAGTAACACTTTGCATTTATTTGTTGTTTTTGCACCACGTTAAGGCTTACAGGATTAGCGGCTTCCAAAATATTTTGACTTCCCCGTAAATATGTTATCTGTTTAATGTTAATTACAAGACAGTCTCCAGCCCTCTTTTAGAGTATTTGCAGTTTCATTGCTGTGGGTAGTTTTAGCTGAAAAAGGGATTATTTCAATCTCTGAGAGATCATCAGAGCTTCCTTTATAGTCTAGTTTATTAAGGGAAAGTTTTTGAGGATAACTCTTTTTTTTCTTTCACCACTTTACTTTTTTTCCTGGAGGAAAAAACAAATCTTGTCAAAATATTTCTAAAAGCAGAAAACCTTGCCCTGTCACAGTTATGAAAAATATTCACTTCTTTGTGACCTAATAGTTGACTGCCTAAGCTTTATTTTCTACAAATTTTGTCATCATGCACTAGTCTGTTATAGATGCAACTGTTTATAAGGAAAAAGCTGTGTTCCCTTCAAATCATATAATAGCATTGGGACAGATATGTAAAACTATATGAGTTTTCCATATACAAAAATATCTGAACTTCCCATAACAAGTGTGGGAATTGTTAATAAATGCAAGCTTACACTTTCCTTGCTCCAAATATTTCAGGGTAGGTTTGAAAGCATTGAGCCCATAAACACAGTCCAGTTTTACTTCTTGAACATGAATATTGCTAAAAAAATAAATAAATCTGTAGAGTAACGTTAGTCATTCTCCTTTCCAGTGCAGCAAAATGAGAAATGAAGTGTGTCATATGTCCCTTTCCTGTACTCAGACTGGTTTTGCCCTTCGAAAGCCTTGATCTGCTCTCTGTTCATGTTGTGCTCACAGACTGTCTCCTTCGGCCCTTGACTCCAGTATTTCATCCATCTCAGTGTGTGCGTCCCTTGATCCCCACCTGAGGAGCTGCTCCAGCTCCAGGATAGAGGCCCTCAGCCTGCACAGATGTGCCCCTATGTACTCATTTATGTTCTACATACCCTAAAGTCCCTTGACTTAGGGGCTGAAAGTAGACTATTAATGCATGAGGCTATTTTAGGGCTCAGTTTACCTTCAATACTTGGTTTTTCTCAATGGAGCATTGCAGGTTGCCTCCAAACCATATTACAGAATCAACATTTTGTGTGCAGGTGTATTTTCAGGCTCAGAACAATCCTTCTGCTTTTCTGAATAATATTTTTTCCTTTTTATTTTCTTAAATATGCCTTGTGAGAAGGTATTCCTTATTGCACACTTGCATGGTAACACTTCAACTGAAATTATCTTGGCTAAAAAGGAAGAAGTTAATTTTATTGTTTAACTCCCTGTTTGTTTCTCCTCCCCACAGTTTCACTGTACCATTTCAGCTGCGTAGCTTGATAGGCAGCATCATAATGAGATCATAGAAAAAAAATAACCAGCACCTATTTCTTCTTAAAAGCGAGGCTAAATTCATTTCAGCTCTATTAAGGGAATGGTGAATGTAACTGGTTTGGCTTCCTTGTTAAGCCAAACTGAAGTTCAGATGAGATATTATGTGAGTTGGAATTGCTGATTTTGACTTTTACTCAGTGTGACAGAAGGGTAGAAAAAAGGTTCAAAAACCTCCAGGTTCCCCCCCCTCCCCTTTTCTTTTTTTTTTTGCAATCTTACATTATCTCACGCTGTGAAAATCTTTACTCTATTTACCAAGCACAAATTAGTCTTGCCAAAGGTTCTGAAAGTTTGCTACTTTAGCTTAGATCCTAAAACTTCAAAGAGAGCTGCAACTCTACAAATTAGTGTATGTGCTCTGCCATGGCTATTTTAACTTGAACTTGGCTAAATTCGTTTATAATTTAGTGCTGATTGAACGCTTCCATAAACGTACACGGGATACATTTTTTAAAGTTAGTCCTCTGATTACTAATTTGAATAAAAAACTCTAACCTTGTTAGCATCTGGACTTATTTTCATAATAACAACCCCTTCAGAACCTACAAAGTAATGAATAATTGACAACAAATGAAATGTTTTGATAGTTGTCGGCACAAAGCATGTTTAATGTTTTGTGTTGCTTCCTAGCTAATTATGTAGATGACACATTTGTCAGACCTTGACTGCCATTAGAAACGTGTTTCCAGAGGGGAGAAAAACAGGCTATTCATAGAGTAATTAACTAGAATGCTCAATGACCTGTGAGAGATTCAAATGGCTGCCAGTTCAGACATTGTTTTGTTACAGAAGCAGAGGGGTAATTAAAATTCCAAATTACAGTGCTATGATGAAGCATTTGTTTGTTGACAGTATACTCTTACTCTAGTTTGTTAATTCTTTTTTAAATTGCTTCTAATCCATTTTATAGCTTTAGGAGTTCTGTCTTTGAATTTACTGACAACTAATATTATGGTAAATTGTTCTTCGCTGGAGCACTGTGGGCTTGGCAGTTCCATGGGAGCACAAGGTGGGTGGGATAGAATCGCTGCTCTCTCCCTAAACTGACATACCATGTGCTGTCACCGAGACGCGGCTAACGCGGCACATCTTGTGAAATGATATGTTCATAATTCTGCGTTAGGGAAGATGTCTAGTTAGGGGAGGAAATGGTTCAGATAAAGTAATAATAATCAGACAAATTGAGGAAGGTGTCCTAAAACGTTAGTGGGGGAGCTGTGATGTGCTCGGGGTGAGGATGACCGTGGGTTAGGTAAGCACTTTGGGAAGGCGAGGGCTGCTCCGTAGTGGAGATTTGGAGGACAATCATCTGCTTAAAGAAATCAAGCACAAGATATGAAGAATGGGGTGTTTCATAAGAGTCGGCTGTATCTTTGCCAGTGCCCTTTGCAGGCACTAATGGACCTGACAGGATAAGCCATATTTTCTCCTCCAAATGGGGACTCTTTACAAGTCCAAAGTGTTAAAGTTCTCTAAACAATGAATTAAATGCAAGCCCGAGTGCAATATTTATTTACTTTGCCAAAAGTGAGACTCTGGTTTTGTTAAGGAGATGTGACAGAAGTAACATGGTGTTTGATGCAGGAGAGCTGACAGCGGCATGGAGTGAGCGCTGATTATCCCGAAGACACTGTCAGCCGGGATTGATTTCCACTTTCTCCGTTTATGTAACGGTTCCTGTAATACAGCTGACCCCAAATCACGTTACCTTGTCATTTCTCTGCATGGATCAAGAAGAGATGAGCTGAAAATAGCTAGGCACTGACCTTGAACTTGCCGGAGAAGTGAGAAGTGACAGTGGGGGATGCTCGGCGGGCGGGCCCCGTGCAAGGGCGCGGGTGGCTGCTCTGTGGCCGCGGCAGCACCAGGGGGCAGAGCAGCACCAGAGATTACAGGTGGAGCAGATGATGCCACAGACCCAAACCTCTGTGACAAATCCTTTTTTTTCCCCCTTTTCCTTGCCCTTTTTATTTATTTTTTTTTATTTTAAAAACTGGGGAGATGCTCTCTAGAAGATCAGCCAACTCCAAAACATCAATGTTCCCATCATCCAGCGCTTGAAAATAGAATTATGTGGAGGGATGCTTAATATAAAAATACCTTCCTAACTGAATGCACTACTAGGAAGTTTTTCATCCTCTGTATGAATATCCCCCTGTTGTTTTCAAAGCCTCTAGTGAAAAAATGTAACATTTTCTTTCACACTAATAGAGTTTTCCACAATTTGGGAGGGGTATGACAAGATCAATGCAATCCTCAAAGCCTACAAATCCCTTTGAGTTTCCCAGAAATCATGGTGTAAATGTATAAAAAATATTCTTAAGCTGATAGGACAAACTAAAAAAACGGGTAAAAAAAATGTAAAGAGTTTTGTTTTTCTTCAGATGTGGCACTTCTCTCTGTTGTAATGTATGTCTTGAGGGGAAAAAAAAGGAAGCTTGGCTATGAAAATATTATTTAATTTACCATCTAAAAACCATGTTCCACTTCTTTTGTTCTGTATTTTCTTTTCATCTCTTAACAGCCCTTTTTGTCCGAGATGTTGGCAGGAGCTGTGGAGACATGAGATGCCAGCACTGGTTCTTCTCAAAGATCTCGTGCTTTGGGGCATCACTGCTTGGGGCAGGACCAGGAATGGTGTACTCACACTTTAAGATGTCCAGCCAGAGTTCTCACCTTCATTTGGGGACACCAAGTCACTGAGAGGAAAGTGCATAAAGAAACACTCAGAAAATACTTTTAAGTTATTGTTAGTAGTTCTTTAAAAAAAAACAGGGAAAGTCAAGGGGTAAATATGTGTTTCTTAATATATAAGTATTGATTTTACTGTCATCTATAGGATAGAATTGGAAATTTATGCTATTATCAATTTTTGACCACACTACATAGGATGTGATGCCTTATGTAAGAGAGCAGAGTACAGGTGCAGACTGAGATTGTCATTTCTTAGGTCTAACTGGAGATTGAGGCTGTGTAATCAACAAAAGTTCAGAAACAAAAAGGAAGAAAAGACACATCCCTTCATCCTTTTGTCAAAAATTTGCAAAAATGATGAAATTAGGTCAATTGTAGGATCCAAAAGACATCACAGAGTTGGATCAAGTGTTTGTAGCTCCAAACTTCCTCATTCCAAAACTCTGCAGAATGTAGCCTTTGAGCTGTCCTGGGAAGGCAATGGAGCAGACGGAGAAAACTTAGACATGAAGTTTTGGCTAACCAGAACACCCTAAATAATATTATTTTTCTGTAATTTAACTTTTGATTCAAATTGCAATGACCCCAGTACTTTTGTGATATCATTGTTTCATA
>JAOXXN010000102.1:35203740-35240343 GCA_026770055.1 Myrmophylax atrothorax
TTGTGCTTGACATGTGATGTATTTCTATTTAAAGAGTGATATCAAATGAAGGACTTTTTACTGATGACCAGCAGCAAAAGCACAAATTGCCGTATTTGGGAAAACCAGGTTATATTTAATGTTTCACATAAACAGAGATATAGTATGCTGACAAGGTAGAATATAAGGTATCAAATTAATTTGCACTACTATAAACTGAAGTTCAACAGATAGCATTCCCTATCTGTTCACTGGGGAATGGCTTTTCCCTGATAAGCTCTAGTCAATCCACAGTAA
Source organism: Myrmophylax atrothorax (assembly GCA_026770055.1). Lineage (NCBI taxonomy): Eukaryota > Metazoa > Chordata > Aves > Passeriformes > Thamnophilidae > Myrmophylax > Myrmophylax atrothorax. The sequence continues at coordinate 35,204,017 of JAOXXN010000102.1, forward strand.
TGATTGTCAGATATTTTATATGTTAAAATTTATATGAGAAATTAGAGGGGTGAAAAGTGGCAAAGGAAATGGAATAATATTGATGAAAAAAGACCCACAAAACAGCTGTAGAAAAGAGTAGCCTATGCAGAGGTCCACAGCTACAAAATAGTACCACCTTTTCTCCACATCACATGGGGATTCAACCCTTATTTCTGCTGCATTTTTCCCAGGCTCCACTGGAAGAGCCTGGATTAAGCTAATGCAGGGACATGTTTTGGCCGCTTATTATTTATTACAATTTTAGTTCCAGGTTTCAAAAACAATTAGGGAAACTGCTTAATAGGAAAATGACTCTAATTACTTGTTAATTGAGGTTATCTGCTTCACATTATTCAAAACGTAAATTGTGTTGACACTTGTACCCAGATATGATTGCTTAATAAACAGACTGAAACTGCATCGTGAATGCATGCACCACCCAAAAAAAGGCATTTTATTCTTCAACTCTGGTTTTCTCATCTGAAATATATTACAAAATATGTCTAGAGTTTGCACTAAGCTCGGTAATAGCATGTTAATACAAAAAAATAAATTATATGTTTCAAATGGTGAAAAGATGAAGGACTGAAATTGAAAAGTGAAAAGGTTTATTAAGCTTGCACGTAATATATTCAGGTAGGGTTTACACACAGTAAGAAACAGGATTACATGAAATATGGTGTTACCTCTTGAATAAATAATTTAGCTGATAAATCAAGTATCTGGATTCAAATAAAATACCACTGTTAATATTTGTTATATTGGTATTTATGCTTGTGTTTGATTTTGAGGGTCAACAAAGAGAAGAGTGCTACTAAAGAAGCCCAAAAAAACAACAAATCATTTGTGGATGAGAGAGACAGGTTTTTGAACAATATTTTATTTTCTAGAACAAGATAATTCTACAGTGTGAGAATAAAACCAAAGTATTTCCTTTTCCCTTTACATTATTGTGCCCTGGGACTTCTGTTTTTAAAACAGATATATGATCCTTATTTTTTAAAAAGTCTCAGACCATGAATTAGATTTCATAGTCACCAAATGGCTAATGATGACCAAGACCATGATTCCATATGATGGAATTTGTCAGACATGTCCATGTGGGTAGTGGGATCATGCATATTTAAAGTATTGAGTTTTGGGGGTTGTGTTTTTATTATTTGGGGTTTTTTAGTGGGTTGTAAATATCATAATTTCCTTAGAATCCCACAGTCTTTATTACAGGGAAAAAAAAAAGAAAATAGGGGAGGTAAAATTTTTGTTCTAAAGACATAATTAGCAAACCTATTGACCAGAGAGATTTTGCGTGTGGTTCACCTTGAGATTTCCCTGTTTGAAATGAGAGAAAGACCTCAGTTCATGCAGAGGAGCTGCAGTTCCAGCCTCAGGGTCCATTTCTGTGTGTTAGACCTGGGACTATTTATTGCTAAGGCATTTTTGGAAATATGAACCTCTGCAAACCACAGTGGTTGGGCAAGAAAAGGGGGACAGCAGGAAAATGCTGGGCAGCAGGAACAAATCAAATCTTCAGATTAAAGGAGCTGATTGCACACTTCACAGGATTATTTATATTTCTTAATATGCAAGCATAACTCTTCCACCTTGAATTTTTGGGCTTGTATTTTCCTTAACTAAATATCTTTGTAAGGTATTTTCTGCAGAAATGCTATTACTGCCTTCTCCATATTTTGCCAAGAAATGATGGAAAGTTGCTAAGCCCACAAGGATGGAAGTTTCAGAGCTGTGTTTGTGCCCATTAATTTTCTCTTCTATGATATTTTCCCATTTTCACTCTGTTTGACATTGAGCCTGAGCTTTGTTCCTGACTTGTAGCCTATGGCAGTGGAACGGGGAGATGAGACATCACGGAGATGTAGAGCACACATAAAAAGAGAAGATGTGTAAAAACTGAAATGACATGGCAGCTGAAGCAGCTTGTTGCTCAGCTTGGTTGCATGTTTGAGTGGAGAAAGCGAGGTAAATTGTGATATGTAAGAGAATAACACTCGACAGGGTGTATGGTTGTAAGGTATATGGATGCTCAATCATGTGGTGAGGCAGAAGGCTGAAGGACAAGCGCCTTCAGGATCCACACAGTCTGTAGATATCCGTATGACCTACAAAACAGAGGGTGTTAGGCTCAGAAAATTATCACTTACAAAGCATTTGCAAGCACTTTTAAGAAAACTCCATCTACGCCATTAGCCTAACTCTTAATCTTTCAGTAATTATTAAAATAATAAAGTTTATGGGGGAAAAAACATCACTATCACACGGTTCTTTGTGCACTCGCCCCATAAATAGATGAATTCTCACAGCGGTCTACACACAAACAACCCTTTTCACTTCCCACTGGTTGTACTTATTAACCTATTAGAGATATGTGTTGCATTTATGCTAATTTTTCTGATCATTTACAACCACCACTCTATCTGTGCCTGGATGGGTTTGTGTAATGGATCTGATGATCTTCAAGTCTGGAGTAGGATTTATTTAGGTCAGACTCCATTTAGAACATTTTGGATATTTGAGCAGGGAAGTGAATGGCCCTTTGTCTACCGACAGTGGAACATTTTAAGATGTTTATTCAGAGTGTTCTTTAAATTTTGATAATTTTAGAGCCTCACATGAAATAGTTTGTAATTTAGTTTCTATGGCAATATGTAATAAATTACTGAAGGAATTATAATTCAGGCAGATTTATCTTCCCTCGTGTTCCACTTTAACACACACATGCTTAAACCTGCAAGGTATTTAAAAAATCAGCATGACACAGTACTCCAGCTCGCCTCTGCCTTCCTGATTGTGTGTGCACCTGTATAAATGAGACAAAATATCCCAGTTTTGATTAGGCGACTTTCCTCGCAGATAAATGGATAATTCTATAAAATGCCGTGCACTCCAAAATCAGGTTCATTATTTTAGCATGTGGAAATTGTAGAGTCTAGGTAGTTTTGTTCTTTCTATAAGATGTGCTGTGCATTCAGCAGTTTATAAATCTATAGTCATTGAATCTGTGTAGTGACAAGCTGAGAAATATTGACTAATTGACTGGTTTTTGTAATGGCACCCATTACAGGCATAGACAGGTCCTTTTACACAGTGAAAAGCAGCCAAATGCTAAACAGTGTATAAAACCTTCTCTATAATAAACTTCACCCCAGATATTGTATCACTGAGGGGAATCCTGCAAGCCCTACAGTGCTGGACAAAACTGATGCTTCACTGCGTCCTGGAGGTTCCCAAATTCTTTCAGTTCTCAACTCTGTGCACAGGAATAATATTAAGAATCTTGTTTTATCTATAATTTGAAGAATTTAATACTGTACTGTTATAGGCTCAGTAATAAGATGATGTAGCTGTTAATAGTGATGCAGGAAAACCAGGAACAGTCAATAAATATCTGTGGTATTTTATATTTGTGGTTTGATTTCTGAATTTTGGTTTTTGTTTATTTAATAGTGTGATTTGTTTATAAGAAAGTGTTGACAAACTCCATCTTATTAATGATTAAAAACATGTTTAATGGCATCTAGTACTGATGATAATTTCAGAAGAAATTAACAGTATTTGGCTAAATTTTAGGAAACCTAAATAAATGTCATGCTGAAACCTTACAGAGGTTTCTGAGGTGATCCATGCCGTTCATTTCAATCATGAATAAATATTGGTTTGAAATTACAAAATTTTGAGAAAGGGCAATTATTATATCAATATTCAGAAATGGAAAATGGCAAAACTCGGAAAACTTTACAATCAAAATAACCTAAAAATGCATTAGGTCAATTAATGGAAAAAATGTTGCAGGATTCAATTAAAAAATAATTTAAGAACATCACAGATGTCAATCATCATCACTGAATAAACAACAAATTTTTAAAACTGCAACCAAAGGGATTATTTTTTGATGTAAGTCTTATTGGAGAATGCAGCCATATTTGTGAAGTGCAGTGAAAGTTTGTAAGTCACTCGACTTAATAGTACATGACATTCTGATTAAATATTAGCTATGTGCTGTATCAGTGAAGCACACATTAAATGGATTAAGAACTGATTAATTTACACGTTTTGGAAAGTAGTCCCAGGGGAATCATCATCAACTGGGTGAATTTTTAGAGTTGTCCTCCAGGGACTAGTGCTAAGCTTGACACTAATCACTCTTTTTATCCATGATAGAGAAGTAAATAGAACAGTTCTAATAACATTTGAAAAAAAGGCAAAGATTGATCGACTGGCAAATAGGTCTGGGTAAAGGCACTTGTAGAGACTGATCTGGGTGGCTTAATGCTGGAAGTGCACTTTAAATTATCCAAATATATGTATATATGGGAAACAGGCCATGCTGTTCCCAGATCAAGGAATTGTATTCTGAGATTCCACTGAAAAATGTAGTTTCTGTGGGTGTTTTTGTGTCAAGAAGTTCGAGCTGAACACTGTGAGTGGAAATGAAGAAGGGAGATGGTGAATGTTCATGTCTGTCAGTGGCACTGATGAGGAGAAAGCCAGAGTAGTGGTTCTGAAATAACGAAGATTATGCAAGGAAGAGACAAAAAAAAATAAAGGAAAAAGAATGGGAGATTAGGAAACGTGTCTCACCAATAAAGGGCCTATAGACCTCAACATGTTTAAATTATCTGAAAGAAATTGAAAGGCAAATGATTTCCCTCTTATACTCTTTAAGAGACAAGACTGGGCATCACAGAGTCCTTTAATGTCGCAGGAAAAGGCAATTCAAGATGAAATGTCTGGAAGTTGGAAGCCCTCTAAAATAAAATGAGAACTACAGCACATTTTGCAAAGACCAGTAGGAAACTACCAAGAGATTTGGTAAATTCATCATGTTTTCATGCTTTCAAATAAGAAATGGATTCCTTCCAGGGAGATATTGAAGAGACATATCCTAGGCTAAGTCCAGCATAGTTTGGATTAAATATTTGTATAAACATTTCCATAAATGGTGCCATCTTGTTTCCTCATCCATGTCAAGGGGTGGAGAGGCAAAGAGATCCAGCAGCAGGTGCTATCTGAAAGCCTTTGCTGAACTGGGGATGAAAGAGGAAGAAAACCAGCACATAAGTAATAAATCAAAGCCTTTTCCCCTGCATTACATGATGTATGTTTGAGCTTTGCTGACAGTGTGGTATATATGTATCTACAGCACGAAATATGCACTGAAATATGCAGTTAAAGTCCTGGTTTTGTGTGGCACCAAAGCTTCTAATAACATTTGGCTCATTTGTTTTCTTCAAGTGCCGGCTGGTTGTTGCAATTTAAAAAAATATATGTATTACATACTTATATCATTATTACTATATTTATTTTAGAAGGTAAATTATGTTTTTGGAAGTGTACCTGGAGTAACTGCTGTCTCTATAGACTGTCCACAGTTTGGATGGCAGTGGATGATTCTTATTTTTTTTGTTGAGGGTATTTTTTAATGTTATGTAGGGTAGGTGATTGCTCTATCAGAACAGAATTAGGAAAACCAAATAAGGGGTAATTTTTAGTCTGTCTAGGCACTTCAGAAGTTTTAAACAAGATAATTCCATTTCTTCTTTATCTGTTGTGTTGGCATTATGTGGTTTGCTGTCAGTGTAAAGCCACAGCAGTAAAACCAGGAGGTTCATGGTGCTGGGATCAGGAATAGGCACTTTTTTAAGCCTCCATGTTCTCTTCAGTGCATTGACCAGTTTGTGAAGTGGATTATTTGAAATGTTTCTGTCTTGAAAGGGCAAATAATGAAATAGTACTTCAGCAATAGGGAAAGCAGCATTTTGCAATTGTAGTTCTTATTTTGCCAAGACACAAATAGATTGCACTTTTTTTCTTTTTTTTTTTTTTTACCCTGTATGACCAAGAATCTCATAAAAACCACTGAAGCCTGATACAAATTAGAAAAACTAACTTTGGTATTTAAAAACCCCCAAACCAAACCTTGACCTTTACATCGTTGTACTTTTACTGTGTCAGCAGGTTTTGGTAAAAGTGCTGGGATATTAATTTTGTGTGAAATGAAGGCAAATTGTAAGTGGAGAATCCCTGAGCTGGGAGCAGCATTAGCAATCACTGCTGTCCTACCTGGTTTGCTGCAAGGTTGTGATTAAATATAAAACTGAGAATTCTCCAAGGAAGAGTGAAGAAAATTTAAGCTTTTAAATATTTTTATTCTTTTCCTAGCTGAATATCATGATGTCAAATCGAATAGGAAGGAGTCGCCTTGCTAATTGACCTTTGCAAAGTTACCCATTTGCTTAAAAAGCTACTTGAAGTAGATCAGTTATTATCTTGATTACTCTATTTCTTTCATGTTAATGTTTGTAATGGCACCTGGGAAAATCTGTTTGAAAACTTTGCTTCATTCTTTCTTTTGCTGCATCTTTAATTTGGTCCTCTGAACAATGTTAATAAGAAATAGTGATTTTCTTAAGAGATTGCAGGTCTTGATGATATGAGAGACTAAATGAACCAACTGGACTGGGAAAAAAAGTATTCACAAGCTTATTCAGGTTATTAGTGCAAAGGGAAGGGAGAGCAGGTGGCAAGTTAGATGGCCATCTAGATATTATCAATCTGACAGGTATCCAAGTGGTTCTGTATTACAGTCTCTAATTTTGGTCTCTGAGTAGTTTTTAATAAGATTTAGCTATGGGGTTGTCAGGCGTGACCCGTGCTAGAAGATATTCCTTCCAATGACATAAAAAATGTTTGTGAAAATTTCTGCACTGACAGAAACAAAAGGACTTTCCATTTTAAAAGCCACTGTTTTCCTCTGCTCTGCCTGGAATGAATAGCTTAAAAATTGGAAAGGAGGGATTCTTAGTGGGTTTTAGGCTGTTACTTCAGGTTAAAGAAGCTGAACTAACCTTGAAAGTCAGAGCAAATCAATTTTTATTCCAATTGTTTGATTTTTGTCACTGGATGTTCATAGTGACTTTTTTGGCTTGTGTTCTTTATAAATCTCATTTCACTCTGGAGCCAGGATTTTTTCGGCACCACTCCTGTGAAACTTGGACACAAGGATTTGACAATATGTCCAGAGCAAACCAGATCAAGCAGTCACACACGACTGATTCGGCGGAGCATGCTCAAAGACAAGATGGATGTCTCCACATAGCAAACAGTTCTCTAGGGCAGGGACAGCACACTCAAATCCAGTCACCCCAGAGTAAACACTAAGTTAGACACAGCCTAAATGTGCCTTTCAGCACAGGCTCTCACTGCTGACTCAATGAGAGCCCCAAGCCACGCTGTAGATTTTACATCCCTTTTCATCCCGCTAGCACATATCTGTGATCATTGGAGCAGTATTGGGGTGCACTCAGAGAGTGGAAGGGGTAGAAAAAAAAGAGGAACCCCCCCCCACACTTTTTAGAATAATTTTGTCAATATGTTCCATGGGTATTTGCAACTCTGTTTTCCATGAGTGTTTGGAAAAGTGGTAGTTTGTTCACCATAGTGTTGATAGGAAGGTGAATTCCTGGAAGACTCCATTAGAAATACTCTCTCATGCAGTTTTCTTTGTTTTTCCCCTCCCTTCTCCTTTTAAAAATTTAGGCCATCTAATCAAAGAGCAGAACCTCTGTGACCTTTCTAATGACACCCATACAGTGTATGAAGAACAGCTAAAGAATGGAGCGTCTGTAAAAATACCAGGAGATTTATACACACAGAATTATTCAAATAATTTCAATTAAAACATAAAAAATACATATTTTTAGAATAGTTAACAAAATATTAGATTTTCAAGTAGCTTTTTTAAAGTAATAAAATTAATGTCATGTGTTGATTTGTTCTTAATCAAACTATATTTGGGAAGAAAATGATGTTTTAATTTTATAATTGCAGCTTTGTCTTAAAATACCCCCATTAAGGTTGATTTTTTGACTCAAAAATAAAGAAATAAAGAGAAATATGTCTTCTCTATAAACTTTTTTCCCAAGAATCTCTTGTGGCCAGGTAGAGCTTTCTCAATTATTATTTCAAAGGGCAGTGACACAAATAAAAATGGATCAAATGGATCCTGATTGAAATTATTTTTTTTGCTATCTGCCTTTACTGATGCCATTGTTTGCCATGCAATATTTCCTGCTATATAGTGTATGTGGACTGTGCATTTAAGGTAAACAACTTTAGACAGGCCAGGAATTATTTACACTGGTTTTGGTATGATTTGCTTTTGATTTTTGTATGCTGTGGCCCACTGAGTGATGTGAGGTGCCCAAGGTGGTTTTAAGGGAAGCTGAGTATCGGAAGAGCACTAATTTTGGAAGCAGTGAGAACCAGGCAATGCTCCGATCCATGTGCCCATGGTTCTGCTCTGATGCTCACCCACTTTGTTTCAAGTTAGTCTGGGCATCCCTCCACTGCCATGGACAACGTAGAGTATATTCTTACCTGGGAATCCTTGCAATTTTTTTGTATCATTCCATTTTGTCTTCCCCTCCCCAGTATATTCCCGCTATCCCTTTGTATTTCTGGCACATATATGTCCACAGGTGTTATTAAGTGTAGGGTAGCATGTGGTGTCCATGCTTCAGTGCTATTGCAGAGGAAGGACTTCCTACAGGAAAAAAATGATCCCTTTCAGTGTTTTGCAGGCTGCCCATCTAAGCCCATCATTGCCTGGCATCTACACACTAAGGGCAAGGATCCAGCGAACTTGTGAGTGGGCACCATGCCATCTGAACAGATGGGCATGGAAGTAGGCAGCCAGTAGACCATGTATGTGCATCAACTGTGGGTGTTGAGGGCAAGATTCCCAGTGGAGAATGTCCAAACAGCTGTCTGGCCTGAGCCAACATGCCTACGACCAAGCAAAAGTGCCATCCCTAAATCCTGCTGAGTTGGATTAACCTTCAAAAATAAAAATTGCTTCTGCAGTAGCATAAGGTGAGTTTTTGGCTTGTTTAAATGTGAAGGAAAGAATTAGGTAGGAAGGATAAAGAGATGTGCTAATGTAGGGTCCACTAGAGAGGACTGAGCATTTGTCTAGGAATATTAATAATATTTTATACAAGGGTATTTCTGTGGCACACAGTAACGGATGACTTGCAGGAGTGTGACATCAATGTTAATTATGATCTTTCTGTAAGACAGTCCTTTCAGGAGAGAGCTTTTGAGTGCATTTTGATTGTAGTGTATGTGCTGGATGCGGTTTTGCACAGGAAATTCTTTCAGATGTTTTTGCACGTTTGCTTGCTAAGTTTTAATGATATTTTTTGCTTTCCCCATACCCTGAGACTACAGTTCTAGTGTACAATTTCAGGTCAGAGTTGCTGACATAGTTTGCTGTTGCAACCGAGTTCTCACATTTATAGCCTTTATTTTCCTAAGATCCAAAGGGGACATGGAAAGATAATCTATCAATACTCTGTTTCTGAATTAACTTTGATTTTTACCTTTTACAGATATAACATCAAAGAGCACAGTTTTGCAGACATAGATGTCAGAGGCAAAGAACAGTGAAACACTGGTGGCTATTGCATTTTTATTCCTACTGGTTTTTCTCCCTCTTTCCTCTGTCACTGCTGCACTACTCATGGGCAACTCTACTAAAGCATCTGCCGTAGTTCAGATAAATATATTTTAATATCATAGTGAATCAAAAGTGATAGCTGTGTGATGAATAGGAAAATCAGAATAGGGAACTTATCAATATCTTTTATTTCATAATATACCTTTTTATGTATGTCTGGATGAATGCTGTCATAGGTTGCATGTTGCTGTATTTTGTCACATATTACAGGCTGTTGCAGAAAAGGTTCATAGAAATATATGAGTCCCACTTTTGCTGTTCTTTCCTTGAATTGATGAGGATTGTACTTAATGCAATTAAAGCATATTGAAGCTTAGAGACCAGGTTCCCATTTGATTTCCAGTTGGAAATCCTGAGGATTAGATGCAGCGCAGCTGTTGGGCCCTTTGTGATAGTTTGATCCCCAGGTACGAGAATCTGAGCACCCGCAGACAAATACAGAGCAACCTTAGGATTTCTTGAACACATATGGGTGGTAAGAACCTTTTGTAGCTGTCTTCTCTTCTACATAGGCTTTTGGCACATCTCCTACTCCTGAAAATGCTAAAGTGAAGCCAACTACATCAGCTGGGGCTCCCTCAAAGCAAGGATCAATTGGACAAATTTCAAAGTCCATTTGAGTAACTAGAAAGGAACAAAAGGGCTCCCACTCTAGGGAAAAATCTGCTCCTGGGAAACAGCAAGCCATTAGTGCAGAAAAGTACATGGTGAAGGCTTATCCTTGGGGTTAAAATATTAGCTCAAACCAGATACCCCAAATTTGGAATACCCCTCCAGTAATTTGGGGAAAGAAGGTGACATAGTTCCAAGCAGACTGTACTTTGTAATGAAAATTGTGATCAATCATTCTCTGATCACAAAGAATCGGTTCATGTTAACACTGGCTGAAATATAAACTAGGATCTGAGTAGTTATTTTGCTCTTCTTTCATGAATGAAGATAAATGGACATCCTCCCCCAGCAGAGGTGCCGCGCTGCTTGTCTGCAGCAGGTCCCGAAGGCAGGGAGCACGCCCACGTGGTTACGCTGCCTGGGGAAAAAATACCCACCTTCACAGACTCGGATACAAAGGAGGACCCTCACACTGTGGGAAAGGTCTATAGGATTCTGATTTATAAGGGAGCAAGAGGTCAAGGGAAGCAAAACCATTATCATTATTTTCAGAGGCTCTGGAGATGTGAGCTGAGTGTAGAGGGCAGTGTGCTCAAAGGGAGGCATGCAGGGTGAAGTCAACACAATCCTGCTTGCTGCTTTTTTCCTTCCCCCCACTGATTTCAGGCTGCAGATTCTGCTGAGAGCATGTCATATGTAACAAACTCAGGCCTGTAAGGACTGTGAAGGGGTTTTCTTATTAAATGATGCATACAGAGATTATCTGGTCTGTAGCCAGCACACAAAAGCTCCATCCATGCAAGTTCCTATTCCTGAGCAAAGCGTTTGGTCACCTGAGCAGTAATGAGTTTTTGGGAGCCTAGGGATGGGGATGGAGGGTGAGAAGCAAATGTGGGCTGGTGGGGGCAGGACTGAAATTGCACTTTGTGCCTCTCCCTCCTTGCAAGCCTTAGGACAAAAGGTAGGGAGATCTAATGTCATGGTATCCTGCCTTGTAGTCTCATTACATTTTCTTCTGAAGAAATCTCTTTGTGACAAGCAAGGAGCGGTTAAAAAAAAACAAACAACAAAACAAAGCCACAAAACCATGTGGTTCTAATCTAACCCTCAGGAGGATGGTGTTAGGAAGGCTCCAGAGCAAGTCAGGAGTGCCAGTGGCTATGGCTGTGGGTGAGGAACTCACTGGGACATGGAGCTTTCCTCAGGGCTGAAAGGGGTCTTCTGAACAGCTGTAATGCACTGGGAGCATCTGTAGCAGCGTGTGAGAGAGGAATGGGGATGCTCCTGCTGTTCCTTGACATCTTCCATTTCTTGAGAATGGACCATTCATTCTGCCTTATCTGCAGAAATGAAAGTAATAGAATCATAGAATGATGTGGATTGGAAAGCACCTTAAACACCATCTTGTTCCAACTCCTCTGCATAGGGCAGGGACACCTTCCACTAGATCAGGTTGCTCCAAGCCCTATCCAACCTGGCCTTGAACACTTCTAGTGATTGGGCAGGCACAGATTCTCTGGGCAGCCTTTACCAGGGCCTCACCACCCTCAGAGGGAAGAATTTCTCCCTGACCTCTAAACTAGCCCTGCCCTCTGTCAGTTTGAAGTCATTCCCCCTCATCCTGTTACTAAATGCCCTTGTGAATGACTAAGGTGCATCTCCAAGTGAAGAGGCCTGTGTGACTTTCTCAGTGCCTTTCATAGCTGAAGAGAAATCATATCATTGCAGAGCTGTTTCCAGATAATATTTGTAGATAAAGATGGACTTGTCATAGTGTCCAAGACTGGATCTTTAAAACAAATCATTTTGAGCATGGGAGTGAGTGAAATGTTACATTTTCCTTTCCCTTGCCTAGGTGTCTTTCAAGGGATGTGGCCATTAAGAAATGCTACAATACATTTTTGTTAAGTTTCTTTATCGAAGCAATTATGAGCTGTCACTGCAGCATGGGAGTGACTGGGAACAAAATGACCACGGGCATCACTAAATCAGGTGTCACCCCCTCCTTCTCTCTGGAGGGAATGGTTTGCACAAAGGTTTATGTGACTGGTTTGTACTTTTATTGCAAACTTTCAAGCTGCCACCAGTAAGTTCGATCTTGTAAAGAATGGAGTGTTCTGGCCCTGATCCAGAAAAACAATTAAGCCCATTGCAGAGTGGTTTGCTGGATTGGGTCCAGAGGAGAGCATCAGGCAGTAGTAGGGGCTCAACAGTAGGGGCTTTCTCTTTTTTGGGGGTGTTTATAAAGGAGACTCCACAGACATGATTGCAGTGTTGACAGGATGAAAAAAACACAATAGTTAGACCCTAAAAAGAAAGGTCAAATCATGAACAGCATGACAGGTTTTTGGTAGAAATCTATCAAAATCTCCATGAGAACTTTCTCCCTGGCAGAGTGATACAGCAAATGATGGAAGAAACAGCAGGTAGATGTCATCTCAGGGTTTCCATCCAAAGCAGAGCTCTGCTGGACCAGGTGCTGCTTGTTTGAGCAAACCATGGTTTTCACAGGCTACTTGTAGGTGACGTTAGTAGGTGAATAATTTGTGATGAAGAACTTATTTGACAAAACTGGAAGCCACCTAAAAAGATCATAAAATTATCTTCATTATTTAAGGATGCAAGTGAATTCAGAAAGACATTTCAGGATATAGTTAAGTGTCTGTACTTTGCACATTTTGAGAAAAGCTAGTTGGTTTTGTTAGATTTGATCCAAATAAAAAAGAAGTCTGCTACTTCTTGTAGGCTAGATGAATTAGGTTAGAAATGGGAAATAAAAACCAAACGGGTCCTCCAAGGTGTTTTTTTTATTTGATCAATGCCACACAATTTGAAGAGAGTAGTGGTGAGTTAGTCATGAGGAAAACGCAGAATAAGAGGGAGAATTTAAAGAACAAGTGGGGACACAGAAAGAAACGAGATTAAACATTAGGTGATTGTATTTTACCTCCCTGTTAAAACAGCAGTTGTCAGATGGTTGTCCCTTCATGCTGGGATACCAGGCATATGTAATGGAGGCTTTGCCTTTGTAGGAAGGATGATGATGGATTAGTGCTTAGATGCTGAAATAACTCTGGTAGGAGATGGATACCCTTTAGCTAAGGGAAGGGGGGGGTGGGGCTGCTCAGGCTGAATTTAACAAAACCAGACTTGCCCACAGACTTGCAAGCGCTCGCAGAGTGGATCTGTAGTGCTGCAGGTGACATTGTTGCTGACTGAAGAATGTTCATCAAATCAGAAAACTGCTGATAAGCTGCCTTTGCCAAAAAGGGATCTCACGAACTTCTCCTGTAAATCTCTGCCTTTCATCATACCCTGGGAGGTGAGGTAGAGGACTTGTGACAGATATTATTAAGGTTTTTCTTCAGTTTGTTAGGCTAATCGAATGGAGCTATAGAGAAAAAAAAATATTTCAAACCCTCTCTTTTATGGTCTATCAGTTAAAAGCTGAACGAATGAATGAAAATAATTGAGCCATTTTAACTCTGAACTGAATATATATTACAGGAAGTGATGTAAGTAACTCATTCAACAGTATTTGCAAAATAGATTTCAGACCAAATTTATGCATGGCCTGATGGAATTTTATAAAATCAATCTAAAAGAACACATTTCTTCCATTGTTACTGGATTTTTCAAGTTGCTTTGATTAATTTTCTTTAAAGTGTTATTTCTAAACCAAAAGGCTGGTAGAAAGGAGTAAGAACTTTATCGAAGTTTCCATTAATTCCATTTGGAAGCCAAATATTTGAGATGTCTTTCCAAAAAATCTTGGCTGTCATAATTGTGGATTTTGGTTGTCTTTTTGTAACTACATTCAGACGTTGGAACTTCAGGACTTTCTTGTGTGAGATTGCTTCTTGCTGGGCTATAAAGTAATGCAGTTTCTTTTATTTTTTCCCTATAACAGAAACATCTTTTTAGCAAAAGTATTACATCAAATAATCAGGAAAAAGGTCTGTTCTTCCTCCTTGCACTCATGTGGTTTCCCTTAACACTTCTGCTTTGCATAGAGCAAAGAGGTTCTTAAGGCACATCCACATCTGGAATTTAATTTTTTTTATCTTTTCCTATTTTCTGGAAATCTTGCTATTGTCCTGTAATTGCACTACCACTAATAATTTGCTAGGCCTACAATACCAGGACTTTTTTACTCTCTCCTTTTTTCACTCAGTTGTGGATGGATTTAGTGCTCGTGATATATTCTTTTTATCAAGTATCAAACACGAGCATTTCTTTTGCTAATTCTCTGAGCACTGAAGAAAAGAGCAGCCCCAAAGCCCTGGTCGGTGCTGCTCACTTCACAAAGTTGCATATAGGGCCCCCAACAGACACGTGTGGCTCCTGGAGAGAGCAGCTGAATGTTCAAATAGATCCTGTGGAGTGCTGGGTGCCTTGTTATTGAATTTGGATGAGTGAAGAATATATTTGAGGAAGCATCGCTGGGTAATGCGCTCTGTTTTAAGTTAAGGAATAATTGGAATGTTGGGGATCTGGGTAGGAAAGAGTTTCTGTGATCTAGACCTGAATACTTTAGTTATGTGTCTTGAGTACTATAGAACCTTCAGAGCTGTTGAACAGTAAAGATAAAGATAAATTGAATTAATTTATTTTGAATTTATATACATGTCTCTGCCTGCATTAATATTAAGTTCCATCCAAAATCTAAATAGAAAGACTGTAATCTTAAAAGTTCTCTCAATAGCATCAGCAAATCATTCTTGTTTACCCTACATGCTAATAAAACAGGAACATGACACTCCTGAAAACAAGATTGCAAAATACAGAAAATGTGGTCTGACATTTTTTTTCTCCCCAAAGGAGGGACTGCCACTAACTAAAGTATTTCTTATGAAAGCTCGATTGCTTAAGATGCAGAATATTAAGAGAGAAAAACACTTTAGGACACAGCCATGTCACCAGCTGTTACTCACCCTTAATGAAATTGTTAAGTGATATTCTTCATAAATAGGTCAGAGAAACTTTTGAATTGTGAAGAATGTTTTATCTCTTTCTTTGAAATGTTTGTATTAAATTTAGAACTGGTAATTCATTAAGCTCATTAGCTCTGACTGGGAGAGTAGAGCAATATCTAGGATATAGATTTCAAGGCTTAAAAACCTTAGTGCTTACAAATAAACATGAAAGCAATGTGTGGAGAGAAAATATGGGATCATAATATGTTTAAGTGTTTTTTGAGCGTGGCCCTCTGGATTAATTAAGAACATTTTCTATATTCAGACACTTGAATATAAACAGAATACATTATGACTTTTGGTTAACTCTCTTTTAATAGGGGAAAAGAGAATGCATTATGATGAATACAGTGGAAACTGGTTGAGACTACATTTTGTTGTTTGCTTTTTGGCTTCAGCTCAAAGAGGAGCTAATCACTGAATTTTACAGGAGCCCAACTCTGAATTATATTATTAGTGATTGACACTGAATTGAAATAATGAAATTTATATATATACATATATACACACACACACTTTTGGGTGACCTATTCTTTGTTGAAGATTTTTAAGGAATTAAAATACTATTGAGCTCTGCCAAATGCTTTATTTGTGCTGAAACTTTTATTTAGTCTTAATAGTTTCTGGTATAACACAATAATTTTCCAGAGTTTTTCACAGTTGGTTCCACTGGCTTCCTGAAGGAAGAGGGGGAATTGGAGTAAATCAAAGTGTTAGTATTTGGGAACAATTGTAGAATCAGAGTCCAGTATTGCAATAACCTTCATGGAGATTTTGGAAATAGACATTAAAGCAGTTTAAACGTGCTGGATTGTTATGTGCTTGTGCCCAGTTATTTTCTGATTTCCTCATTGCCTTCTTTTGTGACCTTGAGGTCATAATTAACAGCTTTCCCATTTCTTTAAAATGAGTTTAAGAGCACCCAACCAGCTAAATGATTTTTTATATTTCTGATGGAAAATAAACATAAATTTAAAGGAATTATTTGCCAATGTGACATCACAAAGAAGCACATTTATACCAGAGATGTTTAAGGTATATCAGCTATACATTTTAAACACCTAGGGCTGAGAAAACACCAGTTTACAGAAATGCAATACTGAAGAAACTGCAAACCTCCACCCAATACATGCTGTGCATGCACTGTAATTAAATTTGTTGGTCCATCTTTAACTATTTGAATCCTCTCTGAATGCAAATATTTCTTCTTTTTTCTAGATAAATCGTCATAGAAGAAATCTTTCCCAACATAACTTAACGTTTGCAGACATCATTAGTACCCAGGACCCCACAGTAAGCAATTGCTCTACAGAACTGATAAATCACTCCTGTTATTTTAAATGTTTATAATGTAAATGTTACACATGCTTTGCTAAAGCATAGTTACATGAGGATTTGGAGGCCTCAAGATGTTCAGGGATTTGAGGGACTTTGATTAATCTATAAAAAGAATAATTTTGGAAGGTACAAAGCCATTTCTATAGCTTGACTTTGCTGTTAATTCTGTTGCACTCCACTAAGGTTTCATCAGTATTAATACTTGGTATATAGCAATGCAACCAAATCTTTGACCTGTCTTTGCTTTTATTAAGTTGCTTTTGATATTAGTATTAATTTTTATAAGTAAAAGTGGTCACGAAATTAAAAGAAAAAATCTTGACATTAAAAGAATCTAGGGGGAATGTGAAACCAAGGTTTTTCTACTAAAATAAAAAGAATATGCAAATATAGATTCAATCAAGAAATCTTGGTATCAGTGGTACTGTTACCTACACAAACTTCTCAGGATTAGATATGTTCAGAAGCTTTGAATCCTAGTTAAGAAACTTAGAGATGCTATGGGTGACACAGGTATAATTATGTTTCCTTCTAGTTTCTAATACTATTAGCTCACGAGAATGAGAGGTGTTTTTACTATTACTTTAGAAACTCAAATATTTACACATACATACTCATCTTCTTCTAAAAAACAAATTAAAGAAAAAAAATCAGCACAAACTCCCCCACAATAATTCCATTTTCCTATTTCTATGCTGGTTCTTCAGGGCATTTTGGGTCATTTTCTCAACCTTCCACATGTTGAAAAGGTGCAGGGAGGGCAGCAGCTTAGCAACAAATGATGATATTTATTGAGACAGAAACAACAGAGAATATCATTAGGATATATTTGGAATTCTTTTTAATCTAATATAATCTGTTTGCAGAAGTATTATAAGTTGATCCTGAGCTGCCCTGGAAGTATTTCCTTGCAAAAAACCCAAAACCCAAAACCCAACCAAACAAAAAGTCGCAAACAAAACAAAACAAACAAAAATAGAAAAGAGGATATTAACAGATGTTAAACAAGGTGAATGGAGCACCCCAAACATAATTTATAAAAATTCTGGGGTAATCATAGAAATATTTTATTAGTCTTTGTGGTAGTTGTTTCATAATTCCACACATGCCCTCTATATTAATTACAGAGAAAATTGTGCATGTTGTCAATTAAAGGACACCATGCTAATTTTACTTAAAGACAGCACCTGTACTAATTAAAGCAGTATATATGAAAGGCATTTTGCTTTGCAGTGAGAGGTCTCATATTAATTGCATCTCTTGTATTTCTAGGCTGTTCAATTTTGAGATGCTTAATTTATAAGAAATGGCAGATTTGAGCCATGTAATTTAAGTCAGCATATTTTATACGCCCAATTTTTGTTAGTGGATTTGATATCCTAGCTGAAGAAAGTTAGAAGGAAATTATGACTGAACAACAATGTTTTTCATCTGGAAACACATCCAGTTTTTAAGTCCCCAGGATGTGACAACAGAGGTGATTCAGATCCGATGTTGAAAAAGCATATTTTCCTTTAGTTCTGGATTGGTTAAAATAATAGTTTGGGAAGGGTGGTTAGTAAACTTTGAAAGCTTGAGATTTTGGGTCTGCTTCAGAGAAACAATCAACAGCTTGAATTGTTGACCAATGCTCCTCCCAATTTCTGTTTTCAGATGGATAGAAATATTAAAAAGAATAACTTTTCTCATACGTTAGTTGGCATCTCTGGCACTGGCCAAGCACAAGGAGTTTTATGCTACATAAATGACAGGTTAGAAGGGGAAGAAATATATTAAAAGCTCTAAAGGAAAAAAAAAATAGGTGGAGATGGGGATTAAACCTTGTTTCAGCGGTGATAATTCATACATCCATCACTAGATAAATAGTGACATGAATCTGCACAATAATCCCTGCATACTTTCTCTCTGGGTTTTCTGTGGCAAGGATATGCATGGCAGGAATTTGCATAAGTACAAATTATAGAAAATGCACACTCTAATCCTCGTGTACCCATTTGACAATGTCACCTAAATCATTATCCACAGGCCTACAGACCTTTTCATAGGTACAGATTTGTACACAGTACATATTTCATGGTATGTTGTATATCCACAACAGACAATATCTAAGGAAATAGTTAAATATATTACACTGTTAAAATAATGCTATTTTGTACGATCAAAATAACAGACATGTTTGATTTAAAAAGCCTTATATTGCCCGTTAAGGAATGTTTTATTGCTATTTAGTGACTTTGCAGACAGCACAATTCTATTGAAATTGTTATGAAATCGTCTTGTGATGCAATTTACTACAAAGGACATGTGGAGTTCCTAATATCCAAATTGGACACTGACTCAGTAGTGTTTGAAAGCAAAACCAGACCCACTCTGAATCACAATTTTGTTTCTTTTCACATTACTGACACAGTTGAGACATCTTTGCCCAACAAGGCCTGTTGAGATGACAGGTCAATGGGTTTGGCAGAAGACCAATTGTCTTGCTTTGTTTGGTTTTAAAGCTTTTAATATAAATTTACATAGCCCAAGATAGCCCCATCCCAAATTGTGTGTCACAGCCATATAAAGGATGTTTTAGCAGGTCAGAGAGAGCCAAGTGTCTACAAGGGCCTCTGGCTTAAGGAAGATGTTCTTTTCCTCTTATACAGATATTTGGTGTTTCTCTCACATTAGTCCCCTAAAGATGACTCTTTAGAATTTAAGAATCAAGAGGTTACTAAAGAAACATGATGTGTCCCTCACAGCTTTTAATGAAACTCAATATATGAAATGTTAGCTTGACATAATTTACTTGCAATATATTTTCAACTCCTTTTTTACTTGTAGCTAGAAACTTTGCTTAGAGTAAAATAAATACAACAAAATAAATAAAGAAAATGTTATTGGGGGTTTTATAGGTTAATTCTTTGTAGTTATTGACTTTAAATATAGTTTGCAAATATTCATGAGAACTGACTCTACCATAAAAAACAAGTGACTAAACTGAGAATTAGTAGTAAAATGTCCCACTTTAGCTGAATGCAGACTGTTTGCAGGTACTAAGTGGATTTATTCATCAGAATAAATGATATGATTATGACCTTTTTTCTTTCTTGCAGGTAGTGGAGAAAGAAGGATATCTTCTAAAAGCGAAAATAGCAGATGGTGGCAAGAAATTAAGGTATTACATGTGACTGTGGCAGATTTTTTATCCATTGCAAAATGCAGAGTTTATGTGTATATATATGGCTACTTTTGCTGCTAGTAGGCAAATTGCTTTTGATTCTGTGTTAACCCTATGTTTGATCTAAGTCCCAAAAAACAAGTAACAGCAGGTAAATGGCTCATTGTGTTAAATGATACTGTGGCAATGTTAGCCTTTATATTATATATATAATATACATGTATTGAGGACAATATCAAGGCACTAGGCAGACCAATAATAGATTTTCCCAGTGGGCAAATTTTAGGTGCTCTTGAGGGATCGAGGATAGGCTGTGGTGATGCCACAGGGATGCCAAGACAAGATTGTCTAAAGTGCTCAGCATTCACTCCCTCAACACTACTGAAAGCAATGGGAATATTAATGTTGCCTTTATGGAGGTATCTGCTATGGTTTGCTGTATTTAGATGCCTGTAAAGTGATGTGACCAGCACTGTGTGTCACCATGAGAATGAGAGACCAGGGTCAAATAGTCCATTTTCTGCCAGGGGAAAAAGGAACCAAGCAATAAGTTCTCATACCTGTATAGTGCTAAACCCTGAGGAGCCTAGAAACACTGAAAAGGGAGACTGGAGGTCAGCCAGTACAACACTCTCTTGAAAGCAACAGCGGTGTGGACACTCAGCCAGCCCTGCCACAGCTGGGTGCCACCACACACTGGTATAACCCGCAGTTTCGAACAAGGCATTGAAGCCAATAACACTATTCCTCATTTTGGCCCCCGGCAGAAGCTCCTGCAGAGTGGGCAGAGGCTGAGCATCGCCTGCGGAGATACCCAGGCGAGGAGGTAGGTTTAGCTCGCGGTGCGCTGTGTCTCGTATCGCGAAGCCTCCCCGCGGCTGGATGTGGGCACGGCGGGCGGGCAGCGGGGCTCGGCCACCGCTGTTCGCGACAGCCCCAGACGGTCTGAGGCTTTCAAACAGCCTCGGAGACAGTGAGCGGCGCTGCAGCTATAGCGTGCTGCCATCAGGTGTTCGGCCGACAGAATGCAAAGGCAGCAGCGGCTCTCGGGCACTTTCCACAGCCCCACGGCTTGGGCACTTCACGCCAATGCCTCGTTCATTCTTGGTCTTCTCTGCAGTCATATATATGGCTCTTTATGCAGAGCAAGGATGGGCAGTGGGGATCCATCTTCTCTGTGTGCACTTTTTCTTTCTCTCACCCAGACTTGCTGTTCAGTGCCTGGAAGGGATATCTGGAACAATGTTGGTGCTGCGCAACAAGAATTAGAATCTTGTGAACTCACTTTTCTAAAGAGCTTGAAAGGACATATCGCATGCAACACAGATGCTCTGAGGGCTGGAGCACTTCTGCTGTGTAGAAAGACTGAGAAAGCCGGAGGGGTTCAGTCTGGAGAAGAGAAGGTTCTAGTGAGACCTTAGGGCTCCCTCCAGTGCATAAAGGGGCTCCAAGAGAGCTGGAGAGGGACTTGGAACAAGGGCATGGAGTGACAGGACAAGGGGAAATGGCTTCACACTGACAGAGGGCAGGGTTAGATGAGATATTAGTAAAAAATTATTGACTGTGAGGGTGATGAGGTTGTGGCACAGGTTTTCCAGAGAAGCTGTGGCTGCCCCATCCCTGGAAGTGTCCAAGACCAGGTTGGACAGGGCTTGGAGCAATCTGGGCTAGTGGAAGGTGTCCGTGCCCATGACAGGGTGGTTGGAACTAAAGAATCTTTAAGGACTCTTCCAATCCAAGCAATTTTGTGATATATAGAGAGACTAATACACCTTAAAGCAATTTTAATTTTTTTTATTTTTAATCCAACATGACTTTACAGAAAGTCTCATAAAAACATTGTCTATTTTATATATCTTTTATCTTTAGGTCATAAAAGTAATGAAGTTTTGAATTTAAAAAGTGACTTTTTAAGTGAAACCACTATAGAATAAAAGAACTTCAAAATTTAATTTTAGGGGCAAAATTTACAGGTAATATGATGAAATTCAGTTATGTTCTAATAAGTTCTATAATTCCTATAGCCTCATGAAAAGCCACTGAATTTTCTTACTCCTCATGGAATGAGATCATTCTACCCTCAAAATTTAGTGAAAATTATGTAAAACATCTCACCTGACATAATTTAAGAAATATTTATAATTATACTTTGTGGTTTTGACCTCTCATTTCAAAACTATAAATAGAGATAAATTTATAAAAAATATTTTAATGAGGCCCAGGTTGAAATTAAGTGAAATTAAATCTTGGCAAACTTCCCAGTTAGTTTGATCAGAAATCTGAGTCTTTTAAGTAGATTGTACACAGGTCTGTGACTTCAAAACACAACTACTAATTTGCATTTCTCAGCTAGAAAAATCTGCCCTGCAAATAGCTGGAGCAAGCAGCACTCTGCCTGGTAGAAGTGTCTATGACACAGAAATATTCCTGTTCATAACTGATGTCAAGAATTTACTGAATCTAAACCGTGTTCCAAGGGTTTTAATCCTTTGGTAATCCATATCCATCCTGTATATCCAACTGACAGGAACATCTGTTAAAATCTGCACATAGTATGCTTGACCACTTACTCCATTGTGCACTTACAAGACCTTTTAAAATAAAGGGAAAAAAAACCAGAGAAAAGTTACAGAGAGCTGAAGTTGTACCCACAGACAGCTCATTCACACCTCGATGGTGATTCTAAGCTACAACACTCATTTCCTAAGGATACTTTAAGAAATAATTTACTGAGGTTGAGCTTTTCTTTATGTCAATACACATGACCATGTTTCAGAGTGGCTAAGGATAGAGCTTTATAGTGATAATAAATTTAGCTGAAAATTTCTCAGTGACTCACAAACACTCTCCTTTGTGATGATAAGTCTGCCAGTGATGGCCAGGTACTTTCTAAAAAACCCCTATTGTTTCTTCCTCTTCCTCATTGTATTTTTTATAATTATTATTATTTCTTCCCCATTAACATGACATTAAAAATGCAGTCCTATTTCCTTTAGATGTATTAATGTCCTTCCCAAAGAGTTTCTTTCACTCTTACTTCTTCTTGCCCATATTTTTGGATTGTTAGATCATGCTGGATGAAATCCTGCCCATGCTGAAGCAAGTGCAAGTTCCTCTGATCAAACCAGTAGCATCAGGCCTTCATCTGTGTTATTGGTTATGCTCCTTAATCTGATGACTGAAACAAATTGAATAGCAAAGTAATTAATAGAAAATCTGCCTGATGTTAGGCTGATATGCAGTTTGATGGGATATTGATGCAGCAGAGCTTTGAGATGAGTCTGAAAATGAGCATTGTGAAGAAGATTAACAGACTTTTAATCTTGAGAAAGCCAGGTTTTACTGGAGTGTTTGAGCTATTTAGGAATGTCTTTGTAGAGAAAACTAGGAGAGAGAGAAGAGAAAGGGAAAAGTGTTTCAAACAGCCCCTCCCTGGGCACTCTGTGACACAGAATCATAAGGTCATTAAAGCTGGAAAAGACCTACAAGACTAGGGAGTCCAAACATTAACCAGCACTGCCAAGTTCACCACTAAAATATGTCCTTAAACCCCACATCTACACATCCTTTGAATCCCTCACTGATGGTGGCTCCATCACTGCACTGGGCAGCCTGTGCCAGGACTTAAAGGTGTCCTTACAGGCAGCTCCCTCTTTCTAATGCACTGCAACACACTTGTGAACCAGCCTGTTTGTCACACATGATCTGAGGTTTGCTCTAAAATACTCAGATTTGTGATTGTCATTTACATAAAGCAAATCAATACTGGGTTTGTGAGTATTTCTGTGAATATCAGAAGACCCCCAGATCAGAAAGTCAAACTTGAGCTGTTGATCTAATATATTTTTTTATCAGATTAGATCCATGTGTTATGATTATGTGGTGGTTGGAACAATATATGTAATATATATGTAACAGCACTTTTTTCTGAGTTGAATGTTATGTTGTTCTCTATCAGGGGACATATCCGTGTGTATTTTTACTTCTCCCTGGCTCTAGTAATTTGTCAGTTCTCTAACTTAAACCTCTATCAGATATCTTGCTTATCTTCTTTGTTCTCCTGTAAACTTCTAATTTAGGGAAAGGAGAAGGCATTTGGGACCTTTCAAAACAGACCCTTAACTGAGCTCTGTATAGTCAGATCAACATTTCTCCTTTTCAGTTTTATTTTAAGTTTTAGGTACCAGAAGGGCACCAGCTATTTTGGAGTTCTTAAAGTATCTGTGAACTTGGAGCATGTGTGAATGATCCCACTGTTTTCCTGTGGCACCATGGTGGAAAAGAAACCTAGATGGACTTTAAAACATGAATAAGGAGAAAGAAGGCCTTGAAGGTTTTTAGACCACATTTAGATATAATTAGGATGGTGCAATTCCATCAGTATTGGTGGAAGTACATTACTGATATTGACTTTAGATCTTTTTTTGTTTTATATAAAATAATTAAAAAAACCCAGGTCTGCAAATAGAGTCTTTTCCCTATGCTTGCATGCATTACTGATTTTTTTTTTTTTTAATTTCATTTTTAAGGAAAAACTGGTCCACGTCCTGGATTGTTCTCACTGCTCGGAAAATGGAATTCTACAAAGAATCCAAGCAGCCTGCGCTGGCAAACCTGGTAGGCAATCAACCACTCAATATTTTCAGCCTACTGGCAACTGTTACTTCAATATAAAAAGTTTGGTGTTTACAGGAGACAAATTTAGACTGAACTGGCAACCTTGAAAGGTTTGAGAGCAGCTGAAGGAAAATGCCTTAAAATCAGATGTAGTGTGTGAAAAGAAATAGGATGTAGCATGTCCTTTATTAAGAGGTGCATTTCGAGAATAATTGCAAAGTGAGACAAATGGTGAGTGACTATCCAGTAATGTGAAGGTAACACTTTAAATTAAGGTGCCATTTATAAATGCTTTATTCTTATTTATGAAAATGATCACTAAATGCAGCTACTTCCTCAAATAACGTATTATAAAGTATGTTATAAAATGCATTAGTAATAAATGCTGAACAGATGATGCGATGAGAATCTGTTGCAAAGGATATTGTGAGACGTAAATTGTATTAAACCATGTATGTGCATCTTTAATACATGAATTTAAGTTGTTATCTACCATCCTATAAAGTAGCTTATACATTAATAAATAATAATAAATTATTTATAAATGGCACCTTAATATAGGGTGTTACCAAAGCAGAAAACATTACAAGTTAGCAAAGTGATTTTTTATCGCAGTATAAATGTGACATCCACCATATCCTGCTAACCTTCCTGAATATTTCTATGACTCCATCTAATGCAGCTAATGCAATTTCTGTAGCCTGTAGTTACTACAAAGTGAAATTTGCAGTACCTTTTTATTGTGCCCCAAGGAAAGGCCACTGATCTTCGTCCTCGGAGATGTGACAGCTCCGTTTACACGAGCAGTGAGGGCCTGAATCCCTTCAGTGCTGCTTTCTGCTAAGCCTGAGCCCACAACCTGAGTGTGGGCAACAAAAGGGGGATTTGGTGGATCTGTGACACTGTGGGCAGCAAAGGCACAGGTTTGACAAAGCCCTGTTGTGAAAGGCTCTCAAGGCCTGATCAAACCTGCCAAAGCTCATTGGCATGACGGGTGGCCACAAAGGTGCTGTCCTTGGCAGGAGTCACAAACAATAAGCTATTTTTCCTGTGGTAGGTGATGCAAACCTTTCTTCTTTATGTCCTTGATCTATCAATGCCACCTGTCACAAAATCAGCTTTAGAGAGCACCTTTTCATGCCTTACTTTTTTGGCAAAGAAGGTGAGGGTTGTAGAAAAATAAAAAACTATTAGATGAAACAGTAAAAGTAAAGGTAAAATCTGGCACTTTCTGCTTGTTTTTGTACTAGTCCAGCTGGAAAATATCACTTTTCTGCAGCCATGAAAAGAATACAGCTTGAATTAATATTTTTTTTCAGAATCATCTGTTTTCCTTATAATTGAATTCTATGTTTTATTTTAAATAGTGTATAAAGTGATTTTATTAGAATGAGTCTTATAATTTACTAGCTGTCTTGTACTTCTACCTGTTACCTCTTTGCCTCTCTCTTTGCAAACCCTCACCCAAATTCCAGGAGATAAATGAACTAGCAGAAATTTAATACACAGGAAACTTGGGTTTACTCTGGAACTCTATACATTTAAAATCCACATTTGTTCTTTAGGGATTTAGATACTAAACTAGACCCGCCTGGAGAATGGGACTTTGGCCCAAATCTCAGTCTGTTTAACTCAAAAAATTAAGGTGTGCTATGAGACAGGACCTTCTGAGAGGTCAGTCCCTTTCCCTGAAGTCTCAATCAACACCAACGCTCACAACTGGTGGGAAAACATCTACTGCCTCCTGTGCTAGGAAGAACACAGACATATTGAACCTGTATTTTGCTCATTCTGGGGGGAAAAAAATGAAAGTGTGGTGTTTTTTTATTTTGTTCCATGCTGGATCTGAACACTGGGGCAGTGAACTCAATGTTCACTAGGTGAGAAAAATCTGTTAAAGTTGCATTTTCTGTCGGTTGCATATAGGCAACAGTAAATAAACAAATTGGGTAAAGCTTGAAAACAACAAGAGATGTCAGCTTGCAAAATCTTATAACCCAGTTTCCTCAACCCGAATTTTACACATCAAAAAAGCTAAACTGGAATCTTGATCTCATCTGATAATGTAAATGCAATGCTTATTTCCTTTGTAAACCATTTAACCAGATATAATTTTGATAGCAGAAAGGAAATAATGCAAAAAGGATTCATTAGAAATCATTTGTTTGCTGATTTTATTCTATTTTTCCAGTTGTAGTTTACTTTGGAAAATGGGAAACTCAACCATTAATTAAATAATGTAAGAGAGGGGCTGCTCATTCACAACAGTATGACTTATAACAATGTATTTTTATCATTAGCAGAAACATTATGTGACTTAACAAAAATATTAAAGTTCCTTTGTAGTCCAAAGATATTAATTCATTAATTATTAAATACTGTACAAAAAGCAAAAATTTAATCTAAGACAACATCACTATAAGAGTAATGATATTTCTCAAAACAAAGGGAACAGGAGAGGGGAAAATGAGAGCACCTTTAATATCTATTTTTATCATGATAGGAATATATTAGAGGTGATTTAAAATTATTTTTGCCCAAATCTTTAATAATATCCTAATGCAAAGGATTAGCAAAAACTAAAAGGAGTTTTTGTTGCTCCATTGTATGATTATAGATTTAGGTCTCACTGTGGTGATTTTCCTGTTGATTTCTGTGGAGAAGACTGGGATCCACTGCTTTGCTTTCTGGTGAAGCTGGTGACAATATTTGGTGTTTTGATTAGCAATAGAGCACAACAATTAAAACACACAGAGGAAAGATCAGAAAATGAGATTGTTTACAAACACTACTGAAAAGACAAGTTTGCATCCTGTGTAACTAAACCATTAGCTTTTACTGCTGCCTTGATCATTTGTGGTCCTGGCTTTGATACACTTTTTCATAGCATTCTCATGAATATGACTTGCTTTTTATTTTAAATTAAAGACATTGTGATCTAAATGACTCACAGCTCCATTCCTCCTTACCAGCATTAAATCCTTTTATCAGTTGGTGTTTCTGACCAAGAAAAAGGAGCCTCTATATTCCCTGAGATAGTTTATGCAACAGAGGTTATTTTAACCTCAGGTTATTAGCCCATCTGCAAAGTAATTTAGAGAGTGAAAACGCTGCTGAAATCCATATTCATGTTTAAGAAGATTTCATCGTAGCAGACACTTGTATCAATTTACAGCATAACCCCCTCCAACAACACTGATATAACATAATTGCTCTGACTGCAAAACACAAAGCAAGGACGTGGAGTACTCAGGCTTTCCAGTCCCCTCAACTTACTGTCTCCCAGTGACTCTGGGTGATGCATGAGCTGGGAAGCCAGCTATGCAAAAGGACATTATTTAGGCCAGAATGAATTTCTGGGCAGTTTTCCTGGAGTTCTCATGGATTTAAGTGGGGCTTCCCATTGCGTGGAGCCCCCCAGGTGCCCAGCAGAAGGTGATGGACGGTTTCAGCCTTGATGGATCTGAATCGTTGTGCATGTAGTTTTCATGAGAAGCTTCACATTCTAATCCATACCCATGAGTCTCCCATGGTGGTCCCAGACATCTGATATCCTGCTGTGCTCAGAACTCATGAATTCTACAAAAGAGAAGTTATCATAGAATAGTTTGGGTTGAAAAGGACCTAAAGGTCATCTTGTTTCACTCCCCTGCTGTGGGCAGGGACACTTCTACTAGACCAGGTTGCTCAATTCATATTTCCCCTAGAGAAAGAGTCTGAATCCAATAATTACTGCACGTAGCAGAAGCATGTTTAGCTTTCCACAAGCCTGAGTCCCATCCTTTCCACAAAGGCAGATGCACGTGCTTGTACTTTTCTTCTACTTATTACAAAATCAGAGCTGTAAACAAACGGCACAGTACTGCAACAGCAACAAAATTAAACTCTGTGTGCTCTGAGTGCATAGAAGAGACCAACTTCTGCTGTTACATATATTTTTGCATGATCATAGAAATTAGAGATGATAAAATCCTAGAGACTTCACTATTCTATCTTCCTCCAAAACTTCTCTGGTCTGTTCATTGCTTTTTTTGTCCCTTCAGTGTTCCATGACAGTGTTCCTGGGGAAATTATTCTGTAGCCCAGTAACCCTCACTATCAAAAAACTATTTTGCTTTTTTTTTTGCCTACATGTTCATCTCTTCTTTTAATGTGTGTTTCCAAAATTTCTCAACTCTTTCTGGTGATGGAATAAAGCTGCCCTTCTTTGTTAAAGTACTTGCAGTCTCAAATTATCCTTCTGGGTGATTTTTTTCAAAGAAAGAAAGATTACCCATTTTGACAAACTTGTGTGTTCACGATGGTTTGCAGAGCTGCCTGTGTGGTGGAGACCTGGGCATTCATGAAATCCTGGAGAGGACCTAGTCAAAGGAGACCCCATAGACCTATTTATAAAAGTATAATACTGGAACACTGAAATTCATGTATTTGCTCCACAATTTGAATATTTGTTTGCATTATTATACTGGTGTTTGGGGTATTTTTCCAACTTTGCAATTTTTGCCCTGGAAATGCTGGCTGATTAAATTTCACAACATCTTTGTAAAATCAAGTTTCAGTACTGCAGTTTTGATCTGTTATTAAAAAATCATAAAGGCTAAGCTCTTGTCAGAGACCAGGCAGGAAATCTGAGGCAGAGTTAGGAAAAAAAAAAATTCCAAACTCTGTTCTTCCAGTGGTTTAACCACAAGAACATCCTTCTGTTTTGAACAACATATTTCTTCTATTAAAAAAAAATTAATAATAATAAAAATAATTTAAAAAGAGGAACAAAGACACACAGGACTGTCAGTTTTAGAGGAGCTGAACCATCGTGGTTTTATGGTTTGGCAAATGGAGAACATAATTATGACTCCTGTACTGAAAAGTTCCAGACTCTGCCTGCAAATCACTTGACCAGGATCTTTTATTCTGCTTCTTTTAATCTAAAGAGGTTCTTTTCCTCCCATCTCAAAGACATGCTGGAAAGCACACATATTTTAGCACTTAATAGCATCAGAGAAATTCAGTGAGCAATCTTTGAAAAGCTGAATCTGTGGCTGATGCTGGACTGGCCATGGTTAACTTCCATTAAGTCTGTTTTCTGTATCACTAATGCTATTTTTAAGGGAACTGTGGTTTAAGAGTAGCAGAGAAAAAAAAGATGCATCATGCTGATTAGTTATGTTATGTGGATATTACTCCATCTCTTATCCAAAAGGGACTTATTACTGCTTTGTGCTGTTAATAGTAGCATTTTTATTGTTGGGTGGGATGTGCAGAACCCAAGCTGCAAACACTGCATAGGCTTTGCCAGAACTTCTGCATAGGCAGAGTCCCTGGAGAAGGAGCTTTGATGGCAAATGAGGACTACTGTGCTTTACACCAACTCCCAGCAATGTAAATGATACAGGCAAACAAATCTGCTCTTTGAATTACTTGCATCCATATGGAGGAGCTGGGGAGGCAGAGCTGTGTCACCCTGGGACACGTGGACTGACACTGAGAAGTATCAGCCCTCATGTTGAGCTCTTTCTGGGTGTCACACATGCCCTCGAAGCCTTTTCTTTTTTTTAGGAGCTAGAAATGGTAATTTATTTGGAGAAAGGAGATAGCTTGTCTTAGAGATACAATGTATGTTCCTGTCTAATTTCTGTCCTTTCCAGTTGCACTAGTTTAAATTTGCATTTGGAAAACCCACAAAATTTTTCTTTTAAACTCAATGGCTTTCAAAGAGGTTTGGCAAAGGAAGCATTGAAAATAGCTGCTCAATGTGTATGCATTTGTGTTTTGACCTGCTATATGTTATATTAGAATGGTTTTTTTACTAATTATTTTAAATTAAATTTTGTATCTACTATAAGAGCCTTATTTCTGAGTTAAAGCACTTCAGGAGTGGTTATTTAATAACAAGGAATAATGAACTCTTTTCAGTAATACCAGCAGCTGTGTTACATCAACCAGTCACTGGAACTTGTTCTATTCTTATTTTATCTGATAATTGTCCCCATTTGTTAAAAGTCAGGTCATATTCATGGTTGACTTTTTTTCAATTTTTTTTTTCTTTTCAGAAACCAGGATATAAACCTGAGTGTGTGGATTTGTGTGGTGCTCGCATTGAATGGACCTCAGAGAAATCCAGCAGAAAGAATGTCTTTCAGGTAAGAGGCAAAGTATTCCACTGCTTATTTGAGTGTGAACTCTGTGAAGAAGTAGGTTTTATTTCCTTGGTTTTAATAACTAAAGCTTGATTTGATGCAGCGTTTTTCTTACCAGTACACGAGTGTAACACTTTATTCAGCATCGGTTTACTATTTTCCTAAGAGAAGGATTTCTGATGACTGAGTCTCCTAAACACTTGAGAACCTGTTGATTTATTGATTAATGCTCTATATTCAATTTGTTTTTAAAACTTAGTAGGTAATTGCTTTGGGTTCAGGCCTAGAATCTTGACCTAAAGGACTTCCACAAACACAACTTCTTCAAGCTGCTTATACAAGCATTGCTCCAACGCACTGTGGTTACTCTGTTTATTTTTATTGCTGTTCAGGGTCCTCAGATGGTGATGACCCAGGTTCACTTCTGCCAGGGGAGGGGAGGATTTTAAAAGCTTGCCTCTGTCAGGGCCAGCATAGAAATACATGTATTTCTCATAGGACTGTTCTTCATTGATGGAAAATAATATTATTTGTTTCCTTCATCTAAATCCCATTGAATTGAAAGGGAGGATCAAGGCCCAAGATGATGAGAGGAGGAGGAAAGCGTTACTACAAGGTTAGCATTCCAGGATCTAGGGGACAAAACAGTTTATTGCAACATCTTCAGATCTTGGACATAGTCCAGCTCCTTTGAAAATTAGTTAATTGTTTTTTTCTATTGCACTAAATGTTGCATCAAGCCACATCAAATTATTATTTTCTATAAACACTGTTCAGTTCTAACACTGAAATTTTTTAACAAGACAGACAATAAACGGGGGAAATATGCAGAAGAGAGCATGTTAGGGTCAAGATATGGTTAGTTCTCAGGTAGTCCTTTGGCATCATCTCCAATGAAACATACTGGAGGAACCAACTCTGTTTGGGTTTTGTGTTTTAGAAAAAAATCCCACTACACATAAAAGAAACCCCTTAGGGTCTGAATGTGGTTTCTTGAAAAGAAACCTCTTTGGGTCAACTGGGTGTTACAGAGGCTTTTTCGGGTTTATTTTTCTAGACATCTTTCTAAAGCACATGCAATATTTAGAAATATTCCTCTTCTCCAAGACAGCGAGACTTATGCTTCTATACCCCCCACATCCTTCAGGTTGTCTTGAGACAACACTTGGAGCTTTGTCATTTCCTAGGTATTTTTAGAATAAATATTTTGGTTTTGCTGTCAATCTTCAGCTTTTTCACTTGGAATGTGATTAAGTATAACCTTAGCCTTCACTCCTGCAACCCCCTGAGCACACTGACAGGTCTTCTGAGCTTCTAGGGTTTGTTTCTCATTTTGCAGTAAGCAAAATTCCTGTTTGGAAATGCATATCAGAGAGGTGATTCACTGCAGCTAATACATTTCCAGTGTAAAGACAAATGGAGCTCTGCTATTGATTTACCAAGCTGGTGGTACGAGGGATCTGCAATGCATTCTCTTCTCACTTCTGTTTGTGTGAGGTGTAACTCCACTGAATCAGAATAATGTGAGAAAGGAAACTCATGCACTACTGCTTGAACCCATTAAAATGTGTCTTCATCAAGCCAATAAGTGAGTGGGAGAGACATTAAGAAGTAAAAGCATGGGAGGAAGGACATATGTTAAGACACATTTTGAAAAGGGATGGAGCATTGTTTAGACAGAGAACTACAAGAAGATTATGCCAGATGGTAAGAGCGAAAGAGGAGAAGGCTTTGGCACCAGTAATGGTGACATTTTGGGAGAGGAAGGGACTGAACGAGACTGGTGCTACATGAGCAGATAGAGTGGGAAGGGGACTAGAGAGAGAGAGAGAGAAGATTTGTGAGATAGTCTGGAGGGAATCCAAGGCGAGTTCGAAAGCGGAGAGGTCAGTTTGTACCTGGATACGGAATATTTCAGGCAACACTTCAGATGATCTACTTACTCCTAGTGGGTGGGAATAAGATTGATAATATATGTCTACTTATTCATAGATTTGTTCACATGAAAAGAACGTGGGTGATTTTTAAAATAATTTTTTATTATTTTTTTTTAAATTGACCTAAATATAGACATATTGCATTGCTATTTGTTAAATGCCTCAGCTACTTAAATCTGAAATGATGACAAATATGTTTGATTATATCTTCAAATCATTGATGGTTTTTTTTCATTACTTTCTGACTAAAAAAAAACCCTTCTTTCTTGATTCAAACAGAGCAATGATTGCTCTCTGATAAGGTGTTGTATTAGGAGTAGATGCAGAATTTTGAGTTGAACTTAGCCAGGGTACTCAATATAAGTTCATGAATTATAGATTAGAAATGGAAAATGACTATTGAAATTTCGGTTTGAAGAAAAAGAAGGAAATCTTGAATTTAAAATCTAAGCCTATGACAGTTAATGGATGGTAACAAGGAGATGGAGCATAGGAGTATCATAAGGAAAACTAATTGGAATCATGATTGATGCAGGGGAATAAAAAAAAAGAGGAAACTGCTAGTAAATTATTTTCAGGCAGGAAGATTTGGGTTTCTGGTCTTGGTCATGAGGTTTTCAGCAGTGTTACTCCCCTCCTTTTAATTGAGCTACTCCCAATTTAACAGGATAAGTCTGATCTGTCTCACACTTTCCAATTTGTGCAGGCAATCTATTTCTGTTCTCGATGAACATATTACGTGGAGTATTTTTTTCTCAACTTTTCCTTAATAGAAACTGAAAATATGCACATCTTATAATACATAACCTTCTGATTTCCCTTCATTTGTTCTATTGATGGTATAGCTGGCACTGAGGAAAAGACCTGGTTAGAAACATCCTCACCTGATGTGGGGAAATGTGGCAGTTTGCTGTGAGATACTGTGCTGTTTGTTCTTGCTGGCTGAGTGACGTGATACACTAGGTCTTCATCGGAGGAGTGGTGAATAAAAGAAGATTTATGTTCAAATCACATGCTTTAAATATTTCTGCTAAGTGCTAGTTTGCTCTTTGGTGTTTAGCCTGAAATTTAAAGCACTGAGGATTAAAAGGATTACAACATAATCTTAAATAATCCTAAGTGTCATTTACAGAGAGATGGTTGTAATAACTAAATAAAACCATGTTAAGGGATGGCAGTGCTGTCAGTCAGCAACTGGAACAGAAACAGCACCTATGTCACTCTGTCATTCTTCTCTTGCCTTTTTTTGGCTTAGTTTGATGTTGGGTAGGTGCACTTTGATGTGAGTTATCAAATAGGAAAACAACTTAATGGATTCCTTTTCAATGGGAACTGATATGACTGTTGAGGCACCAGTAACTAGGCTAATGTGCAGATTTTTTCCCCAATATTCCATGTTTTCTCCTGGTAAAAAATTCAACTGGCTCTTACTCTTTCCTGTTTTACTCAACCTCTACTCTGAATCAACCAGTCTTTTAATTTCAAATTCATCCCAGGCACTGCAGAATACTTGCTCTCAGTCTCTGGATTTGTAATTCTGGAGCTTCATGAGCACAAAGTGTTGTGGTTGAACTGTGTTTCCTTGAAGAGGTTTTGGAAGATTTCTCTCAGATGATTCAAAAAAGAAAAGGAAAAATAGGAGAGAGATGAAAAGTGCAAAAAAGGTCATGAGCAGCATATTTATGAATTGGTGAAGCTGCTTTGTTCTCTTAATAACACTTTTCATTTTACCAACAGACATTTTTTTTCTTTAGTGACATTTTTTCCCAGTTTGCCAAGGTAATTTTTTAGGAAGGTTTCATATGAAGAAGTTCTGGAGTTCTGTGGCTGGGCTCTTGCCACAGATCTGGTGTGATACTGCTTTTTGTTTCAATGCACTGCAGCTGGAAGGGGTTACTCATTCATGTGCGACTAAGAAGTGTAAGTGTATTTTACAAATAGAGAAAGCTGTGTAAGACCTACAGTATTTCAATAGTGAGACAGCTGAAAGCACAACTGCACCTATGTGTAATGTGAAAGAATTTATCTTGCAGCTGTTTCATTTATAATATCATTTATGGCACTTATCTGAGGTAACTCCCTTGTCCTTGAAGCTATCCAGCTCTGTCCGAGCACATAATCTGAGTGATAAGCTATTTTGTTCTACATTCTGTAGGATCAGGATAGTATCTGGATGCTTCCCAGGAAAGGTTTAAGTCACAGCTTTTTGCCATGGGAGGGATCATTTTTGTTTCCATGATCTCTCTAGAGGAAGCACTGAGTGTGCAATGTGGAGGGGCTTGGGTTGGGATTGGTATTTAAATTTCTTTGTATGTTTTTAAATGTAAAAACTGCAGAGATGAGGCATGTCTGAAAAAACCACCTTGCAGTCATGGATGTGAATCTTCTGGTGGTCCATATCAGCAGATGGAGTATGTTCCCCACCCCTAAACCTGCCCTGGAGAAAGTGCCATTTTCTGAGCCTGGGAGGGATCTTGCCTGCAGATCCAATGAGATGTGCAGGAACCTCTGCTGGCTTGGAATTAGCTACACATTAGATGGACTTGTGATTTTAAAACACCTGTACAGAATTTTTTTTTTTCCCTTCTGGACATTACTGCAATGATTATGGTTTAATTTTGATCCCAGAACCTGAACATATTATTGGCTAATTAAAAGACAGCCTCATCGCACAGTTATTAGGTGGTGTCAGTCAGGAGTACTTTTAATAATAAACGTAGAATTAGTTATTTAAAAAAACCATAGCTCAAGAAATTGTCTTCATCATCTTCAAAAGAAGTGTGACCAACAAGGTCAAGGGAGGTGATTTTCCTCCTCTCCTTTGCTCTGGTGTGACCCCACCTTGAGCGCTGGGTCTGGTTCTGGGGTGCCCAACACAAGGACATGGACTTTGTGGAGCAAGTCCAGAGGAGGCCACGGAGATGATCCGAGGGCTGGAGCCCCTCTGCTCTGGAGCCAGGCTGGGAGATGATCCGAGGGCTGGAGCCCCTCTGCTCTGGAGCCAGGCTGGGAGAGCTGGGGGTGTTCACCTAGAGAGGAGAAGGCTCTGGGAAGACTGAGAGCCCCTTCCAGAGCCTAAAGGGGCTCTAAGAGAGCTGGAGAAGGAATTTTGGCAGGGCATGGAGTGGCAGGACAAGTGAAAATGGCTTCACACTGCCAGAGGGCAGGGCAGGGATAGGTGGAACATTGGGAAGAAATTCTGCCCTGTGAGAATGGGCAGGCCCTGGCACAGGGGGCCCAGAGATGCTGGGGCTGCCCCATCCCTAGAAGTGTCCAAGGCCAGGCTGGATGGGGCTTGAAGTAACTTGGTCTAGTGGAAGTTGTCCCTGCACATTGCAGAGGGGTGGAATAACATCATTTTTAAGGTCCTTTCCAACCCTAATCATTATGTGATTTTTAAAAGAATACTCTGTTTTTATTGATGTAAGTGGGAGATCTTGAACTGTGGAATGGCCTCTCAATTGTGTTTCTAGTTTTCTCTTCTGTCTTCTTAATGAACTTATTAGCAAAGCCTGTGTCAAAATATCCAGTAAAATCTTATCAATGGGTAAAGAAAAATCTTCTGACCTTTCCATATTTCTGCTATCATCTTTTGTAACATAAATCTAAGAAACCTGTGAATGCATTTTTTAAAATTCAGTTTTCTTTATTCTTAATTTCTTTCATTTTGAATGCCACACAAGATTTAATGTATTTTGCAGAAATACATACAAAATGCAGATTTAGAGCCATAAATGGTCAAGACTTTAAATTGCAGACAACATTACATTTCTTTCAGGATGCTGGGACCTGACTCTGATTCTACTTTTATGATTGTGTAGTTCTGTCAACACTTTTGTAATCACTTCCAACTTACTTCTGTTGAAAAATAGGTTCTTTATTAATTATTCTATTATCTTTTAATTTCTTTTAAACCACAAACTTTCTTTAGTTCATTGCTTTGCTCATGTCTCCAGAGTTCCTGAAGTCCTAAGCGTACATATCACAACCT
>JAOXXN010000102.1:35243211-35254251 GCA_026770055.1 Myrmophylax atrothorax
GAACTAGTTTATCAAGAGCCTCATGAAATTGTGGGTTTTCTTTTGATGCTTTGATTAAGCTATCCTCGATTCTTGAAACTTTTGTTTCAAGTTCTTCAAGTTTCTTTAGTGTCTTTACCAGTAGGTAAATTACACTATTATTTTGCTTTACAGCTGAAGAAGCGAGCGGCGTTTTGCAGCTCGAAATGGCAGTGGGCTGCAGCCTCTTGCTGCATTATTCATAAACATATTGCTGCCATCTCGTGGGCAGCGCACGAGCCGGCGGGGCAGGGATGCGGGAAGGGATGGGCAGGGATGCGGGAAGGGATGGGAGCAGTGGAGGCAGCCAGGGCTGGCCAGGCTATGCCCAGTGCCACCAGGGCTCTGCCCTTCCCCATGGACCACCAGCTCTCCAGAGAACAAGGTGCAGGTCACTCTGTGCCCACTATCACGACACTGAGCATTTTTTTCAGCATCTTTCAGCCAAAATAGGTGCCTGGCTGAACAGTTCATGCTATTAATTAGTCTTGTGAAAGATGTCCCTGCCCATGGCAGGGGGATTGGACTAGGTGGCCTTTTAAAGTCCCTTCCAACCCAAACCATTCTATAATTAACATTTATTGTAGCTGGCTGATGAATTAACTATTTTTTTTTTTTTTAAGGAATAATGCTTCCATAAACCTGTGTTCTCTAAATTATGCACTCGGTGGTAGTTTCATGTGTTAAAATGATGATTATCTCCTGATGAGCTGATGGGAAAGGTAAATAGCTTTGTAAGGACAAGTTGGCTCAAGATAAAGCATGTAATGAGAATTATTGCTATAGATAGCCACTGTGGTGAACTTGATGAAGCCCCTCTGATGTGAGTAAGGCCTTGGTGCTGTGTTTTGTGCACTCATTGCATGAGGAAAATGGTACTTTCCTAGTCCTGGCAATCCATAGCTGAAAGGAAAATGTAGAAATGTGAAAGGAGCCTGGATTTCCTGATGCTTTAGTATTTTAAGGTCTAGTGCTTCTCCTGAGTGAAAACAGTGAAATTAATTTAAAAGCATTATGATTTTTGCATGCTTTTTTCAACTCGTTAATGTAAGTTAATATTTTTTTTTAAATTTGCCTTGATACATGCCCAAACATTGCACACGTTCCCTTAATTTATCAAACTCTTGGAAAGAAAAAAAAAAACAAAGAGAAAAAAGAATCCTAAATGAACTCACTCAGAGATAGTCAAATTTGACTTGTTTACATGTTTGATGCTGGTATTTCTGTATTCAGCCACTACATTTTTTGAAATCTTGGCGAAGTCACTTGACTCCATTTTTTTTTTTTGTTTCTCTTTAATGACTGAGGCAGATATTTGGAACTGGATGGGCACGGGGAGCCTTGGATGTCCTCTCTCTGAATTTGTGTGCCCTGGGATGTCAGAGAAGATGCTTGGGATCCGTGGTTTTTGTGTAGGAGTGATTTCTTTAGAGAGAGGATGATTTTGGACTCTTCAAGGTGTTAAATGAACAATGAGAGGCAATTTAAATGCAAGGGGAGAAATGGACACAGCAACCTGCTCTCTCTTTTAGATGCTACATCTCTGGTGTTCAGCAGAGCAGGGATTCCAAACGTGTGATTCATGGACCACTAATGGGATAGGGAGACTTTTTGAAATGGTAATGCAGATCTAGTGAGCCTGAGAAGACATTTAAGGTAGTTCCCAGATGGTACAAATGAAAGGAAAACCCACAAGAACGGGATACCACAAGGGACACTGACTTTTCAAACCTCCTCCTCAAGTTTATTGATTTTGAGGATGCGCCTCCAATTGATCCCACTTATAAAGTATTTTTATATAGATTATGTGAGTTGTTAAAAATTTGAGCTTGAGTTCTGAGGCTGAATTTCTTGAATTGTAGAGTGTTGGGATTTTTTTTTTAAATTATTTTTTAAAATATTAGGTTTTATTATTTGTGTGTGGGCGATTTCTTCATTTCACTTTTTCCTTTCATAACCTTTTCTCTCATTTGGGCTAAATAAATTCGTAGGAATTTTATGCCATTACAGATGCAATTGCATCTGTAAAACATGGCAATCCAAGAAGTTTAGCAAACATTTTTTTTGGCAAACAAAGTTGCACAGGGGGGATGTGGTTTTCTCACCATTTCTTTTAGAAACAGAGTATTGAACTTAAAATTTCAGACGATTTTAACACTTAAAATTCACAACACATCAGCCACCCTCCTTTTTCTTTTACTTTTGTGCTGATAATAGTTACGATTGTTACAAATGCAGCATTATTTAAAATTTTAACATACTTAAAACCTAGAATGTGCTTAGTCTCCCTCCTAGTCAGAGTTTCCAGGTAAAATTTCACAGATTGAGATCTAAACTAATTTTTCAAGAGGGAAAAATGTGTATTTGTGTAAGTAAATATCTGCATGAGAGTGCATTTTAATTTAGGAAAATGAGAGCCAATTACTATGATTCTTTCAAGTAATAAGAATTATTACTTTTTATTATTATTTGTACATAGTCATCACTAGGTGGAGGCATACTTTACATATTCTATTGAACATGTCATCTGTTAGGGACTGAGATGAATTGCACTGATACTGCCGAGTTCAGTGAATGATACGATTTTTACCCTGAGCTGTTGAAATAACCTGTTACCACCAAATGCCCAACTCTCAAGCAGACTAAGAAGACTTGTGTTTTGACCACTACTACTGCTGAAAAACAATTAAAATTGAATATTTCTGAATCCCATGCTGTCAGAGATGAATTAATTCAGAAACATTGTTAATGCGTGGTGAAGTTAAAAGGAGAAAACAAAGCAGGTGTCATGGAGCAAGAGATTGAAAGAACAAATATCTATTTCCATATCCCATCCTGCAGTACTTAAATCAATATACCATGGATTGACTGGATTTTTTGTTCATTTGATTATTTGGGGTATTTTTTGAGTTATGGTAACAGAGTCCATTCCCAGTCCATCCATATTTTTCACAGTACAGGATTACCTGCTTATAGATTATACACATTAGATTTTGACTGAGGGTTACAAGACCTCCCTCCATTGATGCCAATACACTAATTTCAGTCTCCTCATTTACACCAAGGGTAGATCTTACACCTTTGTGAAAGTATAAATTGTACCATGTTTATTTTTCTCTCTTTATGAGCTGATAGGGCAGAATCTGTGCAAGGTGGTCCTTGGCACAAAAGCACAGCCCAAGCCTTGTGTTTGAGAGACCACAAAAGGAAATTTTTGGATGTGAATGTGGGAGTCAGAGATAAAGACTGGGTTTCTCCATACTTTGAATACTGTGTTATGACTCTCTGCACATTATAATATCTACTGTAGGAGAAAGAAGGGTCATGGTGCACAGATTATAAATTAAAAAGTATATTTAATTCCATTTTTCTTCCCTACCTTTTTGGATAAGACAAGACACTTCTAAACATGTCAGGATAAGTGGGGTAAACATATTTTTACATCTCTGTCATTTTAATAATTCAGAGAATGGAGTCAGGATTGTAGAGAAAGATTTCCTGAGCTTTGCAGCTTCTTAACCCCAAATAGTGGATGGATACTGTTGTAGCCTTGAGCTTTGTTGCTTGACTTGAAATGCTCTGTCCCTTCTGGGGCTGGACTCCTCCATTCTGTGGGGTAGAATTAACCAGTTACACCCTGGGACATACACCCTTCCAAAAAACATATACCTGACCACAGACAGGGTTTTAAAAATACTGTAATGGAGCTGAAATAAGCCCACCCATTTGTTGGGTTTGTAGTTTTTTTTTTCCTCTCCTTGTATATTTTTTTTTAAATGATTTGGAATCACACTTTTAATAATTATACTCACAATCTGAAATTAAATAAACATTGTGCTTGGTGCTCAAAGAATTGCCAACCAGTACTGAAGAAAGTATGTCCAGCAATTTATCAGCCTGTAGAAAATAATTATAGCAATATTTTGAAATGCATTGGTTGTAGTTTTGTTTTGATTTATAGAATGTAAATAATCAGTTTTGATTCTTCTGTTTCAAATGACTCTTTTGGAAGTAAGGCTTTTGAATAAGAGTCCCGCAAACCAAGCTGTTACTCCTGGGAAATTCTGCAGTGGTATGTTACTGGCATTTGAAAAATGCACACCTTCTGAGAAAAAACAGGAAAATTCTGTCAGACAGACTGATGGGAATTCCCAAGTTTGGAAATGCAAGCTCTGTTGGAAAACAATGGCAGCACAATTCAGTTAGGGCTGCAGTTGGAGTGAAAAGGAACACATTCTCACCACTGAATACATTTTTTCCTTATTTTTCTTCTTTTTTTATTGTTGTCATTCTGGAAAGAAATATTCTACATGATCAGTTAAAAAGTGCAAAGTAAGGAATGAGAGAGAGTAATGTGTGTTGGAACACAACATAGACTTTACCCATGTAGAAAAGTGTGAAGAAATATGGTAAAATTGAATGTAAACAAAGAAATGGGGGAAATGAACGTGGGAGTGAAGAACTGTGTAAAGGGAGTAGGAAGAATGTAATCCAATAGTAGAGATCAAAGGCAGGGAAGCCAATTTTTTCAAATATTCCACAATAACTTCAGTGTAGCAAGGTAAAGGATCGGAACAGAGGGTCAGAATACCGCAAATGGGAAAGAAGAGAACATTATATACAGCAAGCAGTGTCCAATTTATTATTTTAGGATCAATTATAGTCTCCATCTCCTGGTATTTCAGGACTCTTTTATAATTACAAGCATTATTTTCGCTCCTCTCCCGCACACACACGCTCTGTCTCGCTCCCCCTTCCAGGCAACACTTCTCCACTCGCGCAGATTTGAGGGGGTAGGAGGATCTCAGGGGTTCTTTGCAAGATGCTCGTTTCCCACCGCAGAGTGTGGCATTGCCAGGACTCTTCAGGGGACTCTCTGCCAGCTATCCTGAAAGGCTTGCAGAGGAGTGGGAGAAGATTTGCATACTGCCCAAGCAGGGCCAGATTTGAACCCCCCTCTCTGCTGAATAGTTTGTTACTGAGTAAATAATGACACCAAAATCATTGCAGCTTCTGCAGAAGAGTAGGTGCTGTGCTATGTCAAGATATTAGGGTCTGTCCCTTAATTTTTAACTCCCCCCACTCCTAAGATGCTCCTTTTTTAAATTCAAACAGAGATTTCTTTTCACCTGCATTCCCCCCCCCCCTCCCCCCCTCAATTTTACCTTTCTCAGCTCTGTTGGTTTTTTTTCCTTTCCACTCTATTTTACTTTTTTTTTTTATTTTAATAACATATTTTAAGTCATTTTTTCCTCCTGTTCTCAATGTGATGACAGTATATCCTGATGGAAAGATAATAATGCCCAAGGAGGTTTTCTTTTATGAATTCTGCTGGTGTTACTTTCACATGCACAAATATATCATCTTGATTTCTAGCTCTGGGTCATTTCATTGCTCTTGTATGTCTTGCTACGAGATGTTTCCTGTAATTAAAAGATTAGGTTAAATAGATTATTTGTGCTGCCCTGTCTCCATAAATGTTCTGTTTCTCTGCCTCTAGATACTGGCTTTTGTGTTTTAAGGCAATGTTGTGTACATGAAGTTGCATCATGTCTCCTTTGTCTTTAAGCTGCTGATTTATTGGTCAGAGAAGCAATCAAACGAGACATTTGCTGCCATAGCCTTGTAGGGTCAGTGAATTAACAGGTGCCAATAAGTTCTAAAGAAGTGTTTTAGTCGTTTCTAAAGTATTTAATTAATGGACTTTCTTAGAGGAGTGGTGACTGAGCAGACATAAGGTTGATAAATATTTAATGCTTGTATCTAGGGAACTTTTTCTCCCTATCATGTAATTTGAGGTGTTTACTAATGGAAAACAAAGCCTAAATTGTTGTGTAGCATGCAATCAATGATAAGCTGCTATTAGATTGTCCAGGGATTGGATACCTATCAGGAATTAATCTATATGTCTTGTGATATTCTGCATTTAGAGCTGATCTTGTTTAGAGAGGCTTTGGGAGTCAGGTTTCTCTGACATAGCCAGATATCTATGTTAATACTTATGGGCTATAGCAGGTAGCCTCTGTGAACTTAATGAATTGAATATTAAGTGTATGCATGGCTGTGTGCTTGGGCTGCCATGTGTCAGCAACTACCACTTGTAAGGAGGTAGCAGAAAAAAGAGATTGCACTTCCCAACATGTTTGTTGGTCTGTGTGATACTCATAATACTTATTTAAACTGTGATACTGGTAATACCATAGGTATGCTCAAAAGTTTGAAGATTTTTTTGAATTTACTTACCTCTTATCGTAGTCTGTTTTTCTTCATCTTAGAGGCATATTTTCCTTCCTGTTACTTTGCTAAGTTTTCACTCCTTACTTTTTATTAAAAAACAAACAAACAAAAATTTGAAAAAATCAGTTGTGCCTGAGCTACATTTGATGTTGTCTCATCCTTCTTGCTCTTGAATTCTCATTCTTCTATTTCCATGAAAAATAATTAAGTTTTTTTCTTAATATTTCCACCTTAAAGTATGATGTTTGTGGTACAACAAGTGTGATTCCATTATTTAAAGACTGTATCCTTGATTTCCCTTGTCTGCTTAGGCTTTGTTAAGGTCCACTCTGCTGTGTGCCATTGCAAGTTTAGGAACACAGAACCCTTTGAAAAAATTGAGTCCATTTGTTGTTGCAGCTCACTAGACCTCTGATCCACGGTGCTCGAACACACCAGGCTGTCCCAGCTACATTTTGCTGTTGTTAGTATGGTAGCACACTTGTTATTAGGTTGTAAGAGTTAATTTTGTCATATTAGGAGGGAGAAGTTGCAGTATCCAAGGCTGGAAACACAGCACTGACCAACCAGTGCACTCACTGGTGACTGTGTGAGAGCAGCTCAACTCTGCTGATTTGAGGCATCACTTCTATTTAAAAGGACATGTCACTGGAGTACCAAGAATATGTTTGCAGTGTCCAGGCCTCTTGGCTACACAGAAAATGTAGCTAAGAACAGGTGACAGCATTGTTTTACGAACCCCTGAGCTAATAATTGGAAAAGATGGGAAAGATGGTGGTGCCATTGCACCCTACCCTGAGTAGGGAACAAGAAGCTTCCTTGGAAGTGACTGATGCTGAGGGATTAAAAAACAACCAGCAACTTCTGAAGGTGCCTCTTGTGTTATTTAGAATTTTGAACACACAGATCTATGGAAAAGATGTGATGTATAGGGTAAGATGTTTATGACCAAAAAAGCCTGAACCTTTCAGACGTTTTAGCTGATATAAATTACATATTTCATAGTGTATTTTTCTCCTTG
This sequence comes from Myrmophylax atrothorax, assembly GCA_026770055.1. Lineage (NCBI taxonomy): Eukaryota > Metazoa > Chordata > Aves > Passeriformes > Thamnophilidae > Myrmophylax > Myrmophylax atrothorax. The sequence continues at coordinate 35,250,488 of JAOXXN010000102.1, forward strand.
TCTCACTTTTTCAACTCTTCCTTCTACCTGCTTTTTCATTCCCTCTCTGTATCTTTATTAATATAATTACTATTTGAAAACCTTTTATGAGCCATGTATGTCCATTTATTGTCTCTGAGAACGGTGTATGCTGGGTTTGATGTCACCCACATTTTCCTTCCAGCTCTGTAACATGTAGAGAAGAATGTGCTTATAATCAGTCAAGGTAAAATAATTGGAAATAGAAATAATAATATAGCAATGGGGTAAAATAATTGGAAACAGGAATAATAATACAGCAATGGCCAATGTATTTGTCAACTGGGCTGCGATGGTTTTGGTTTTCCACTTGACTCAATGAATGTGTACACGGCATGTGGAGGCAAGCAGTCATCTCTGAATTTGATGGATGCAAACCTGGTAATGCAGTTATCACAAATGCCGATTAGATCTCCCAATTTAATTAAAAATACACATCTGTCTCTTTGAAAATGCAGCTCAGCTCTTGGGTTTTTGCTTTTAGTCTTTTAGAGACAACTGTGCCAATCTGAGCAAGTCATACAGTAACTTCGTTTAGACAAACTCTCAGTTACTTTTTGTTCATAAAGGCAGTTAACAAGTTCTTTTGTTCTTCTTTGAGTGTTAATTGATGTAAACAAAGTCTGCATTTTATCTAATCCCATTGAAGCTTGTTAAAATTAGAGATGTGCCAAATTATTCCAAAGCAGGTTGTAAAGTAAGTGAACCATTAGATCCACTGGCTCACAAATGGCATAGACAATGTGTGCTCTGTTTTCTTCTTTTTCAGGGACTGTTTATGTCAGAACTTTCAAATCACAGGTTTTTTGCATCTTTGATTGTGTTTAGTTACTGTGTATGGCAGAAGTATAGAACAAGCAGCAGGGCTGAGCATGACTAAAGCTATTTCTAGAAGAGTCCATATATACACTCCTAATTGAGCACACCTAGCAGTCAGCTCTGCTAATTTCTATATCCAGTATTTTTTCCACAGACATGTCCTTTTCTTAGTGCTTTCTCCATGTAGGAACTGTGATTTGCAAAATTGGTTATTACCCAGTGTGTTACTTTGGAGAGGGCAATTTAACATTCAAGGAGCCGTGCTGGCCTCAGCTGCATCTCTAAGGTGCGCAGTGAGCACTATGGCATCATTTCCATGAAAAAGTTAGTGGCATTGATACAACTGCATGGAACTGATGGCCCTTCTCTCCTATCATGATAACTAGCTCCCATACCATAAGCTGTTCTCAAAGTCCAGTTGCTCGGGGTTTCTGTGATTATGCTCTTCACCCACATCTTTATCTGCTCCTTTGCCTTATCTTTTGGAAAATTACTGCTTTCTATCTCCTGCCTCCTCTCCAGACTGCAAGGCCATTGATGCTGTGCTGTTATAGGACAGCTCCATGAGCTGTTGTGCCTGCACTACAAACACAAAAATCTACACTCCTGCTCCAGTTCTCATTCCCTTCCTCACTTGAATACCAAGTGGGTTCCCTGAAGTCTTCTGATATTTAAACATGAAGACAAGTTCAACATGCCCAAATGTAGAGCCTGGAGAAGAGCTCTGCACTCAGACATGGACATGTGCTGATGGTCTTGTAGTAAAGCTCACTTTATCTGATTTACATATCAACAATGCTATAGCCAGGGGAGTAAAAGGATCAGGATAGATTTCAAAATCAAGTACTATCAGGTATCAATTAGACAATCAAGTATTCATCAAGTACTACTCTGAGTTGGTAGAATTATAAATCACAGAGTCTTACAATGGTTTCAGTTGGAAGGGACCTTAGAGATCCTCTTGTTCCAACACCCTGCCATGGGCCAGGACACTCTCTGCTATCCCAGGTTGCTCCGAGCCCTGTCCAGCCTGGCCTTGAACACTTCCAGGGGTGGGGAAGACACAGCTTCTCTGGGAAACCTGTGCCAGGGCCTCATCACCAGCTGAGTAAAGAATTTCCCCTAACATTGAATCTAATTTCTTTTATTTTAAAACTGCTCCTCCTTGTCCTATCACAGTCTGCTCCTGTAAAAAGATGCTTTACCTCTTTTATATAAGCCCTGTTTAAATACTTAAGTACCCTTTAGTGTTTCAGTAGCTGATCTGTGCTCTGTGCTCTACCACCAGTGCTGCTCTCCTAGAAGTCCTTTAAAGCTGAGTGTGTCATCTCTCCCCTCTCACTTTCACTGCAGGTTCCAAAGGACAGAGGTGATGGGTTTATTCCATGCATAGTATAAGATACAAGACTTGGGATTTATGCTAAAACAAATGATAAAATTTTGTATCATAGCAAAAAAGTACCTCTCTGTCCTATTTTGAAGTTTTCTTTAAAGTTGTAAATGTGGACCAAGGATGAATATCCTATAACTGCTCATTTTACAGTATCTCATGCAATTAGAGTTAACCAGTTGATAGATGTTACCTTGGGTAAAGATACTGTGTTTATGCTACAGGAACAGTCATTGCTGCTTTCAAGGTGAAGGACAGCAAATCTAGAGATAAAATGGCCAGTGCTAAGATTTTCCTGAACCTTGGGAACTGGCTAGCTAGCTCTGGAGGAACTGAGGTGCCTCATTAGGAATCAGATCCGTAAACACCCTCATGGACCTAGTTAGTGGTGACTTTAATTTAGCTTAATCCCTAGGGCTTTTTTTCACAACAAAAATGTCTTATGGCCAATTATTTTCTCAGGTAAAGCAGAGATAATCTGGTAATGCATGTCAGACAAGACAGATCTCAAAGATCAGTATATATAGATGATATCTTTCATAATTCTCTGGTTTTTTTTTTCTAGCTGCCAGCACCATAGTATCTAATCTTTCTAGCAAACAGGTGGCTCTTGCAGCATGCTTTACAATCAGTCAGAGTTTGGCTCAGTTTAATTTGCTTAATCATATTAATTAATTACTTTTGTAAATGTCAGAAAAGTTCAGCACACATTTTACTTTTTAAAAAGATTTTTGAAGATCTTTCTAGTAAATATGTAACTTTGAAATATCTGCAGTATTTTTACTGAAATTGCATAGTTAGATTATTCATTACAAGCAAACTATTCAACCTTTTTTTTTCCTCAGCCTTCTTTCACTTAGCAAATTGACTTAGATTTCTATGAACTTATTTCCTATCTTGTATCAGTTTAATTAGGTGAGGCCAATCAATTTCAGCTTATGACCTGTTCTGCTAGTTGCAGTGTGACACTTTTCCATTCAACATGCCCTCTGATTGGAAAAAAAAAAAAAGAAGGTAGTTTAAAGGTAGGTAAATACTAGAGACCAGAAATTGCTGAATTTTGTACAAATGCCTTTCATTTCTCTATAATAAGACTAGTTTACTGAATTGTTTTTTTCAAATATTGTATACCCCAAAAGTTAGTTTTAGAGAAGGAAATGGAAAAGGTCACACATCACCTAAAGGTTCAACTCATATAAGTGCTGTAAGCCACCTGTAACTAAAATGGTGACGCTATGTTCTTGATTTAATTAATAGTATCAGTGAGAGGTTGAGAACAGACACAGTACAAGATTTCATAGCTTTTCTGCCTTTTTTTGCTGTGTCTGTGTTTGGATGCTATGTGGTTGTTTAGTAAGGCTTCAGGAAAGAGGTCAAAGAATAGGTGATGCTTTGAGAGACAGTTCTGAAAATGAAAATATTGAGATTATATAGAACTCTACAGTCTCTGAATCATAGTAAGCTTAGGTGAAATGAAGGAAAACAAATGTTTCTACCTCAAGAAGCCTTGGGGGAATCTCTTGAAATAAAGTCTAAT
>JAOXXN010000102.1:35262872-35276721 GCA_026770055.1 Myrmophylax atrothorax
ATCAAAGGTCACCTGTGAGATTATAAGTAAATTCTGGACTCTGTGAGGGGGATAGTGGTGCTGTTGCCAATTGCTTTGACTCGCATTATCAGGCATGGTACTGCCAATCACTCTGCTGATGCCTGTCAGGTTTCTGCTGCTGCCAAGCAGAATGTAAAATTGACAGGGAATATTACAGTGCTCGTCAAAAGCTGTGAGATACCTCTGCCTTGGGGAGAGCAGGCACCTGTGGTTACAGACAAGGAGCAGGGCTCGGGAACACTTTGTTGCTTCCTTTACATTTTTTTGAAACTTATTAATTTTAGAAGTGAAGCACACAGTTCACCCATATTGAGATTCTGATTATGAAATTGATATTTCCACAGATTGAGCTAACATCCAATATGCTTTTCTATACAAGGCTTAAGCAGAGATGTGAAATAAAATCAAAATGGGATTAAATTTTTGACAGTGGAAACAATGCTTGTTAATTCTGTAGTCTAAAGTTTTGAGTGGTTGATCTGTATCTTTTTATAATATGTACTGTGGTCAGTTCCAAAAATCTGTCTACATGTTTCTTTTCTATTTGACATGGTTTCTCCAATTTCAGGAAGTTCTCTTCTACCTATTGCTATATACTTGTGTTTTACTGCAAAAACCCAGGCTTTGTATTTGTACAGCCATCTATCGAGTGGTTCATTAATCATCTGTAAAGTGTGGGGTTTCGCAAATGCAATATACACTAAAACTACAGCCAGCTGGACTCTGGATTTCCAACAGGACAATGGCATGCCAGAAATACTTTGCCATTACAACCTGACACCACGTTTTCTGTTGAACACAGAAGTCTCATGAATACATTCAAGAGAAGGCAATAGCTTGTTCAGCTATTGAGAATTATTTAATTAAATCTGGAAGCTTTTGAGGAAGCCATAAAAATGAGGTTAATATGTCAGACTAATAAATTCTATATAATTAAGCTCCCCAAATATAGAAATTTCAGAATATGATGCTAAACATATCACAGTAGGGACATCAATTTATTTAATCTTAACATTGTTGCATTGTCTCCATGAACTTCCTTTGGTGTCACAATAAGATTATTATGACAGCACCATTAAGCCCCATTCAAATGAATGGGGAATTAGTGTCATGATGGAAACAGCTGCAGCTAAGAGCTGCTGTCTATGATCAGTAGTTATTTTCAAAAAGTCAGATATTTTGCTATTACAACAATTATATTTCCTCTTTAAATATGTATGTAGCACAAGGAAGAAACCTGGGTTATCAAGGCACAATGAAAACCAGCACAACAAAATGTGAACTCTGTGGCTATTTAAGTTATTCCAAAAAATCTTCACCATTTCATCTCATTTGTAATCTTTTTCCAGATGTGCACAAACCTCAGTTGAACAGACATGTTGCTAGATTTTAGGAGACTCAGTCAATAACTTGCATGTTGCCAAGAATCTCTGCTCAGTCCATTGTCCACCTTCTCCTTTCCCAGAGGATAGATAATAAAAGACTTTTGTCAATCACAGCAGCCTCAGGGAGGGTAGGATGGGGATCATACCAATTACAAGAAGTGAATTTAATGACTTAGAAGACAGAGTACCATGAAGCCTTTTATACCTGTCCACCTTTTGCCACCTCCCATCCTTAGTTACCTGCACAGCACCTCTCCATCTGCCTTTCCATGTGCTGCTGTACGAGGTTGAGAAAGCATTTCCACTAAAAGCACCCAACTCTCAGCGTTATGTATCAACTCTTTCCTTAAATTCCAGTGGATTCAATAATAAATTTAGGATTTGAAAGTCTTTGAACTGCTTTTCCCTCATATGTTAAACACTGAGATCTCTGCAGTTTGGCAAATAAAAAGTCTTTAGTTTTTGATGATATCTTTCACATGCATTCTTCTATTCAATAGAAAATGAAAATACTTTATTGATAATGTCAAAAAGAAAGTTGAGAGTTCTTTATGCAGAGATGCATGTCTGAAGTGTATCTATCCATATCTAAAAGATAATTCTCCATGCTTTTCAGGGCAGATTTAGTTGTCTGCATGTTTCAGGACCAAAGTTAAAGTCATTTAGTAGAGATATTTGATATTTTAAGCTCTAGGCTGAGGGGTGTTGCAGAGTAGTTGTTTAGAAATCCATGTTGGTTTATGTTTAATATTAAAAGTAGCTGTTTGAGTGACATGACAACCTTATGGGGTCTTAGGTGTATTTAAACAAAATAATTGTCTATCTTCATAATGAAAATTTCAGATTTTAAATTAAGTAATTGGAAATATTTGTTACCTGTGTCTCTGTTCCCATTCTGTCCTAAAGGATTCAGAGATTATAGTGGTAATACACAGTTTCACGGTAAAACCTTTTTTCTCCTCGTGCAAGGGGTATGCCCTGTCAGTCATCACCTTCATAGATCCTTTCTCACACAGTCCAACCTGCTGCAGCAATTCTGCATCCTGCACTTCAAATAGTTCAGATTGCTGAAACTTGGGAGGTCAGTTCCATCGTTCCTGCTGTGCTCTTAGGAGAAAACCAGTAACGTGAGACTTCGAGTCGTATCCCTGGGCCGTGGGGAACAACGGCTCCTCTGTGTGAAGGGAAAGTAAGCACCTGTTGTAAACAAATTAAACACTGTTTTTAAAAAATATAAGTATTATTACCTGCCAAAATTATGCCAATCAAAGGGAACCAGTTGGTGGTAGAAAGTTCAATACAAGACATGTTCTGAGTAGGTATACTGTGCATCCCTGGTGTAAGCAATCTTTGATGAAAAGGCAGCTTGTTCAGGATACCTAGATTGAATTTCTTGTAAGGCAGCTGTTTTAGAGCATATAAGATATTTCTCTCAGCCACCTGTTTCCTTTTATTGTGTTAACATTTGAGTTTGCTGGGCCAGCCCATGTGAAGAGATAAGGCAAAGTTTCTGTGTTTTGTTTATCAGGGCAGACTTGTTCATGCTTTTAAATATGAGTAGAAGAGTTCAGCAGGGCAACCACGTGTGAATTGGACAAAGCAGTTGCTTTTGTTCTGAATTTTAGTTACTTGTGCTTTTGTGTCTTGGCACACCACTGTATCTTTTTTTCCTGACCTTGACATAAGAAAAGAGTTAAAATAATTTTGTCTTTTCAAACAGCTGCAGAAACGAAGAGGGGAGAAAAGTCTAGGCTTTACAGTAGAGAAGTATTCATCAATGGTCTTCAGGCCAGCACTGTCTCATCATTGCCTGTGCCTGCTGTAGTACTTTAAGCCAAAACAAACTGAGTATTTATCTTCTCATTTTGTATATACAATATATTCTTCCCTGTGAGAGTGGGGAGGCCCCGGAACAGGTTGCCCAGAGAAGCTGTGGCTGCCCTACCCCTGGAAGTGTCCAAGGCCAGGTTGGATGGCTCTTGGAGCAACCTGGGATAGTGGAAGATGTTTCTGCCCATGGCAGAGGGTTGGAATGAGATGAGCTTTAAGGTCATCCTAGTCTACTAGGACCCAAACTAGTCTGGGATTCTATTATAATTTTCCTCTAGGGCTACCTGGGTGGATCCTCATTTCAGGTGTACCTCAAGAGCAAAACAAATGCTCAGTGTGGAGAGATGAGGTTGGGTCAGTATGTTGATGGTTGTGACAAAGGAGCTCAAAATGCTGCACAAATACCTCTGTAGCTGCAAAGAGAAATTCTTTTATCTTTGTTAACTTAGGGCATGCTTGGCAATGTTGAGCATGACCCCCAGATTATAAAACAGAGAAGGAGAAAAACCATAATTACTTCTTTGTAGGAATATTAAGATAAATTACTGGAGAAGTGTTCTAAGGCAAGAGAATTGCTGAGAGTAAAACAATATTCAGACTCCAGTGAAAGTAGTCCTGCCATGTACCTCACAAAATTCAGTGTACAGAAAAAAAGAAAAAAATGTTAACTGTTTATTTAATTGTTGTTTACATTAATTTTCCAAAATTAAAAAAGCAAACAACATGACAGTTGGGCATTTAAAAATATGGATGTTACAACATAATTGCGGTTATTTTTATAAGGGTACCTGATCTCTGCCTATTGACACTCGTGATGTCTTCTGACTGAAATCATGTTCATTATCTTAAAGAAAAAAAAATCCACCCCAAACCCCCAAACAAATCAAAGTATTATTTATTTTCTCAACCTATTTTTAATGCTTTAAAAATCCCAAAGCCCTTCCCTCTACTGCTTCTTATTCTTGATAAAAATCATGCAAACACAGCCAGTTTGATGCTATTTTTTTGTTTACAGTATTGCTGTGTTGTTTTGGTTAACAGAATGAAAAACAGCACAGTTAGACTACAAGTAAAAATGTTTTATTCTTAGTTTGTTTCATCAATAAAAGCTGACATTTTTGCAAGAAAGATGTTATACTATTGGAATTAACTCTTAGTCAATTGTAAATAATTGTATTATATTGGTATGTTATCATGAAGATTAGAAATCATTTCCTACAGAATCATGTTCCTGCTTTCTCAGCACTGTTTCAATTGAAAGGAATTTGAATGAAGTGCATCTCATTACTAACATAAAGTAGATGGAGCTTGAATAATTTTTATATTTATTTTCCATAGATAGCTATTACATTTCTTATCCTATCCATCCAAATTTTATAAAATAAATTGTTTTAATCCATTTTTTGGAGAGAAGCAATGAATTTGTTTTTGCAGAAGTAATACATCTGAATATATTGTAATATGCATAAAAATCTGTTAACACAGTTATTTATACAAAAAGTGTAGCTGCCTTACCTTTGATTTAATTTACATACTTTATTTGCCTTCTGACAAGTTCTTCCCTTGCCTTTTTTTATTTATGTGCCAAAAATATGTCTTTTCAGATAAGTCAACTAAAACTTTAATGTATTGTATATTTTAAAACTACATAAAATGTTTTATGCATTCGCTAGTTTTTTCCCACAAGCATTTGTTAAAGGTGATGCTATATCAAGATTAGACATGTTTTACCACTGATAACAGCGTAATGACATTGTATTTCTTAAATATTATGAGCAAATAGATGTGTTCTATTTTAAAGCCCAAGCTGACATTTAGGTTGAATTATCAAGCATTAAAAAAATAAAAGAAAGAAACAACAACAAAAAAATCTTTATTACTCGAAGGTCAGAACTTTGGCAGCCTTTGTTTTTTAAATATAAGAATTCAGGCCCACACCCTGAGAAAGAATTTGATGCATTTACTTTAAGTATGTGAAAGATGTGAGCTACATAATTATTTTTCCATTCAAATGTGGAAAACAATAAAAGTTTCCCATATGTAGTTCATAGGCTGTAACTCACATCACTCAGCACTAAAGCAATAAGCAATCGAGTGTTGATACAAAGAGCTCCAACTCTGGAAATATCAGCTTAACCCTTGCGATCTTTCTCTGCACTTTGCTACTGTAAACATGGTTTGAATTTACATAAGCCACCATTCATATTCTTGTGAGTTCATAATATAAATAATGCAGAAAATCTCATTCACTTCCCTAAATTATGCTAGTCATTACAGATGATTCATGTAAGTATTAATCTCTTGGATGTGGCAGAAAACTAGGGAGGAGAAACTACCTATCATATCATTTGCAGTTAAGAACCTGCTGCGTGTCTCTAAGCTTTGCTTGGAATGCTTTGCAGTAATTGGGTGTGCATCTTTTCACTCTCCTGGAATCCAAGTGGCAATAAGGGTTTCTCTGTGATTTCCTCATGCTAGAAAATACAATTTGTGGAAAGATGCTAAAGTAACAACATGCCTGGCGGCTGGGTATTGTCCTGAATGCAATTTTGAGGAAAAAGAGCTTAAAATCTCTTTATTTGTTGCATTGGGATGTGTGATGAGGGAATAGACTGGGAAAGCAAATGCTTAAATCACAGAATCCCAGAGTAGTTTGGGTTGGAAGGGACCTTAAAGCTCATCTCATTCCCACCTTCAGCTAGACCACATTGCTCCAAGCCCTTTCCAACCCGGCTTCGAACACTTCTAGGCATGGGACAGCCACAACTGTAGTATTTGTCTCCTAAGACAATTTTTGTGCAAATTGATTTATGTCCCTGAAGGTCAGGCCTGAAAATGCTGGCTGCCTCTTACTTCGGTAAACCTTGGCACAGCAGAGACTCAAATGCTGTCAGAATCAGCTGTAGAACTGTATTTGTGGTGAGCACTGCACCCAGGTGTAAGTCACTGAGAGGTTTCTATACATTTAAATGTCTTCATCTTTCTCCTTCATTCACTTTAATACATGATCTTCCTCTGATCTTCTGCACCTCATTGTTTTCCAGGAAAAAACAAAGGCTAAGGGCAAATTACAGAATTCAAACAGTTGGATATCCTATAAATATGGGCTGGAGCCGTAATCCTGGCATTCATACCTGTGAGCAAACTTGTGCAAGATGTTCTCCAGAGCAGGACAACTGGTGGCTGATAGAAGAAATCAGCTGTTGAAACTCCAAGGGGTTCAGGTTCAGATAAGCACTGAGGCACAGCAGGGAGCAAACACATAACTTGGCATTTCCCTGCAAAGCTCAGAAAAGTATGGAAATACTCACTCTAGGAAATATATTGCAGTCATTAGTCATATGTATTAGGAGTTGGACATTTATACCTGATGTTCATTAATAGTTGATGGATATATATAATGCATTGCTGAGTAATTATATTTAAAATGCTTTAAAAATGTTCTCTTCTTTTGAAAGACAGTAGGGTCATAAAAACTTTGGGTTTGCTAATGGCAAATGTAAATTACAGACTCTTTAAAATGAGCCTTTAAACCCACTTCTTGTGCAGTGGGTTTGTACTATTGGCCATCCAGCCAAGTTCCAGATTCTCCAGTGGCTCAGGAGTATTCCAGCTTCTAGTGAGAGGAACATGAAGGGGTTTATAATAAAAAGAGATGTGATTCATACTGCTATAAATACTATTATGAAGAATCAGATGTGTCAGACAGGTACTTTTACGATTGTTGCCATTGCTCATAACATGCTCATTATCACAAAAGACTTTGAGGAATGGGATGTTCATGGGATCTATGCTAATGTAGAGACAGGACAGGGCTTTACAGGTAGATACCAATATAATGTTTAGAAGTTCACGTCCCAAATATCTTGAGTATTGACATACTTTCAAGGCAGAATAAAGGCATTGATTGTAGTTTTTATTCAAGCCAATTCATAATATTTTCCTTGCATTTTCTTGTGACACTGCATTCAGACTTGAAATAATTTTTTTGTGTGTGAGAGCTTTTAGCTTAATTTTGTGGATTATATGGTATTCTTCACGATGAAGTTTTAAAAGATACAAAAGAAAAAACCTTGCTCAAATGTAGAAGTTATTTTTGCAGTAACGTATGTCATGATTTTTAAACATTCAGGCCTTTAAACTTTTTTTTTTATAGTGTATGTTCTTGCCAATCCCAGCACAGTTCTACAAAGTAAAATATTTGGCAGTGAATTCATATTAACAGATGGAACAAGAAATTAACACGTTTTTGCTTCGCTAATTCACAGTTCTTTTAATACGCTAATTCTAAATCACCTGTTCTGACTTTGACAGGCTACAGACACCTGTTTGGGGTAATATTCCACAGCTAATTATTACATGAGAAACTCAGTTTCCAACAAAAGGGTTTCTGTGTGAAATTGTCATAGTTAACAAATTAGTAATACCGACTTTGTACAAAAATAGCTTGCAGTTTTAATTTACATGTACTTAACCTTGCCTGAAGAACTGGGAGCACTGGAGGTGCAGGGGGGCAGCTTCTCCCACCACACACGGCGAGCTGGTGCCTCCATCCGGAGCTGGAAAGTTCCTGGTGTAAATCCTGGTCCTCATAGCTGAGTCAGTGATACCAGATCATGAGGAACACAGTGCTGCTCACCAAAAACCAAGAGAAGAGAGGAAGAAGTTTCTTCCAAGGAGAAAGCTTGGTGTTATTTCCATCTTGCCAGAGCTGGTGCAGTTTAGAGTCAGACCAAGGAAAGAAAAGTCTTTTTTTTGAACTGATAGCCCTACTGCAACATAAAGACATTTCAGTGCTGTGACACTTGGAGTTTGTGCTGTTTACCTCTATAAATCAGATATAGCAGTTTAGAACTGAGCTTCATTGTAGGATGTGATGTTTAAATATTGCCCCAAAAGCTGGCAGGGGATAATTTAATCCTGTATCATTGAATGTGTGAGCTTTTTTTAATGTATCTGTGCCTGTCAGAAGAAAAAAATACATGTTTTGTGGTTGCCTTTTTAGAAGTTTATTACACTTCTGTCATAATGAGTCATCATGTTCATATGGAAAAAGGGGGAAGGGAGGCAAGGAGAAGTTATTCCCTCTCACTGCTCTTCTCCTCTGCTCTTTCACTCTTGACACAAGAGAGATGTCACAGCCCCATCCTCTGTTCCAGTTGTGCACCAATGTGGAGGCCAAGTAGAGTCTGTAGCAGTAAAATCTTTATTATTATGGTGGAAAAAACAAATCTGGTGCGGGAATCAGGGCATAAAAACTGTTGCTCAGTGTAATAGTATGAGAAAAAAATGTTCAGTATGAGAGAAAAGGGTAGATAGTCTGGACACAGCCACGTCTTGCCACAAACTACAATGCCATACAAAGCAGCACTGGTACTACTATGAACTTTATACTTTGCCTTTCTCAACACCCTTAATTCTTTAAACACAAAATTAATCTAAAGTCCTTTGTTAGTCTTGCTTTGATCCTTTTTAATTCATCTCCAGCTGCTTTATCAGGAGCTTATTGATGGCAATGGTGTTTTATTGCTCAACTGTAAGATATAAATGACTCAGTGAACCTCTTTTCTTTGTTCTCTCTGCTTTTGATTCCTCTTTTCCTTTATTTCTGTCTTGTCCCCACCTTTACATCTATTCCTCCTTATGTTTTTGTAATGTTCAACTATCTTGTCAGATAATCTATTACAGGCTGTGATACAAATCTCAGTCTTAAAAATATCATTGCTATGTAAAACCTAATGAAAAGAATACAGTTCAGAGGGAAAATTCAAAATTATCATGAGTCATTCTTGCTTAGTTGTATTTCCTTCAGAGATCTGAGGCAGCAGGAGTTTCTAGGGAACCTGTTGGATTCAAATATATGGCTACTCCTTGACATTCTGGAGCACCTGGATACTTTGGAGTGACAGTGCATTTTGCTGCTAAGCCAAGCTGATCAGAGTTGTCTTCACTTTTCCTGTAAAATCTACCCCAGTTTTTGCCCACACCTGGCTTACAGCTTTCCCCAGGAAAATAAATATATGTGATGGTTGGTAAGTGAGGGAATAATAAACAATCCGTGAGAAACAATATACAAATTTAAAAGTTATTCCAAAAAAATTAGGATAGTACTTATAATAAAGGGAATGTAATAGGTCCATGATGTCTCTCTCTGTCGAGTCAAATTAAATCAATTTACCCTCACTATGTTAGTTCATTCTCTTTAGGAAACTGATTGAAATGAAGCTGCCTGGTACCTGGTACCTGGTGTGAGCACAGAGACATGTTATTCCTCTAATTACAGACAGCAGTTTTATATTCAAACAGGTTTACAGGTATAATTCAATAAAAATATCATATAGTGTCTAAAAGTCCCTTTAGAGATCTTTAGAGGAATGTAACCCCTCCAATGAGTGTGCAAACTGTAAGGTCTCAGAGTTAGTGCTGAGTACTTTTTGTATGGCTCAAAAAATAAAAAAAAGGGAAATAAAAAGCTAAATTATCTATTTGTAGTAATCTTACATAGCTTGTCAGAGGGACAAGGTAGAATATCTATCATGTAATTTCCTGTCTTCTTTCTGTAGGACAAAAATTATTCTAAATACTGTGAACTAAGACACCCCACTAATATTTGAGTGGACCATAAGTCCTTCCAATCACCAAACCAATGAGGGTCTGCAGAAGTTGGGACTGGCACGTGCACTGGGGGGATCTTTTAATATTTTTCACTGTATTTGCATGAATAGCATTTCATTGCTAATGTCTGTGTCCTTAAATGACTCTTACTTGGTGTATGACAGTAGTTTTCAGTTGTAGTTTCCGCATGCTGCTTTGTAAGACTTTGTTATTGCTTTAATCAGTTTCATTACACCTCGGTGTCTAGATCCTCTCCTTGTCAAAATATCATAGTCAGGCATTAACCATGAAATGATGATATGAATCTTAAGGCAGTAGGATCTGGCATTGATGCCGAGGGATTTCTGCTCTTCCACTTGTGCACTCGCATGTTCCTGTCTTTTTCTTTTGGTTATTTATGCCTGACCTAAGCAGAACTCCATCTAGTTAAAGCCCTGTAAGAGAATTTGCCTGTTTGGTTTGAAATGGATTTCTTGAGAATCACAGTCAGCACATTTTGGTTTTCTTATCTGACCCTGGAAAGCAACAGGACATGAACCAGGGGGGGAAAAATTCCTGATGAACAGCACCAGATGAGCGATGCCTTTGCCCACTGTGGCTGGGAAATCGCTACCAAGTTGGTTGTTATAGACAGAGATTGATCCCCGCTCCTTCAGTGGATATGTGATAGATAACGGGAATAGTCAAGTCTGGAAGAAGCTATTTTGTGCTCCTATTAACTGGAGGATTTTCAGCAGATGTCTTAATAGTTGGAAATCAGCAATAGTATGTGGATTTATTTGTGTGCCATCTGAACCATTTGACTTGCCAGATGCATGTTGTTTAATAGCCTTTTGTACATCATTTTCAGAAGATAGTTCAGTAAGATTTTCTTTTATTGTGTGAAATAACCCATTTTGTGGATAGCATTTCCTATTGTTAGATTGTGTGTTGAAGAGACTAATCGGGTGCAGTCACTGCAGAGAAAAGAGAATATGCAAAATGCTCGCCTGTGCACCGAGAGGCACAATAGAAACTTGGGATGAAGTCATCCTTTATATCTTTTTTGAACATCACACATTTTTCTGCTTTTTGGATGTCTTTTGCTTGGCAGTGATCTTTTGTCTAGGTACTTAAAAGCCACTTTACTGCCTCAGTGTTTAGATTGTTCCAGTCATTCCTATCTTGTTACTGTCAACATTATCATACGCTAATATGGTTTAAATTATTTGCAGACATTTCAGTCCTCTACCTAATGTGAAGATAGTTTCAGCTTTCTGTTGTTCTTGTATTAGAGCATATCTGAAAAGATAAATGAGATCTTAGCTCTTATCTGACTCATATCATACAGCCCCTGCCAGTCACCACGTGATTCGATGAACTTGAAATAGAAGTGCACATTGATTAATCATATGAACTAGTTTGTTTTATTGGTTTTTACTTTGATTATCCCTCAGAGTATCAATTATATACATAAATACCTCTGGTAATTTGTCTATGTGTGTGTTTAAGTTATAATATTGTTGTATTTTTTGAGGACATGGGTGGTGATTCTTTCAAAATTATTCAGATTTCAGTGGCAATTCCTATTATGATGTATTAGATTCTGGGAATGAGTCTTTGTATAGCAGAGATAGTGAACAGCAGGGAAAAGAGACAGAAAGTTGTCAGGTCAGCCTGATATTATGACTTCATAAAATTTAATTTGTTGGTCAATTAACACCAAATACTATGACAGGAATAATTTTATGCACAAAGGCATTAATCAGAGTCTATGGAAGAGTGGCCAAATAGTGATCAAGAAGCTCACTCAGGTTTCTGGAAAATCTGCTATGGAGGTGGATGCAAATTATGCTAAAAAAAAAAAATCTTAAAGTGAGATAAGATTATCAGGCTGGAGGTGCCTCATGACTCCAGTTAAGGGAGAAAATTGCTGTCTACCAGTGACAAAGGTCCCACTGGAATCTTGATGCAGGAATGTGTAGGATGTACATTCAACAACTCCAGCCACCAGATGGTAGACTCTGCTTACTGGTTAACTCAGCTCTAGTGTCTGGTCACCAGTTGGCAGAAACAGCAGTAGACAAATTGCATCACCTTAGAATTACAAAGCACAATATCAGTCCTGTATTTTGATACAAGTATAACCCTTCTTTCAAATTTCTGCTAAAACACACAAAAAATGACCAAATCCCTATCAATATTATGCAGTATCTATAAATATTCTCTGATGGAGACCAAGAAGGAAAGTATATTTTTATTAGGCTGTTTATTATGTGAGTGGAATTAGCAAGAGACAGTTGGTGTAGAAAATTAATGAACTAGAGTTTCATGGCTGGAATTTACTCCAACCTGCCTTATGTTACCAGTAAAATTTGTTTGGGGAACCTCAACATACTCTTTAGGAGACATTTGTCCATTTTGCCAAATGATCACACAACTGAGCACATTCTAATGGCATTCTCTGTTATATTTTAAATTCTCCTTTCATTGTGTAGAAACAAAATATAGTGATAGAACACAAATGTTTGCATTTATAGAAGACATTTTTCATAAAGCCTATGAATCATTTGCATGTGTGGGAGATACATGTATATGGTCTAGAGTCATACCAAACATTTTAAAAGAGGACTAATTGGACAAAATCTCAATTATTTTGTGCCTAGTAAGGTATGAACTGTAAAAGACAGCTGAAAACATTGGGCTTTGCAAAGAGAATGAAAACCATCTGTCAGAAATACTTTCCACAGATTATATTCAGTCCAGCTATTAATTAAGTGATTTTGCATTACTACTTTCAAGAGCAGAACCTTCCTTACTGGGAGCAAACCTGAGGTACACATTTGACCTTCCATGTCAAAGGTGGCTGCAAACCATCTCCTAACACTGAACTAAAGGGATAGAAGGGTCATCCTCTACCCGTGGATATGCTTTATCTCAAAGGCAAAGTTTCAATGTAGCAGCTGTGATGGCTTTTAGTTTACAACCTCAGAGGAAGAAAATGTTCATATTTGATAGTCAGGTGTGTACTGTCCCTTTCAGTGCCATGAGAACTTGTGTGGGCAGGAGCTGGTGTCCTTCAGAGCTACCTGAGGGAAGTGTGGCTGTGAACCACGGCCGCCTGCTTGACTTTGGCAGTGGGTTTTCAGCACAGTGTCTGACACACCGGTTGCCAAGAGACGGATCCAAGTCTCATTTAAATGAATGGGACTTTTTTTGTTGTGTTTGGTAAGCTCCAGATCTGGATTCATTTTTTTCAGTGCCACCAGCCTGAGTGCTGTCCTCCCTTGTAATGCACTGCAACGAGACTGTCCTCTGAGCTCCTGGTGGACCTTTGTAGATGGAAGAGGGAGACTGAACTCACAGTAGAAAATGATGGAGAGTTTCTTCCTCTTTACTCTTTTTCGTGATAATGGATGGACCAAGTCTAATTTCCCACTGTTTTCCACATGGAGCTGTAAAAGAGGGTTTGTCATGGTGTTGATACTCATCCACCCATTGACATGACTTTGTGCATATGCTCCTCTCTGTCCTCAATCCCCCTTGTTATGGGGGAGATGATGTGGTGAACAGCAATTTTTATGGTGAACTACATAATAAAGGCTTTACAATTTCCTGTGAGAAAGAACTTTATTATGACTTCATTTTTAGAATGGACTGAGAATATTGGCAATTAACAGGCTCAGTGTAAGGCAAGCATCCTTACATGTCTTGGCTGATACTCCTTAGTTCTGATCTTTCAGTATCCCATTGGACCTCATGCAGTCCTATGCTATTTTGTCTTCCAGTTCATTGAACAAATGAGTTCTGTCCTCGGGCCAAAATCTGAAAGTACAAAGTTCAGATCTCTAGAGTAGGCCCCAGCTTGGAGGAATAAAGTACTAAGAGTCACCTAATCTTCTTTGGCATGAAAAATTCAACTGAATGCCTGATAAAAATTTGCCTGTTAGCACCTCTAGTACTTTCTTCTGAATTCAGACCCCTGCATAAAAGTCCATCCTTTAATAAGCTGATTTTTC
>JAOXXN010000102.1:35288913-35300464 GCA_026770055.1 Myrmophylax atrothorax
CACCCCAGGCTGGCCTCTTCTCTTTATTTGTATAAATAATTGAGGATGCAATTATTTATGGCTGCACATAAGGATTCTAGATGTCTAACTATCTATCTGTGCCCACAGATCAGATAGTTTGTTATCTATATCACTATTTGCACCTGCAAGTCATTGTGCTTGGAAATTATCTCCTCATCTAATTGTGTGCACAAACAGAGGTTGGATTAAAGCTGTTTTAGAAAGGAAGCCCCTTTCTGTAAAGTGAGTGCACAGACACAGTGCATCCCTGACTTGTAGGTTTTTGTCTAGATTCATAAAAATACCTGCTGCCATTTAAAATACTTTCTTTTGAGCACCTTCTATAGTCTTTCAGGTCCACATGTAGGAACTGGTAAAAAGTGGATGGGTGTAAACACTGAACAGCCCATGGTGCTGGATTGGATCGTGCATGTGATGTGTAATTTGAGGGGTTTTGCTGCCATTGTGCTGCTTTTGAGGCAAACAACACAAAGGCTGTTCAAGACCCTCTTAAAAGTGAGCACATTCATGATAGGCAGCACTTCTTTTACCAGAAAACCAGCACTGACTCTGGTCCCAGCATTTCCTCTTCCTTAAACCCCAGCCATCTATCTTGGGCATTTTCCTTCTGAATCATAATTGTGCAATCTGTTTCTCATTTTAGCATAAAAATCTTCTCAAAATGGAGCAGCCTAACTTTAAACAAGCTGCATTTTTCATGAATCAGGTTGTAAAGTTCACTCTGCCATAGAGAAGGCAAGTCCTTGTAAAATTCTGCCTTTTTTTTTTTTCAAAAAAAAAGGGTTATCTAAAGATGGATGTTATGATATGTCAGGCTTACAATTACATTTTTCTGTAAACATAAAAGGGTTAGAAAAAGAGGTCTCAACTGTTCGAAATACTTTTGAACAGCCAAGAAGAAATTATGTTTACCATTTTAAAAACACTACGGATACTTTATTGTCTGAGTGGCTTCCATGCACTCCAATAAATTTAAATTGGATATTTGCTGTCCAAATTGACAGTGGGTGATTAAGCCAAAAATAAGAGCATTTGCCTTTAAATTTTAGCTGTGGCATCGTGTTATATTCCCAACATTATGTTACGTTGCATCAAGGCAGTCACTACAGACCAAAATTTTGATGGATATAAAGCAGATCAAAAGGGTATAGTGATTTTGAAGTCGGTGACAATAGATGCTTCAATATTTGTACATTTCTGCTAAAGAGACTTGCATTATTTTGTCAGTTTGTTTCATTTTTGGGGTATTCAGAAATGATATTCATTCTTTGATATAAGGCTTAAATTGTACAATTTAAGAAAACTGACTGAAAAAGATAAATTAAATGGGTAGAAATATTTTCAAATCAAAGAACAACTGACATATATAAAAATGATGTATGTTTCTTACATAGTCCACAGGGAGAATTCTGCAGGCTTGCTATGATCTCTACAATTTGCCTCCGGGCAAACGAGGCTTTGGGACATTCTATTATTCCTTTGGTCTGTTTATCATGGAAACCAGTGTACAAATCGAAGGTTCTTTTGGACCTTTCGCTTTGGTTTCCTAGAAGTGCTGAGGATGAACTTATCACCTGTCCTCACCTTCAGCGAAGTGCTTTGGGGAAGGTTCAGTGACCAATAATCAATTATTATTGAGAAGCAATCAATTGCTAATCTCCATAATTATGCACATCTAAACACTATGAACAAGAAAGAGAAACAAAGCTGCACTCCAAGCATTGCCTTGTTAGCAGTATTTTGTTAACACAGGCTCTAAAAAAAGCTGCCGCAGCTGGTAGCACAAATGTGTTTCCAGTATTCAGGCCATCAACGTGATTCGTCGCTAAATGTATAGAATCAGCTTCTTGCTAAAAACTACAATTACAGGTGATATACAGATTGAAATCACAGGGCTGGTTTGTCGAAGAAAATTGTCCTAATGATGGGTTTTCGGATCGGGAATGCAGCTCTTTTCTTCCTCTGTGATGGGTACTGAAGGCAGCTGCACCTGCCTCTGTGCTGTATTCTGCCGCACTTAATGATATCTGATGATATCATTAGGCAAAGTGTTCATAAACAGATGTTGAGCCTGTGCCTAAATGCTGTCAGATGAGCGGTTGCTGGCCTGAAACAGTATTATTTATATAGAACATTTACGTTTGTTATGTTAATAACCCCACTATTAGCTCTCTGGATGTTGCGATAGGAATGTAAATGTAGTTAATATGAATAACAACCTCTTTACTCTTTGTGCTGCAGTTGAGTATAACTTTTAGGCTTTTAGAGAGAAACAAAGATTCCCCCCACCAAGTCCTTTTGACTTCATGATTTTTTTTGGCACCGTTCGAAATTTTGATCAGCAGATAAATGGTAAGAATCTGTAGGACAGATGTTAAAGACTGGAATTTGTTTCTCTTAACACTTCATGTTTTCAAGAAATTTGAGTATTTATGTGTTTTTTGGTAATTCCCGGACCCAGTTCATTACCCTAATATGTCAGAGTTTTGATTGTAGACACTAAATTGACAAACACTCATTAAAAATAAAAATAAAAAGTACTATAGCAGCTAGAATTGTCATCTGTATTTCTAAAGATTATGTTCCCCAATTGTTTAATTTACTTCACAACAATAACTAAATATTGGGGAGACCATTTCACTCAATATTCATCTTTCTTTTTTTTTTTGTTTAATCTTTCAGTCTGCTGTTATGCTAGCAGTGTTTGAAATACTGCTTTACAATTGCTGAGGGTTTATTTAGCCAAAGTTGCATTTTATACCTCATAGTTAATTCATGTAGAGTAAGTTATGTAAATTCTGACAGTCATCAAAATGTGCAGTGTTTCTCTAAAATACAGCTTACTCGCGATAGCTCTGTTATAAAAATATCATTGGTACCTTTGTAATTTTATTTCATATTTTAACTGTTTCTGAATAGGATTTGGGAGTAGAGGTGCATATTGCAAGGAGGGGTTTCTTGGTTGTTTCTACAGCAGATGATGATGGTGTTTCTGCTTTTACATGTATGAAGTGTTATTATCTGGTGTGTTGCTCTAACTGTGCTTTGGAACTACAGCTAACTGTTTTCTTCATTGTGTGTATTAATGCTTTTATAGTCCTCTGTGTGCAGGGAAATGCTAAAGATATCACTCTCAGAGCATGCCTGTAGCATAAGGGAAGATATTATTTTTTTTCCTCCCCCACGTGAAATCTTGTGTGGTTTTGTTCACTTACCCCTGTAATTTGTAGTGCTCTCCTCAGCTGAGTAGCCTGCTCCATATTACACTGAAACCTGTATTTAGGGGGAAAATAAACATTTGGTGTCTCTTATAAGAAGTCCCAGGGTTTGACTATCCAAGAGGACAATGAAAGGGCTGAACAGACCCTTAGAAGGGAATTTAAAGGTGTCCGATTAAGGGAATTGGCTGTTTGGGAAGGGAAAGAGGAAGGAATACAAGAGAAAAAGTAAGGAACTGTTCTTGAAGAAGAAGCCCATAGCCTTTCTCAGGTAATATGCCAGGTGGCATGTAAAACATTCAAGTTGCCCTCTCAGATGGAAAGAAAATGCTGTCAACTGGTTAGAAACATCAGTTTGTTGTGCATGTTGGAGCTCAGCTGCACTTGAAGGAGTTGAGGCACCACTCTAAGGAGCACTAGAGACGTTGTGGGATGGGAAAAGCAGTCACGTGTTGTTGGGTTTTTTTAGGTGAAAGCTTCTTTGGCCCAATGCATAAAGCTGTGGCAATCTATGTATTCACTGAGTTTATTTTTATTAGGATGGTAATAAGGACCACAGAGCATGTCTTAAGACATGTTTATGCTTTTGGGACCTGAAGTGTGTGTGTGTATCTAAAAGGAGAGAATATTTCTATAGCTCCATCTGGTCCCATCTACTGTTGTTCTTCTACATATTCTATTGTAATCAGTGGGAAACAAGTGAATATTAAGGCTAAAGAATCACATCATGAAAGAAAGATAAATTTTGTATAATAGACCCATTACAATTTGTGAGTAATCAGCCTCTCAAGAGCAGACTTTAGGAAGCACAATGCAGATTCATTGCTATTTCCCCTTAAATATTTTTTATATGTTGTATTATTAGGTTATTGGATATTAGAAAAGAATAAAGAAAAATGGCAAAACAGGATATTAAAATTCTTAGGTTTTATCTCCTTTGCTTTACTGAATGTTATTTTCAGATAAGTCTGAAAGAGACAGCAAATGTAGACATTATTGAGCTTTAAACAATTTAAAAATCTGGAATTGGATCTGAACTTTGTCGTGTCTACCCTATTTCAAATGAAAAACGGGAATCAGCAAACCATTTTAAGTAGAATTGGTTTAATTGTGTTAAAATTCATGGGGATTTGCTTGCTTTGAAGAGGCACATTTTTGTACAGACCTCCAGTGTCTGATGGCCTGAAGGAAAGCTGTCTAAGCGAAGAAAGAGAAGTGTAATGCTGGCGTGCATTAGTGGTGATGTTAACATATCACACTATCAGTTCATGTTGTGATGAGAACTGTTATAAGTGCTTGGCAGAAATCACAGGTTACATCACAAAACATGCAAGACCAAAGAGGTCATCATTTTAGTTATCAATAATATATCCTCAGAATTTTACTTTCTCAGCATTCAGGCAGCCCCCACCCCCAGGTATATGCATAGTTCTGGCTTTATTTTTTGTTTGATTATTTCTTCGTGGTACTTTGTTATTGCATGGCACTATTTATAATATCTGTGGACAGGATGAGATTTCTTTGTTTCATATATCATTGCTGGTTCCTACAAAACGTGACATAGCTAGTTCTATTTCTCAATATATATTGGTTCTCTGTTTGCTGCAGTGCTGGCATTCAGTGTAACTTCAGGTGTCTAAAATAAAGCCTACAGGTCAAAACATTTCAGTATCTTATGTCAAATTCCATTTTACACTGATCAAAAAGCCCGAGCAGGTTTACTTTAGCCAATCCATCAAGGAAATTCACTGGTACAGTGAATGAAAGACAGCCTTGCTCATCAGATTATTAATGGGATAAGTCTTATTTCATTAAAAACAATGTGGGCTTTGTCAGTCAATGATTTTGCTGTGTATTAGCAAGAATTGAGTTAAACTTCCACTGACATACCCATAGTGACAGGGGTTTGCTGAAGAAAACATTTTGAGAAGACGGTGCTAAGATAAAGACAGGAACAACAATGGTGACTCCTACTTGAATGAGCCCATTTTTTATTTTCTTCTTCCACTTAACGAGCCATGAATTGCAAAAGTGTAATTTAAAAAATAGTATTATATTTATAAATTATATAAAAGATCCTTACTTCATGAGGTAAGGATTTAAGGGTACTAAATAGAAATAAAATAAATTCTGAGATGAAACCTGCTCAGAAATTATAAGTCTCTATGAAGTAAAAATCTCTTTACAGTCAGTGAGGGCAGAAATTCTGGTGACCATCCAGAACAGGTTGTTACCTCTTTAGTTCAGTGTTGGACTTACTGCAAGACAGATTTCATGAAAAATATAAAGCAAAAAAAACAAAAGCCAGAGGACAGGAAATGTTGCCTCATATTCCTTCTTTGGTTTACTTTCTACTTACCTCTTTCTAGGAAAGGAGTAGGCAAAGCTATTTGTGTGTTGGAAACCAGTTGCACAAATATTTTTCTCATCAGGGCTGGTGCAGTGAAGTTGAGCTTATTGCAGCTAAGCTAGAGGTAGCAAATAAAGGAAGAGGAGAGATAAAATCTTGAGAGCAGATAGGCATAGCATACATTTCTCTGTAGGGTCATCAGGACATGGTTCTGCAGAGCCTGTGCTCATGCAGTAGTGATGTGAAGACAGTCTCCTGCAAGGTGTGGTGGATATTTAAGCACTGAGAAAACAAAACGATGCCTGGCTGAGGAGGAATTCCAGCAAAAATGGGGTGCAATAGGCTTGTGTAGAGCGTGAAATAAAATAGAATTGTGTCTGCTGGAAGTCATGGGCATGTCCATAGCTCTTGGAAGCCACAGCCATGCGGCTGGCTGACTGTATCTAAAGTTCCACGTGTTTCAGGGTCTGCCAGGCTCATCAAACATTTCAGTGCATTTCCTTTCTGCAGCATTTACAGTTAGGCAATGGAACTTGATCTTTGGATAATGCACAGTAATATATGTTCTCTGTGCGTTTACCTTTGTGCATATCAACATTACAGCATATTGTCTGAGTGTTTCTGGGTAGTTAATAAAAATAAAACTATAACAAGGGTGAACAGAGCAGTGGAGTCCTCAATAAAAACCTAAACTCAGTCTAATTAGATCTGAGTTTCTAGGACAGTGATGACAAATCAGACTTGTGGAGTTCAGTGGGACACTTGATTCCAGAGTTATCTGCCTGTTTCCCAAGGTTGTGGTGAATGGCCACAAAAAGATAGTTCGAATTAGTTAATCATTATTCCCCAACTGTAATGTAAAATTTCCAAGGACTCTGTGTGCTTTTGTGAATATGTACACATACACTTTATAAGAAGTCAACTGAATATTATATATCCGTATTTTGATGTCGAACTTTGTCGCTGAAAATATTCCCTGTACAGAAGAAATAAAAACATTTTTCAAGAAGGTCATAAGATATTCCCACTTTCATCTCCTTTGTTTTCTCTTAGTTTAGTTGGAAATGCCATGTTTTATTCAAGTAGAAGGAGATTCTACCATTAACTTGGATGCCATATGTATAGTTTCTAAAGGCTCTCTGCTTCTCATTGATTTCTATGGTATTGCATTATAATAAATTTTTTGTAGTTGTGAGAGTAGAGGATCTCGGAGAGGTAGACAGTAATAAATTCTCCACCACCTGTTTCTGAGTTGAAAACTTACTTCTGTTTCTGTTTTGTTCAAGTTTTTGGTCTAATATGAAAGCAGGCCTTTAAATAAGATGTCTTTATAAAAATATTTGAAAACACTAGATGAATCACTATTTTCTGTTGTGATCAGAATGGATTTTTTTAGTTCAAATGTTAAAATGTAGACCCATCAGTGGATGTTATGTGGTATTTACTCAGATCTTTTGAGTGTACAGCTGTCAAGTCTGGTAAGGGGGTACTTTAGAAAGCAAGGGATCTTTAGCAGGGTTGACTAAGGTAGATTGTAGTGTTTTCATATTTATATGTCCGTAGTGGCTTCTCAGTTTTAGATAATATAGGGAATAAGGAGCAATCTGGAGTTTATTTTTTTTGTTTATACTATAATCAAGACAATATCTTGTCATTATTTCATATTCTCTAATTTTATGTAACATAGGATATATAAGATGTATGTTATACATGATGCAGGATATAATTTTCAATGTTATTGTTATGCAAGAGGGATCTTTTGAGCACCAGGATGTATGGATTAAATCAGTGGACTGACCTTTCTGTCTCACCCTTCTGGAGAAGGCAGTTTGTTTGGGTACGAGTAGAAAGAGAACACAAAGAGAAGTCTCCCATGGAGTCAGCAATTTCACTCCGTTCCTCTCTTTAGCTTATTGCAAAGGCGCATCCCAAATTATTAAAGACATTGGCAAGCAAGGAGTTCTCAGCCTATAACTCTCCTCTGTAGTTTTAAATTTTCCATTTTTTTTTAATTCATCTAGATCTAAATTCCCAATCCATTGAATATTTTGCAGACAATATTTTCAATCCCCCTATTATCCACATTAGATTCATTCACCACTGAGAACATATAAAACATATAAGTAAAGATTTGATCTCCTTCACTGTCTTTTGCCTGATTTGTTTTTTGGGTTTTTGGGTTGGGTGTTTCGGTTTTGATTTTTTTTTTTTAATAGGGAGTTGGAGATTTTTTTATTTTTTTATTTTTTAAGCCTAATTTTGAAGAGGAGCTATGTAGGCTCATGGGTTTCATCTAATAAGAAGGGAGGGTTGATAGCTGAACACAGATTTTTAAGTCATACAGATATAATTTTTAGCAAGTAGTTCTCAATTCGTGTGTGTTGCAACTAATCTCTATAATTAATGAAAGTGAAATTCTAGACAATGAGTTTTTAACTATCGATATAAGGTAATAGATCATGGACTTTTGCTTACTACTACTTACTGCTGGTCTTTAAAAAATGGTTATGTGAGTAATAGCATTGAAATATGTTTCTTCATTGCTTTACAAATAAGAAAACCGAACAATTACAGTGGATTAAACATGGCAAATGAAGTTCTGTGTGGTTAAACCAAAGTGATGTACCCATCTGTCTCATCAGTATTTCCCTCAAACAAAAATAACTGGTTTGTCTGACCTGCTGGAGAATATGTCAACCCCTTTAAAGTCCTCCAGGCCTGATTGCTCAGCCGCATCCCACCAGAAGTTACTCTCTTCTGTAGTTCAAAACGCAGAGAATTCGATACAAGGCTGAATTCCTGTATGCTAAAAGGTAGAGCTGGAGGGCGAGAAAGCTCTCTGTGAGATAGGCAGAGCGTTAGACTCGCCACCTCCCCTGAGCCCTTGGTTCGTCTTTACCCTCCTACAACACATGAGAAACAGCACAGAATGCAGAGCAGCAAGAAATCGCTGTCCCCAAAATGTTCTAGCAACGTGCTAATGCTGGCAATATGAGCTATATCATCAGCTGATGTAAATCAATGTAGCTGTAAAAGAATTTATAATCCTTTATAGCAGTGGAAGATCCAGCCAACGGTTTAGGAAAGAAAATGCTCGGCTTTTTTTTTTTTTTTTGTAGACATCGGGGAAAGTGGAGAGGCACTCCAGGTGGGAGTGAGAATGTTGATGACCGGGAATAAAGGAGTGATACCAGGTAGACCAGTAGGGAAAACACGGCTCCACTGGCTCAGTAATCCCTGAATCTTATAGCACTCATTTAATGAGATCTCTTCATCTTGAAATTAAAGTACCAGGAGTTTTTTACAGAGAAGAGTATTCAATAACAAAATATTAAATGATAAACACAGATTGCTTAAAATCAGATGGGCCATTTTAAGAAAAAGCATTTTAGCTCATCATGATATGTAGCACCTTATTTAAATTAGGAGGTGTTAATTCTTAGCTTGAATAATATATTAATATAATATGTAAAGTGAATGGCATTGTTAATCACAGTCGCGCCTGGAACGACTTTGCTTCTGTGCACTGAATGTTAATTTTGCAAAACATTAATTTCAAAGATTTTGCAGCAGTGCTTTTGTAATTAAATATTAATGTCACATGTTATTGCAGTAGCATGTTTATGAAAGCCGGCAACACTTCAAGTCAACTCATTTGTTTTTATATTTATTCTTGTACATCTGCAATCCCTTCCATTTCACAATTTCAAAGTGAAGGCCATTTTGAATAGTCAATATGTGAACATTTTTCATTGTAAGCGTTTTTTAACATCCAAGAGGGTAAATATTTAATGTTGTGTTTTTAGCTGGTATAATTTTTCAGAAAATTGGCTATAACTTTTAACAACTCAAAGGTACCTAAACTGTCTAGATTTTTGGCCAAAGTGATCTGAAAATAATATAGCAATAAACATGATGAAGCTGTGAAAAAATCGGTAAAAAATTAGAAGCTTTTTTCTGAAAGTTTGACTTCCAGAAGTTGCGATTTCCCTGCCAAGTGTATTCTATTGTCATTTTATTACCTGCGGTGTTGTGACTTTATAACCACTTGAGTCATTTCAGCAAGTAGAGGATTGACTTTGGAGTAACTTTTCCAAGTCGTGGGTTTGCATTTGTGCTGGAGAATTCACGTCTGCAGTATATTGCCTAATGATTGTTGTTCAGTATTTTAAAATAAACATTTTCTGTTTGTGCCCTAAGCCACTTCACGAGCTCTGGGAGGATTCAGGTTCAAACCGTTTTCTATTAGGGCCAAATTGTCAGGGCAACTAAGTTTGCCAGTTGCTTTTATTGACATCTGTACAGTATATATGTGCCTGTATTGGTTTGCCCAGGTCTGTTTTGACCAATTTACTGTATCTCATGATCTTGCCTGTGGCTCTTCAAACCTGTGAATTACATTAGTCTAAAAAGAAAGTCATTTCCATTTCAACATGTTGGCGAGAAGAAAATTTGTGCAAGGTATCATATTTTAAACTGTTCTTACTCCCTTCAGCTTTCCTTAGTATAGATACAGCAAAACAATTTGGCAGAACAAATTGTGAATTATAAAATATGTTATTTATTCTATCACAAAATATATGAACAATCAGGATGCATTGTTTAGTTACAGGCACATTTAATAGTTAAAAATTATATCTGCACCTGATGTTGCATATTAACAGCTAATACCATTTGACAGTGATGAAATTAAAGGATGAAGAAGAGATACAAACTACATTTTACAAGCATGATGGGTCTCCAACAATGCCATTTAAATATTATTTGTCACTATTTAAAATGAACCTTTCCCCTTTAAGCTATGCCATTATGCTCATTTGTCCTGTCACCACTGACAGGCTCTATGAGTCACACACAAAAATGGTCATTAGGTACTGCATCTTCATCTTATTTAAAAAAAAAATAGAAAGCATTCTGATGCCTCTAAAAGCCTGTAATTATTTTCATCCGAGGAGATAGTGTTGCTTGGAAGGTAATTTAATAACCTTTTGCATGTACCTGGGGAATGCCTCTCTGGGGAACCAAGGTGCCGACATGCCATTCAGTCGTCAAAACATGACCTTTAATGGTTGCTTGGAGAGAAGTTAGCCTGGAACGTTGTACACAGCGCGATGCTAATTCTGCTCTCTAATGTATGCAAAATTTAGTTCTTGAGCAATGATCTTTGTAAGATGAATTAATATAGGTACTGCTCCAGGAAACAAAAGAAATTGCAGTTGTGAGAGCTTTTCCCCACCACGATCTTTTACTATATTGTTTTGAAGGAGCCCATGAGCTGTCAGATTTTATTTTTTTTTTTTTTAGGAATTGCTAACAACAACAAAACTGTACCTGGCAACATTTCCCAGGATTTGTGTTTTTAATTCCTGCTTTGGTGAGGAATGCCCAGTATCTCTTGCAGGGAAACTGGGACAGTGTCTGTGATAACTGTATAGGTTTACATTAGGCTGTGATGGCTGAGCAATAAAAGAGAGTAAATATAAACTCTAAGAAAGTAAAATGACAGCTTGCAGGAAAATGAATATACATTGTGAGTGGCTTTGAAAAATTACTAATACAGTTACGGGGTTAAAGCAGAAAGTGTTGAATTTTCTGTAGCAATAACATATGCCAGGCACCTACAGAATATAGTAAATGAGGCACAGACTATGTCCTGTGACATCAAGGTCCAGAAACTCTTTATTTTGGTGCAGTGATATTAGATCCCGCCCTAGTTAGAAATGCTGGGATTTCAACTCATACCCCTGACATGCCATCCGTCAATTTATTAGCACGCTGGTGCAGTAAGCCACTGAACAGGCTACAGCAATTCGTTTAGGTTTTTTTTTTCCCCCTCTTCCCTTTAAAATGTCTGTAATCAAATGGCATAAGATTGTTGGAAATAAAAGCTGAAAACTAGTGTATTTCAGAGTCAGGTGATACACTGTATAAGATCTATGTCTTAATAAACTTCTAAATCCAA